>ML058430.1:2532802-3132802 GCA_003013855.2 Liriodendron chinense
ATTGTATGAGGATTAATGACTTTCAAGCATATGAATGATTCTGTTTTTCAAGTCGGATCACGACTAGTGGGACTAGCATATCCCCAGCAGAGTCGCCATTCTGTGGACCCTCGCCGTTTCCGCGCTCCCACACGACGTTCTCGTCCCTTCGCCTTTCGGGAAAAGAAGGAGAGGAGGATGCGTGAGTGCGAATCGCCTTTTGTGCCACTGGCTTGCCTCGTTCTCGAGGGCTTTGTTTAGTTGTCGTGTTGAGCTGGATATGTTTAGATGAGTGTATATAAGACAAGAGTCGCCACTAGCTAATTACTTCGAATCTACAGTCGGCTAGACCCCGTAGAAACGTTAGAGAAGGGGATCCGAAGATTCCTTCCTCTAAAATGACTCCTTTTGATCTGCGGCCAGAGATTCGAGGTAAGGGATCACGGTTACAGGGTGGGAAGAGGTTAAGCACCCCACACACTGCCCGTACCGGAGTACGGTCTCTACTTCACAGAATCAATCGAATACTTGAAAGTCTAATTTAACCCTCGTACATTCTCATAGATGACATGATGCATGGATGCGGGTCTGAACAATAAGAGTTTCTGATGGGCAGGTTCCAATAACAGGCAAACCCAGAGCATACGCTCAAACTGACAGGTGCTTAATGTAAGACGTATGCAGTGTGTTTGAATAATCAAAGTGCTTTGTAGTGAAGCATGAATGCAGGTCTGAACAGTAAGAGTTTCTGATGGGCAGGTTCCAATAACAGGCAAGCCCAGAGCATACGCTCGAACTGACAGGTGCTTAATGTAAGACGTATGCAGTGTGCTTGAATAATCAAGGTGCTTGTAGTGAAGCAGAGGGGTTGGAAGAAAAGTAAATGTTGCACTTATGCTAGATGCAAATGAGATGATGCTGGTAAAAGAATAGCTAAATGGACGTAGGTGTCGCAAGGATTGGCTTTGAGTGGCTGGATCAAGACTTGGTGGCTTAGGAGACTTGGACCAGTGGTCAGGCAGGGCTGGACCAGGGCTAGACTCTTCTCACTCGGGCTCTCCTTGGTGGAAAAATGAGCTAAAAGGGTGGAGAGGTGGACTCAGAGCTCTCGGACTGAATGGACTTGAAGGGATGCTGAAATAGGAAGAGGCTTGGGGTATTTATAGCAGTGGGCAATGGCAGATTGCGTAATTTATTTCGGGCGGCCCCCTGGGAACCGCCCGTACGGACGCTCCTCAGTTTCCAGCGCGTGGTACGGCTATGTCTCGGGGCTGCTGTTTTGACTCGGTGGGTTGACTCGGTGGGTCGACTCGGTGATTTGACTCGGTGGGTTGACTCGGCGGGTTGACTCGGTGATTTGACTCGACGGGTTGACTCAGCGGGTTGACTCAGTGAGTTTGACTTTTTTAGGATTTTTTGACTGGTTTTTCTTATGGGGGGTTTTTCAGGCTGATGTTTAGGGACGAGTTGACTGGGTTCAGGCTTGAGTTGGGCTATAGATTGGGGCTTACAATGGTGAGTTTGGCTGAGTTTGGACTTGGGATTTGGGGGTATGGTCCTCCATTCATCCAGCTATCTCTACCAACAGTGTAGTCGAAGGTGGGGTGTCTACAACTTGATCGAAAACTTCTGTAGCTCTCAAAAAGTTTTCAATGGTAGGCATTTAATCCCCACCTATTTATGTGGTAGGGTCCACTATAAGGTTGAACATATATACCCTAAGAAATAGTGGTGATTGAACTTCTATCATTGATAATTTCCAAGGCAAAAAAATGATGCAGATCCAAATCTAAGGTAGAGCATACCATAAAAAATAGTGGTGATTGAACGTACACCATTAAAAAATTCTGGGGACAGCTGTAATGCCCAGGGTAATGTTTATATTTGACATAACCCGTTGATAAGGTCGCACAAACATGGACTAAGTAAAAAAACCAGCTTGATTCAAAACTTTTGTGGTCACAAATTTTATTTTTTTTATGGTCAATTACCACCATTTCCTATGTTGTATTCCACTTAACATTTGGATCTGTTTCATTTTTTAGCTCATGTCCTAAAATAAGCTAGTAAAATGGATGGACACATGAATATACAATACGTATATCAAGGTGGGCTCTACAATTAGGGCCTACGGTGTTTGGTGAAGCCAGGGCCCATCTAATCTGCTCCTAAAAAATTATGGGTGCCTAACCATTTGGTTGACCTCCTTTTATTATAACATGAAGAATGATGATACTGGCCCCTTTTAGTTCTAGCTCACTGCGTGTTGTCCCCGATCGTCGCCTATAAGAGTGGATAATGCCCACAGCTGCATCAGCCAGGCTATAGGGCCTGCCATGTTGTGTGAAGTTCAGTCCATCCATCAGGCGAGCCATCTCATGGTCACATTACAGCCCAAAAATTAACAATATTCAAAACTAAGATGACCATAACATGTGTAGTAATGTAAAATGACACAAAATCACTAAATTCATGAAGTGTGCCACTTATCCTGGTGAGGTGAACCTTATGGAAGGGTTGGATGGTATATACCACCTCTGTTCCCACACAAAAGTAGTTAATGGTGTTTACCAATCATCATATTCCTTGTGGTGTGATACAGTTAAGTTGATTTTGGCCCAGTAACTAACATCAAGAAGCACGCCTCAATAGATCGGAGTGGATATCATACGGCATAGCACAATGGACCCTGCAGACGTGTACAGAGTGGACATCACACATACCAGACGATAGTTTTCCAAAGCGACTCAACATCATAAAATCCAGTCGTCCATCAAGTGCATCACACTTGTTTGGCCTTTATTCCATACATCAGGCTTATTCAACGGTCAGGTGGACCACCTCGTAAAGTTATTATTATTATTAATATTATTATTATTATTATTATTTTATATATATATATATATATATATATATATATATATATATATATATATATATATATATATATATATATATATATATATATAACTCCAAACTTCACGTAGTATGGTCCACCATACTATGATTATTGATTAGTTCTTTCATCCCCATGAGTCATATCCAATTAATCAAATGGATTGCCATGATTTTTTAATTCCAAAAGTACCCTAGCACAAAAACGGACGCGTATTAGTTCCTGTGTTGGGAATCTAGGTGGCGCCCACCTTGATGTTTGTGAGAAATCCACGGCGTCCATCTGTTTTGTGAACTCATTTTAATATGTGTGAAAAAAATGAGCCGGGTCAAGACTCAAGTGGGTCGAAAAAGTGAGGATTGAACATCCACAGTTGAAATATTCGTGGGCCATACAAGTTTTGAATTAGGTTAATATTTGTGTTTTTAGTTCATCTTAATAGTAATGACATTATGAACGGCATGGATGGCATATATGGTATATATGCCACTTTCCAAAGTGGAAAGGAAATGATATAGAAATGAAGCTACTTAGTAAATGGTTATTTACAGGAATTACCGTCGGTAAGTCTGGTCGGTTCAGGTGGGCCCCACCCATGATGTGTATGTCAATTTTATTCATTACGTTAAATGCATTAGCCCACGTTAGGCATACGGTCCAAAAATCAGCCCCATCTGTGATTCAGGTGGGCCACACGAGTACAAACAGTGTTAAGAGGATGATAACTCTCCAAATTGTTTTCCTTTGTGTGACCCACTCAAATCATGGATAGGGCTGATTTTTGGACTATAGGCCTAACTTTTAGTGTGCGTTTTAATGATTGGAGTGGATTTCAAATATATAAGAAGGTGGGCTAACTTCAATTGGACAACCATTTTGCTACAATTTAGGTAACGCTTAGTCGACTTGTATTAAGAGTCTCACCACCGTTACATTGGTGACAAAACTCTATAGTGTCCACCATAATGTATGTATTTTTATCCATGTTGTCCATTAGTTTCTCTAGTTTATTTTAGGTTATAAACTCAAAATTGAATTAGACCCAAAGCTTAAGTGAAACATACCATAGGAAACAGTAGGAATTGAACATGTACCCTTGAAAACTCCTCAGGGCAACAAAAGTGTTGGTTCAAGCTTGTAATTTATTTTTTTATTAATCCATGTTTATAAGACCTTATTAACAGGTTGGATAACAAATAAACATCACTATGGGCCCTAGGAAGGTTTCAACGGGGGATGTCATTATCCTCAATGTTTTCTTTGGTATGGTTCATTTGAGCTTTGAATATGCTTCAACTTTGGGCTCACGGCTTATGCTGGTATGGAAGAGCAAATGAACAGGGTAGATAAAGCAAACATATTAAAGTGGGCCCCACAGTGTCTTAATACTGTCAGGTTAACTAAGGTAAATTTAATGTAGCTGCTGGTCCATCTTAGATGACCCACCGTCATTTATTTCCAAAATCCACTTCGACCATTAGGTGAGTGACTTGGTTTTTGGCCTATGGTGAAAAAAGCAGTACCAACCATAATTCATATGGACCACAATATTAGAAATAGTGTACAGGAAGACATCTACCCTTCAAACTGTTTTCTTGGTATGGCCTACTTGAGTTAAGGTTAGGGCCGAGTTTTGGGCTCTCATTCTAAATTTTAGTTTCTCATGTAATAGTTGAAGTGGATTTTATATTATCATCACAATGTTCCCTATAAAAATCAAGGGTAGACATATTACCTCTAATTGGTTCAAGGGTTGGTGTCCATCTCCCAAACTATTTATTCTCGAATAACCCACCTGAGCTAACAAGCCAACTGATTTTTGGGCCCTATGGATAAAATTAGGGGACTCACTTAGATGATCGGAGTGGATTTCAATTAAACTTCATGGTGGGGCCCACTTCATACAATCACATATTAATACCATAGAATTAAGTGTTTAGAAAAAAATGAAATTGAAAGAATGATGAATTTGAAATACTTGCTTAATCAAGTGCTGCGAAACCTATACCACTAACTTGGCTGGTGTATTGACATCAACAGGTTATGTGGGCCCCACCAAGAGGTATGTTTTATATCTAAACCGTCTTACTATTTTATGCGGTCTTTTAATCTTTTTTAAGTCTTTATACAAAAAATGAGATGGATCCAAATCTCAAGTGGACCAAATTTGCAGAAAGCACTTAAGATTGATCGTTTACCATTGAAACCTTCTTGTGGATTACAGAAGTTTTGGATCAATCCTATATTTAGTTTTACCCTTCATCCAGGTCTTTGTGACCATATGGACAGTTTGGATGACAAATAAACATCATGGTGGGCCCGGAGAAAGTTTTAATGGTGAGAATCATTTTACCAACTTACTGTGGCCCACTTGAGCTTTGTATACTAATCATTTTTTTAATTAATATCTTAAAATGATCTCGCCAGTGTGGACCTATTAAATACATAATTGTTGGGCCCATAATCCTTGATCTCCTTTTGACGTAAGCGGATTGGCTGGTGTACCGCCACCTGGTTACTTGTCACGCACTCCTCCTCAGGTGTCAGTCCTCAGGCACCGTGAGTGGTTGCTTGTCACATACTTCTCGAGGAGTACGTCAGTCCTCGAGTTCCATGATAGCAACAACCATCGAAATAAAAATTTCCTAATAAAAGCTACGTAGGGCCACATGTCACGCACTCCTGGATTGCGTCCGACCACTGGTCAGACCTTTAAGCGTCCGACCAGAGGAAGCGGATTAGCTGGTGCACCCTACACCAGCGAGGTTGCTGGTGTAGGGACGTGGCGGACGCAGAGAGAGTGTGCAGTCCTCGAGCACCGTGTTTGTACGAACGGTTTAAAAACGATCAAGGCTCCGTGGACCCCACAATGATGTATTTAGTACATCCAAACCGTCCATCCATTTCGCAAGATCATTCTAGTGCATGATACCTAAAATGAGTCATATCCAAAACTCAAGTAGACCACACCAATAAAGACAGTGGGAACAATGATTCCCACCGTTAAAACATACCCAGGGTCCACCATGATGTTTATTTGTCATCCAAACTGTTCATAAGGTCACACGAACCTGAGTGAAGGGTAAAAATAAATATCAGACTGATCCAAAACTTCTGGGACCTCCAAAAAGATTTCAATGGTATATGTTCAATCTCCTACTGCTTTCTACAGTGTGGTCCACTAGATCGTTGGATCTGTCTGATTTTTTGGTTCAAACCCTAGAATGATCCCAAAACATGGACGGACCGTTTGGATATAACAAGTACCTCATGGTGGGACCCACAGAACTTGATGACGTCACTGCACCAGCAACCTCCCTGGTGTAGGGTGCACCAGCTAATCCGCTTCCCCGACCAGATCAGTGTGGACCCACCCTGATGGATCCGTTTATCAACGCCGTCCATTCATTTAAGGAATGAATATAAAAATCATGAATATCCAACGCTCAAGTGGGCCACATCAAATAGTGAGCAGAACCTGGTGACGTCATCCCTACATTAGTGCCCTGTAGTGATGATGTCACCAAGTTCCGCACACTATTTGGTGTGGCCCACTTGAGCGTTGGATCAGGCTCTATTTTGGGCCAATATTCTAGAATGATATTGTAAAAGTAATGAACAGCATGGATAAACGGATACATTAGGGTGGGCCCCACAATGATCTGGTCGGACGCTTACGGGTCCGACCAGTGGTCGGACGCAATCCGCGTCCGCACTCCTCGACGCGGATTCCCTGTGAAAGCCTCTCGCAGGCATCTTCTGCGCTCAGAATCTAGGTGGGGCCCACCGTGATGTTTGTGAGAAATCTACGCCGTTCAACAGTTTTGTGAGATCATTTTAGGCGTTGCAACAAGAAAATGAACGGGATCTGCCATTTATCTTCAGCGACTGACCTTATCCATCAATTTATACACGTCACCCAGCGGTTAGCTCGATCCAAAAAATTTGCATGCCAGCCTGAGAATGACGGGCGCGAATTAGGTGTTACCCTGGGAACAGCTTAGTGGGTGTTACCCCTACCGTGTGGGGCCTATTTTGATGTATGTTTTATATATCTATGCCGTCTATCTTTTTTTTCATATCATTTTATAATGTGATCCAAAACCCTAAGAAGATTCAAATTTCAGATGGACCATACCACTAGAAAAAGTGATGAATAACCATTAAAAACGTTTTGTGGGCCACAAAAGTTTTGGATCAATCGGATATTTTTATTTTCCCTTCATCAAGAACTTATTGACATTATAAAGAGCTTGGATTTCAAATAAACATTACTAAAACCTTAGGATAGGCTCTTTGAAATTTTTAATGGTGGGGCACTCAATCACACTGTTTCTAGTGGTATGGTAGACTTAAGATTTTGGTCTGCATAATATTTGTAACGTCATCCGGAAATGGGCTTTAGAAACGGATGGACGGAGTGGATATAAAAATACATCAAAATGGGCCCCACACGGTAGGGGTAACACCCACTAAGCTGTTCCCGGGGTAACACCTAATTCGGGCCCGAGAATGACGGACCGGGCCTAATGAACGGCCTAGATCAAAGATTATGCAACTGGGGGCGTTGAAATGTTTCCACGAACGGAAGCCTACATGAGTGGTGAACGGTCTGAAAGCCTATAATTTATCATCTATGGATTGTCCGGAAAGCCTATAGTCTGAAAAGCCTATAATTTGGGATAGTCTGAAAAGCCTGTAACATGAGAGAGGAAGATGAGAGAGAGCATGCTCAAGTGGGCCGCACCAAATGAAAAGGTGGGTAGGAAATTTTTTGTTGTTTTTAAGAGAATTCCCTGCGAACCTAAATATGGCCCACCTTGTTGTTTTTAAGAAATCCACCCCGTCCATCCGATTTTTTAGATCATTTTAATATGATGGAAAATAAAATAAGCCAAATCAAGACTCAAGTGGGCCGCACCAAATGAAAAGGTGGGTAGGAAATTTTTACCGTTGAAACCTCCCTGGTCTCAATAAAAATGTTTATATGACATCAATACCGTTCATAAGGCCGTTCTTACTGACTGTGAACATTTACTTCTCACATTTTGGGCTCAGTTGAGTATTAGATGCGACTAATTTTTGATATGATGACCTAAAATGATATAAAAAACTTAGATGGACGGTGGATTCCTAAAAAAACATCACAATGGCCCTTCCTAACTTCCTCAGGACTTTCTCCACGAGGCTTTCATAGGGAAATGTTTTTGGACAGGGTTAAAAATACTAAGCAGATCCAAATCTAATGTGGACCATTTACAAAAAGGAGTAGTGATTGAGTGCCTCACCATTAAAAATTTCAAAGGAGGTATGTTAAGGTTTTCACAGTGTTTATTTTCTATCCAACCCGTTGATAATGTCAAAAATATATGAATGGAGGGAAAAAAAAAATGCATCAGCTTGTTCTAAAACTTTTATAGCCCAATTATTTTTAACGGTTGTTCATCACTATTTCTAATGTTATAATTTACCTCACATTTGGATATTCTTCAAGTTTCAAAGATAATCTAAAATGAAATAAAACAGATGAACGGACTGGACATACAAAATATAAATCAAGGTGGTCCCCACACAGTTAGGGTAACACCCTCTAAGCTGTTATCAGGGTAACAGTTTATTCGCTACTGGCGAAAAGACCTCACAGTTAATTCGCTCCAGACAAAAAGACCTCCTACCATCATAAATATTTTCATGATGATAGTGCAGCTAGCCCTATACTCACATTTATACCCAGCCTGGTCCTCTTCACTCAGTCTGGTCAACTCAATAAGCGGGCCCTCCGCAACGGGGCGCGAATTAGGTGTTGCCCCGGGAACAGCTTAGTGGGTGTTACCCCTACCGTATAGCCCACATGAATGATATTTTGTATATCCACTCCGTCCATCCGTTTATACAGCCCATTTTACGACAAGGTTCCAAAAATTATGCAGATCCAAATCTCAGGTGGACCATACCACTGGAAACAGTGTGATTGAGTGCCCCACCATTAAAAATTCCAAAGAGCCCATGGTAAGGTTTTGGTAATGTTTATTTGCAATCCAAGCTCTTGATAATGTCAATAAGGTATCGATGAAGGGAAAATATAAATATCAGATTGATCCAAAACTTTTATGGCCCACAAAACGTTTTTAATGGTTATTAATTCTGTTTCTAGTGTTATGGTCTACTGAGATTTTGATCTTCTTAAGGTTTTGAGTCATATTCTAAAATGATATGAGAAAAGAGACTGAATAGATATATAAAAAATACATAAAAATGGGCCCCACACGGTAGGGGTAACACCTTAGTGGTTGTTACCAGGGTAATATCTAATTCGCTCCCAACACAACGGAAGCTGATCGGCTGGTGCACCCTACACCAGCGACGTGTTGCTGGTGTATGGTCGTGGCGGACGCAGAGCTAGGGCGCGACTTAGGTGAGACCCCGGAACCAGCGAAGTCGGTGGGATCCTAACGTGGCGGAGCTGCATTGGTCCACCAAGCGGCATATATGCTAGGCATTTACACGTGAGAGACGGCTTCGTTTAACGGCCGTTTTCTCCGTTTTCTCTCTCCATGCGTCTCTTCCTCTCCCTCGCAAAGGAAGCGGATTGTGTACGATCTCAATACCCTTGCATTAAACTAGATGTGGTCCACCGTGATTTATCTATTTTATATAATCTGTTCATCCCCTTTAACAGATAATTTTATGGCTTGAGACAAAAAATGAAGCATTTAAATTTCTTAAGCGGACCACACCACAGGAAAAAGTGTGAATTGAATGTGTACCATTGAAAAATTATTGAGGGCCACGGAAGTTTTGGATCCCGCTGATATTTGTTTTTTGCCATCATCAATGTTTCCGTGATCTTGTGAACAAATTGGATGACAAAGAAACATCACTACGGGCCCTCGAAAGGTTTCAACGGTGGGAATCATTATACCCACTGTTTCCTGTGATATGGTCCACCTGAAATTTCGATATGCTTGAATTTTAGTTTCAACTCCTTATATGAGCTGGAAAAACAGATGGACGGTGTAGATAAACCACATGCATTTACAGTGGGCCCAGTAAATCTGAAAAAAAAAAAAAAAAAAACTGGATTGGGGTGCTCCCGCTGCCATTATTGGAGAGAGAGAAGACAAGATGGACGCGGATTAGCTACTGACACGTTGAGTTGAGTAGCTATCCGGCTACTGAAGTGACGTCACCAACTACTGTGGGGCCCACCATGATGTATGTGTTGTATCCACACCGTCCATTCATTTGGAGAGATCATTTTAGGGCATGAGCTAAAGAATGAGACAGATCCAAAGCTCAAGTGGACCCCACTAAAGAAAACTGTGGGGACAGTACATGACCGTTGAAACCTTCCTAGGGCCCACCATGATGTTTATTTGAGATCCAACCTGTTCAAAAGTTCACACAGACATTTAAGAAGGGAAAACATAAATATCAGCTTGATCCAAAACTCCCGTGTCCCCAAGAAGATTTTAATGGTAGGAGATCAAGCCCCACTGTTTTCTTTGGTGGGGTCCACTTGAGTGTTGGATCTGACTAATTCTTTATCTCATGTCCTAAAATAAACTCTCCAAATGTATGGATGGTGTGGATACAACATATACATCATGGTAGGGCCCACAGGTGACTTCACTTCAGTAGCTAGATCGCTACTCAACCTGTCAGTAGCTAATCGAGAGGTACGTGGAGAGCGAGAGGAAGAGGCGGCCAACGAGCGGAGAGAGAAATAAGAGGGACAGGCGGAGCCAGGTAACGGCCGTTAATTGATGCCGTCCCTCACGTGTGGCTCTCTCACACGCGCCCACCCAAGTGGACCAATCCTAATACGCCACGTCAGGGTCCCACCCACTTCGCTGGTTCCGGGGTCTCACCTAAGTCGCGCCCGCTCAGTGGGATCCTAACGTGGCGGAGCTGCATTGGTCCACCAAGCGGCATATATGCTAGGCATTTACACGTGAGAGACGGCTTCGTTTAACGGCCGTTTTCTCCGTTTTCTCTCTCCATGCGTCTCTTCCTCTCCCTCGCAAAGGAAGCGGATTGTGTACGATCTCAATACCCTTGCATTAAACTAGATGTGGTCCACCGTGATTTATCTATTTTATATAATCTGTTCATCCCCTTTAACAGATAATTTTATGGCTTGAGACAAAAAATGAAGCATTTAAATTTCTTAAGCGGACCACACCACAGGAAAAAGTGTGAATTGAATGTGTACCATTGAAAAATTATTGAGGGCCACGGAAGTTTTGGATCCCGCTGATATTTGTTTTTTGCCATCATCAATGTTTCCGTGATCTTGTGAACAGATTGGATGACAAAGAAACATCACTACGGGCCCTCGAAAGGTTTCAACGGTGGGAATCATTATACCCACTGTTTCCTGTGATATGGTCCACCTGAAATTTCGATATGCTTGAATTTTAGTTTCAACTCCTTATATGAGCTGGAAAAACAGATGGACGGTGTAGATAAACCACATGCATTTACAGTGGGCCCAGTTAATCTGAAAAAAAAAAAAAAAAAAACTGGGTTGGGGTGCTCCCGCTGCCATTATTGGAGAGAGAGAAGACAAGATGGACGCGGATTAGCTACTGACACGTTGAGTTGAGTAGCTATCCGGCTACTGAAGTGACGTCACCAACTACTGTGGGGCCCACCATGATGTATGTGTTGTATCCACACCGTCCATTCATTTGGAGAGATCATTTTAGGGCATGAGCTAAAGAATGAGACAGATCCAAAGCTCAAGTGGACCCCACTAAAGAAAACTGTGGGGATAGTACATGACCGTTGAAACCTTCCTAGGGCCCACCATGATGTTTATTTGAGATCCAACCTGTTCAAAAGTTCACACAGACATTTAAGAAGGGAAAACATAAATATCAGCTTGATCCAAAACTCCCGTGTCCCCAAGAAGATTTTAATGGTAGGAGATCAAGCCCCACTGTTTTCTTTGGTGGGGTCCACTTGAGTGTTGGATCTGACTAATTCTTTATCTCATGTCCTAAAATAAACTCTCCAAATGTATGGATGGTGTGGATACAACATATACATCATGGTGGGGCCCACAGGTGACTTCACTTCAGTAGCTAGATCGCTACTCAACCTGCCAGTAGCTAATCGAGAGGTACGTGGAGAGCGAGAGGAAGAGGCGGCCAACGAGCGGAGAGAGAAATAAGAGGGACAGGCGGAGCCAGGTAACGGCCGTTAATTGATGCCGTCCCTCACGTGTGGCTCTCTCACACGCGCCCACCCAAGTGGACCAATCCTAATACGCCACGTCAGGGTCCCACCCACTTCGCTGGTTCCGGGGTCTCACCTAAGTCGCGCCCCGAGCACTGTGTTTGTACGAATGGTTCAAAGAAGATTAAGGCTCAGTGGACCCTACAATGATGTATTTAGTACATCTAAACCGTCCATCCATTTGGCTAGGTCATTTTAGTGCATTATACCTAAAATGAGTCATATTCAAAACTCAAGTGGACCGTGGGACAATGATTCTTACCGTTAAAACATACCCAAGGTCCACCATGATGTTTATTTGTCATCCAAAATTCTCATAAGGTCACACGGACCTGGATGAAGAGTAAAAATAAATATCAGACTGATCCAAAACTTGTGGGACCTCCATAAAGGTTTCAATGGTATACGTTGAATCTCCCACTCTTTTCTATAGTGTGGTCCACTGGATCCTTGGATCTGTCTTAGTTTTTGGGTCAAGCATTAAAATGATCCCAAAACATGGACGGACGGTTTGGATATAACAAGTATCTCATGATGGGACCTACAGAACTTGATGACGTCACTACACCAGCAACCTCGCTGGTGTAGGGTGCACCAGCCAATCCGTTTCAGGATCACCATGACACCCCTATCTGTCAGGATCACATGATCAATTTTAGGGAAAGAAGGGAGATATACGGTGGAGAACCAAAGTATGGTAGACTCATCCCTATATAGTAAGCACTCAAGGGTGATCTGCAAAACGAGACCGCCCATGTGAAGCATCCTAACGTGAATGGTTTGTCTAAAAAAATGCACTTAGTAGACCATCATATCCGTCTAATCTGTGGCCATTAAAAATCATCGGTCGAAAAAAAAACAGTTGACAGTAGAATAGGGAGTGGGATAAGCGTGATGAAAAAAATAATGGATAGAATTATCTCATGGTTTAGTAAGAATTTTTGGTGGGACCCACCTATGAATGGGCATTGAGCACTTGAAGCCCCAAAAATCTTAGATGAGGTTGAATGTGTGAATTTCCCTTCATCCCACTGGAAGTGACCTTGTGAAAGGGTTAAATGCCATTGTTGGATCTGCGATATTTTTGGGACCACACCCTAATACGAGCTTTCGAAGCTGATGAACTTGGTGGATGTGGGATGCACATTAAAGCAGGCGTGGGATGCACATCATCTTAGGGCATTATGTCGACAATGAAGCAAGTCCAATTATCAGGTGGACCATACCATATGAAACAGTGGTGGTTCACCATCCATTGAAACTTCTTAGGGCTCACCTTAATGATTATGTAGTGTTTATTTACCATCCAATCTGTTGATAAGATCATATAAGTTCGATGAAGGGAAAAACACATCAGCTTGATCCAAAAACTTTGGTGGCCCATTATTTGTCAATAAATACTGTTTCTTATGGTATGGTCTACCTGATAATTGAATCAGCTTCATTTTTAGGTTAAAGCCCTGAAATAATATGGAAAAATGGATGGACGGTGTGGATATAGAATACATACATTAAGGTGGGCCCACGGTAAGGGCCGAACAGTCTTGGGTGAGGGGAGTGGATTGGCTATGACCCGGGTGCCCATGGCTGTGTGGGGCCCTGTAGACACCCCACCTTCGGCTACACTGTTGGTAGAGATAGCTGGTTGAATGGAGGACCATACCCCCAAATCCCAAGTCCAAACTCAGCCAAACTCACCCTTGTAAGCCCCATTCCATAGCCCAGTTCAAGCCTGAACCCAGTCAACCCAGTCCTAAACATCAGCCTGAAAAACCCCCCATAAGAAAAGCCAGTCAAAAAATCCTAAAAAAGTCACACTCACTGAGTCAACCCGCTGAGTTAACTCGCTGAGTCAACCCGCTGAGTCAACCCGTCGAGTCAAAACACCGAGTCAACCCGTCGAGTCAAACCACCGAGTCGACCCGCTGAGTCAACTCACTGAGTCGACCCAGCGAGTCAAACAGCAGCCCCGAGGGAGCGACCGTACTCGCTGGAAACCGAGGAGCGGCCGTACGGGCGGCCCATAGCAGGCCGCCCGAAAAAAATTACGAGAGTGCCACTCTCCGCTGCTATAAATACCCCCTTCCCCTTCTCATTTGGACATCTCTTCGAGTCCAGTGAGGTCTTGTCTGTCCCGAGCCCCTCTCCCATTCTTAGCCCATTTTTCCACCAAGGAGAGCCCGAGTGAGGAGAGCCTAGCCCTGGTCCAGCCCAGCCTGACCATTGGTCTAAGTCTCCCAAGCCATCCAAGTCTCGATCCAGCCACTCGAAGCCAACCCTTGCGACACCTCCGTCCATCCAGCTACTCTCTTCAGCATCATCTCATTTGCATCTAGCATAAGTGCAACATTTACTTTTCTTCCAACCCCCCTGCTTCACTGCAAGCACCTTGATTCTTCAAGCACACTGCATATGTCTTTATATTAAGCACCTGTCAGTTCGAGCGTATGCTCTGGGCTTGCCCGTTGTTGGAACCTGCCCATCAGAAACTCTTACTGTTCAAACCTGCATTCACGTACATATCACTATAAGCACTTTGAATATTCAAGCACACAGCATGCATCATCACGCATAAAGCACCTGTCAGTTCGAGCGTATGCTCTGGGCTTGCCCGTTGTTGGAACCTGCCCATCAGAAACTCTTACTGTTCAGACCCTCATTCATGCGTCATGTCATCCATGAGAATATACGAGGATTAAAATAGACTTTCAAGTATTCGATCAATTCTGTGAAGTAGAGACCGTACCTCGGTACGGGCAGTGTGTGGGGTGCTTAACCTCTTCCCACCCTGTAACCGTGATCCCTTACCTCGAATCTCTGGCCGCAGACCGAAAGGAGTCATTTTAGAGGAATGAATCTTCGGATCCCCTTCTCTAACGTTTCTACGGGGTCTAGCCGACTGTAGATTCAAAGTAATTGGATAGTGGTGACTCTGGTCTTATATAAACTCACTTAAACACATCCAGCTTAACACGACAACCAAACGAAGCCCTCGAGAACGAGGCAAGCCAGTGGCACAAACGGCGATTTTGCACTCAGCATCCTCATCTCCTTCTTTTCCGAAAGGAAAGGGGCGAGAACGACGTCGTGTGGGAGCACGGAAAATCGGCGAGGGTCCACAGAATGGCGACTCTGCTGGGGATGAGCTAGTCCCACTAGTCGAGATCCGACTTGAAAAGCAGAATCCTTCCCGTACTTGAAAGTCACTAATCCTCATACAATCTCATCTGCATAGCATTCTACCCAAAACCCAAAACAAACAAAAAAAAAGAAAATCCCAAAACCAACAAAAAAAAAGAAAATCCCAAAACCCAAAAAGAGTAGAGTACAGTCCTCATCATTGCGCCTCCTCAGGCTCAACGTACGCGGAGACAACTTCCTTACCACAGCATAATCCGCACTCGGGCTCAGCAAGACATGTCCGACCACGAAGAAGAAACGCGTCTCTTCCCTGCTCTTGAGATGACTGAAGCGCAACCTCCAGCGCAACAGCCCATCGATAATACTCCAATCATACAAGAATTGGCCCAAGGAATGAGAGCAATGCAAGAAATGCTCTTGCAATTCATGCAAGCACAAACCACCGCAGCAGCCAACAATCAGGTTGGCCCAGTTCAGCAATCTCAGCAGCCATGCCGAGTTCCTCCGGCCTCCAGTTCAAATCAAGCACAACCGTCGGAGTCTACCCAAGACTACCGACAGCAGCCGTCTCAGCCCTTCGCTATGGGGCATCCTCCTCAGTACCTTCCTGCAACGGCAGGGCCATCTCAGAGCGCTCCTGTCGCAGGGACTTCCAGTCAGCTTCCAATCAATCTTGCAAACAACAGTCTCAGTAGATCTCAGCATGTCCCCGCCGATGGGACACCTTTTCAATTTCAGCACATCCCCGCCGATGAGATTTCAATTCAATTTCCAGCAACAGGGACAGCACTGGCGAATGCCCACAACGGGGGTCAGTGTCAAGCCCACATCAATCAGTGGACAGTGGCGAATACCCAACAAGGGGGTCACTTCCCAGCATCTCAGCCTCCTGCAAACAGGAGCACTTTTCAATTCCAGCATATCCCCGCCGATGGGATTCCAGTTAATTTCCAGCAATCTTCAATTCAGCAAAATCCAGTTAATTTCCAGCAATCTTCAATTCAGCAAATTCCAGTTAATTTCCAGCAATCTTCAATTCAGCAATCTCCAGTTAATTTCTAGCAAGTTCCAGTTCAACCTTCAGTACAGTCTCCAGTTCAGTTACAATCATTCCAAGCACAAGTTCATCAGAATCCAGTTCAGTCATCAAATCAATTTCAGCAACCCGCGGTTGCTTTTCAGCAAGCCCATAGGGTCGAAGACATCGACCACTATGCCGAAGAAGAACGTGCCTTACTCCAAGAGGCACCAGTCGCTCGAGCAGATCAATCAGGACTAGACGAGTTGCGGCAGCAGTTCCAGATCTTGCAAAATCAGCTTCAGTGACAACAAGGAATTGATCTACCTTCGACCAAGTTCAGAGACTTATGTCCTTTTCCAGATGCTCAAGTACCTCAAAACTTTGAGGTTCCAAAGTTCAAAAGATACGATGGCAGCGGTTGTCCCACAGCACATCTCAAGGCCTTCTGTGGAGAACTGAGTGCAATCTCAGGAAATGAAGGGCCCCTCATTCGCTTGTTCCAAAAATCTCTGAAGGGCGATGCCCTAGATTGGTACACTTCATTGGACTGCCACCGCATCAAGACTTGGGAACAACTTTCCCAGGCTTTCGTCGACAGATTCGCGTACAACCTCAATATGGCACCCAGAAGAGCCGACCTCGCAGCTCTCAGGCAAAGAAGTGATGAAACACTATCAGCTTATGTGGGACATTGACGAGCTATGGCAGCCAGAATGCGGACACCTATCGACGACGAAGAACAAATCTCCATGATTGTCCATTCAACATATCCGGGCATATCTGGATATCTCATCTCGCATCCATATGCGAATTTCTCACAGTTGATCCGCGCTGGAGAGCAAGTTGAAGCAGGAATCCATGCAGGGACAATCTCCCCATGGACTCATCAAGCCACTCCAATCAAAAGGAACAGAGTGGAAGGAAGACCTATCGGGCACGGGAATGAAAACCGCAGTGGTTCTCCTCCCCGCCCAACAGAGGTAAACAACATCAACACCACTGCTCAAGGAAATCAACATACTCCCCGCCAGGGACGTCAACAGTATCAGCAGAATCAAGTTCAGCATCAGCCTCAGCGGTATCAGCCACAACCGAATCCTCAGCCACAACCACCTTGACAACAGCAGCAGTTCAGAGGAAACGGTCAATACTCATATCAAAATAGGCAAAACTACAGGGAATCCAGGAAATTTACTCCCCTCTCTCAACCACTCAGTCAAGTCATGGCTACGCTGGTGCAGAAGCAGTTACTTACTCTAATGACACCTCGGCCTCCGCCTCATCCACTGCCATCGAACTACCGAGAAAATGAATATTGCGCCTATCATCAAGGGCGTGGCCACGCCACTGATCGATACTTCACTTTGAAGAACGCCATACAAGATCTGATTGATGACCGCAAGATTGTCATCTCAGTCCCTGGAACTCCTGCAGCAGCTTCCACCAACATCCTTCAGAATCCTCTGCCTCCACATCCGACGGACCCCAGTTCGTCTCGTGGCCCTGCAGTCAATAGTATAGAAGAAGGGGACCATCTCGATCGCTTCTTCTCCCCTATCCAGTCCATTCATGCTTACACTTATGGGCCGACAAGTCCTCCTCCGATCATGCAAGGGGCAAGTCCCTTTCCTCCTTCAGTCTTCGAGCCAGTAGTGATCGAAGGAGCACTTCCATATGATGTGCCAGTTGTTCAAGGGGTACCTTACGACCCCTCATGTTGGGAACCAGTCGTCCTAGAAGGAGCACAATCATACATCGAGCCCACATACGAACCTGTCATCTTGCAAGGGGCAACCCCAACTCAAGAACAATCCAGCCCGCAATGGAGGAACCATACTCATCAGCATCAAGAACCCATTGTTTTGGAAGGAGCTCCTCCAGTCGAGCCGGTCATATTGCAAGGGGCAAATCCTGGAGGCGTGTCAATCACACTACGACAGCTGGGACGAACAGAGAAACCCCCTGCCATATCAAGAGGACCAGTATTCATTCCATGGGAGCCTTCTGCTCCAGGAACAGTCAAGCCAGGACCACGACCTTATGTGGTCTATGAAGACAAGCCTCGATATTACCCCTTTAGCACAGGCAACAATGTAGTTCTCAAGGCAAAAGCTCCATACGAGGTAGATCTGGTACCCACATCAGCACCGTTGCAAGAACCGGTGGTCATAGAAGGCAAAGGGGAGGAAAATTATAAAAAGGTACCATGGCACTATCCAGAATGCGCGGAAGTAGGGAACATGAATCCCAATGGGCGTTGCATCCGAAGAGATAATCAGAACAGAGGAGATCCCAAAGGCGCTCTCTCAGGCCTCGGCAACAAAAATGAAGCCGCATACGATGTGGCGACTCAGCTCAAGTCAATCCCTGCTCAAATCTCAGTATGGGAGCTACTCTGCACATCTCGCATACATCGAGAAATGTTCGCCAAAACCATGAACGATGCCCACGTCTCCTCCGATACGGCACCAGAGATGATAGCATTGATGATTGGACAGCTCCTGGCTCCACGTGCCATCACCTTCACCGATAATGAGCTGCCACCAGAAGGACATGATCATGGGCGATCCCTCAACATAGCCTTACGATACAAAGACCTGTGCGTCCCGCTGGTCCTTATCGATAATGACTCAAGCTTAAACGTCTGTCCACTCAAGACTGCTGAACGTCTGGGAATCAGTCCCTCTTCATTCCGACCCAGCACCATATGTGTCAGAGCATTCGACAACACCCGCCGATCAGTGGAAGGGGAGGTCGACATAGAGGTACAGATAGGTCCAGAAATCTCCACCATCACATTCCAAATCCTGGATATATTAGCCTCTTTCAATATGCTGCTCGAACGGCCTTGGCTGCACAAGGTTGGAGCTGTGCCGTCAACCCTGCATCAACGAGTGAAGTACATCTGTGGAAATCAAGTGATCTCTATCCACGCAGAGAAGGAGCTCATCATTCCTTCCAATGATGCTGCCACTGAACCAGACATCCCAGTCATCGATATTCAACACTCTGAAGAAGACATCCCGTTTCACAGTTTCGAATTCGAGACTGTGAACTCTATCGCCAATCCAGAACCGATAAGGATGGACCGTGTCTTTTCACCGGCAGAGCGTCTGAGCCTTAAATACCGAATGAAGAATCACTTCAAGTCCAGAAAGGTACCGCTGATATATAACCAACGCAAATGGGGACTCGGATACAGGTCAACCTTCATGGACAAAAGAAGGAAGAAGTTTCGGTGCTCACCCATCCAATTCGTCAAGCCAGGAAAACCTTGCAAAGATCCAGGAGGGAATCAACCGACCGCACTACACAAAGGCCTCCCGATGAGCCTAGTTTGGGCCACGTTGCTCCCCATTCGATGGGATCAGATTCTCAAACCGTCTAAGCCTCCAGAAGAAGAAGGAGATGATGAAGACGAAGAAGGAAGTCAAATACAGCAGCTCCAGGACCAGGTCACTCTGATACCTGCTCCCAACCAGGGGCACAACCTGCCCACTTCAGCATCAATCAACCAGGGGCACAACCTGCCCACTTCAGCATCAATCAACCAGGGGCACAACCTGCCCACTTCAGCATCAATCAACCAGGGGCACAACCTGCCCACTTCAATTCCAGCTAGCCAGGGGCACAACTTGCCCATCTCAGCATCTATCAGCAAGGGGCACGACTTGCCCATCTCTGCAAAGTCAACATCATCAATCATCAGCCAGGGGTACAAGCAGCCCATCCATTGGACCAAGAAAGGGAAGTGGCCAGCCCTAGATTGGTCTGATATCCAGATTCCAAACTTGTGTCTCACTGTGGAACCAGACGAACTGCAATGCGAGGTAAGTGATCCGGGAGGGACTGAGTACGACTCAGATCCCGAACCCGACCAGCGAGAAATCATGGTCATTGGGCCAAACCATGATTCTTCGCCCGAATCATCAACCCCCACCTCTTCAGGGGAGGAAGTGTGGGGTCCTGAATGGTCATCCGTTCCCCTAACTTTTGAATCATCCAAAGAGCCATCTAAGGGCTCTGGCTTCCAAAAAAAAAAACGCCTGTTTAAGCAGTGACCGGAACTTTGGAACAAGTTGGGCTCAATCATGGTCTGCAATGCCCACTTGTTCAAAGTCCCGTGAATTTCAAAAATCCAAAAAAATCAAAAATTTTCAAAAGCCAAAAACATCTAGCATTTCCATTTCCGAAAAATCTCAAAAACCAAAAAACATTTCTTTTCCTGCATTTAGTAGTGTGCCAAGTTCGTCTAAAGAGTCGCATGAGTTTGAAGTCGAATCATATGATTTCGACATCGAATTAGACTTGGAGCTCATGGGTCTCGACGAAGCTCGGGACGAGGAAGATGATGATCCTGCTCCCGAACTTAAGGATCTCCTCAAAAAGTTCGAATCCAAAGCCAATGTTGTAGCCGATGATTTCGAGATAGTAAACTTGGGGACACCTGAGATCCCTAGGGAAGTACGCATCGGAAAATCGTTGCCACCTGAGATGAAACAGAAAATGATAGAGTTCCTAGCTCCAAGATTGTCCAACTTCGCGTTCTCATATGAAGACATGCCGGGGCTCGACGAAGAGCTCGTTGTACACCATCTGCCAACCAAGGCAGATATGAAGCCAGTGAAGCAGAAACTTCGAAGAATGAAGCCAGAATGGGCTCTGAAAGTCCGAGATGAAGTCCTCAAGCAATACAATGCGGGATTCTTGGTAGTCTCCAACTACCCTGAATGGCTCGCTAACATCGTACCAGTACCAAAGAAGGATGGCAAGGTTCGAATGCGCATCGACTTCCGAGATCTCAACAAAGCCAGTCCTAAAGATGACTTACCTTTGCCACACATCGACACTCTGGTTGACAACACTGCTGGATACAAGATCTTCTCATTCATGGACGGGTTCTCAAGTTACAATCAGATCAAGATGGCCGTCGAAGATCGCGAGAAGACATCGTTCATCACTCCCTGGGAAACCTTCTGTTACAGGGTAATGCCGTTCGGTCTGAAGAACGCAGGAGCAACATATCAGCGAGCAATGACAGCACTATTCCACGACATGATGAACAAAGAGCTTGAACTATATGTGGACGATATGATCGTCAAATCTCGCACAATTGAAGGACACTTTGAAGATCTGAAGAAGTTATTCAACAGATTAGAAAAGTACAAGCTCTGCCTCAACCCTCAGAAATGTGTCTTCGGTGCAATGGGAGGAAAGCTCCTCGGCTTTATGGTGAGCGAGGATGGCATCAGGGTCGACGAGACCAAAATCAGAGCAATCATTGAGATGCCCCCTCCTAGAACAGAGAAAGAAATTCGTGGCTTCCTCGGCAGAATTCAATATATCAGTCGCTTCATCGCACAGCTCACACCTATTTGTGAGCCCATTTTCAAGCTCCTTCGGAAGAATGTTCCAAAAGAATGGAATGATGATTGCCAAGTCGCCTTCGATCGCATCAAGAAGTATCTCATGAATCCTCCAGTTCTAGTGCCCCCCACTCCCGGACGACCACTATTGTTATACATCTCAGTAGCAGCAGAAGCCATTGGCTGTGTCCTCGGTCAACACGACGAGACCAGGAAGAAGGAACAAGCAATATACTATTTGAGCTGAAAGTTCACCGACTACGAGACCAGGTATTCCCCGATCGAGAAGACTTGCCTCGCCTTAGTCTGGGCAACTCAGCGACTCCGTCAATACATGATTGCATTCCCTATTCTCCTCCTCGCTCATATGGATCCGCTCAAGTACCTGTTCGAGAAGCCGGCACTCACTGGGAGGATAGCTAAATGGCAGCTACTCCTGTCTGAGTTCGACATCACCTATGTCACTCAGAAGGCAATCAAGGGACAGGCCCTCGCCGATCATCTTGCCACTCATTCACTCATGGATTATCAACCGCTCAAGACGTTCTTCCCTGATGAAGATCTCTTGCTTATTGAAGAAGAAGAAAAGAGGAAAAAAGATGAGTGGACATTATTCTTCGACGGCGCAGCAAACTCTAAAGGAAGTGGTATTGGAGCAATCCTCTACTCTCCAGATGACATCTCTATTCCTATTTCAAGGCGCATAGCATTCGAGTGCACCAACAACATGGCAGAGTACGAAGCATGCATCGCTGGCTTAAGGGAAGCCATAATCTTGGGCGTCAAGAAGCTACGAGTATTTGGAGACTCACAGCTTATCATCAATCAGACCAATGGCGAATGGAAGACCAAAGACGAGAAGTTGATACCATATCATGTGTATCTTGACAATCTGATCGAGGAATTCAAAGAAATCACCTTCTCATATATGCCCAGAGCCAAGAACCAGTTTGCAGATGCTCTCGCCACACTTGCATCAATGCTCGAGATACCGAAAGGAGCTTCAGAATGGGAGCTCACAGTCGAAGTTCAAGAAGAACCTACTTTTTGCCTGCAAATAGAAGAAGCCGAAGCTGTCCCTGACAAACCCTGGTATGCCGACATCAAGCAATATCTCGAAACCCAGGAGTATCCAGAGTCAGCAACAGCAACAGATCGCCGAACCATTCAGCGTTTGGCCGGCCAGTTCACCATCAGTGGCGAAATTCTTTACAAGCGATCCTATAATCACATCCTCCTTCGATGCGTCGATGAAACAGAAGCTGCAAAGATCATGGGAGAAATACACGAAGGAATCTGTGGCCCACACATGAACGGGCACATGATGGCAAAGAAGATTCTACGACTCGGCTACTACTGGCTCACCATGGAGACAGACTGCTGCCAGCACGTCAGAAAATGCTTCAAATGTCAGGAGCATGCAAATCAAATCCATGCCCCCTCATCAGAATTATACAACCTGACCACCCCCTGGCCCTTCTCCATGTGGGGACTCGACATCATCGGCAAGATCAGTCCTAAAGCATCAAATGGTCATGAGTACATCCTTGTAGCAGTCGACTACTTCACCAAGTGGGTAGAGGCAGCCTCCTACACCACGATTGCAGCTTCTTAGGTGATCAAATTTATGAAGAACAACATCATATGCCGGTATGGAATCCCTAATGCTATCATCACAGATAATGGGACCCCGTTCGTCAATCAGAAGATGGATGACTTCCTCAGCAAATTCAAGATCCAACGTCATCGATCAAGCCCCTACCGTCCTCAGATGAATGGTGGGGTAGAAGCCGCAAACAAGACAATCATCAGGATACTCGAGAAGATGGTCGTGACCTATCGAGATTGGTCAGATATGCTCCCATATGCACTTTGGGCCTATCGAACGTCTGTACGATCTGCTACGGGCGTTACTCCTTTCGAACTTACCTACGGAATGGAAGCAGTCCTACCAGTCGAGGTGGAAATACCATCACTGCGGGTGTTACTCGAAAGCGGGATTAAAGAAGGAGAATGGCAATGGGCCAGATTCGATCAGTTGCAGCTAGCAGATGAAAAGCGCATGCGTGCACTAAGTCATTCACAGTGCTATCAGAAAAGGATCGCTCGGGCTTACAACAAGAGAGTCCGAAAAAGAAGTTTCAAGGTAGGCGACATGGTCATGAAGAAGATCCTACCGTCGCACCTTCCGGATCCCAGAGGAAAGTTCAAACCCTCGTGGGACGGGCCACTGATCGTCAGAGAAGTACTTCCCGGAGGCGCCCTCAGACTCACCAGCATGAGAGGGGTGGATCTTCCTGAGCCAACCAACGCCGACAACGTGAAGATCTTTCACGGGTAAGTTATTCTGACCTTATCAAGAGTTACTTTAATAGAGCTGAAGTCAAGAGGTCAAAGCTAAGACCTCTGAGAAATCATCCCGTCCACCAACAAGTGTTTCAAATAAAGGGATTCGAAAAGAGAAAAATACAAAAAAAGAGGGATTAAAAAAAAAGAGAAAAAGAATACAAAAGAAAAAAAAAGAAGAAAAGAGAGAAAAAGGGAAGCTAAAGCAAGGCGCCCAAGAAAAAAATCAACCTAAGAAGAAACACAGTCATCCATCCATTCATCTCAGAAGGTTGATAGCAAAGACCGACAGCTCTATCATCGTAACCTAGGATAAGGGCTGAAAGACTGCCATCGGCCGGCAACGACGGATTCCCGACCTCTAGCCGCCGCAGTTATCCAAGGATTCAAAAAAAAAAAAAAAAAGAAAAAGAAAATGTGTGCCTAAACAAAGAGGGCGGAGTGAAAACCCGAAAGGGCGCTCCGAGTAAAAACAGTGGGCATACAGCGAACTTGGTGAAAACTCGAAAGGGCACTGAGGGTAAAAACAGCATAGCTGCCAAGGGGCAGGCAAGATCAAATACCCGGGACGTGGTGAAAACCCGAAAGGGCGCCACGGGCAAAAATGACGGGAAAAGGCCGGCTGTGGTGAAAACTCGAAAGAGCACTGCAGGCAAAAATGGCTCAAATAAAAAAAGAAAAAAAATTAAAAGTGTAGGTATCAAGAAGTCAGACGATCCAGATCGGTTCAAGCAGTGAAAGTGCCAGAACAAGAGGAAGTACAGTCAGGAACAAAGAGCTCTACAAATTCTGACATTCTCAAGGGGCAACAGTTTCCATTGCCTACACCTCTGAGGGAACCAAAGGAGCACGCAAGTCAAATCTCGAGACATCGGTCAAAGCATTGGCCGAGCCCCAGTTCTGATTCCTATATCTCGACACAAAATCCAGACACACTCGCAAGACAACTCATGGCACAGTAGATTATCAAAAAGTTTTCTTCTTTTTTTAGCATCATATTTCTTTTACACATATCATATCATCTTTTTCAAAAAAATACAAAAAAATTTCATCATCATCAATCATATATGCAAAAAAGAATGTGCAGGTGGCCAACACAATCAATCTCTACCCTCCTCCTCGGCCACATCGGGTAAGTCCTCTGACTCATAAAAAGATAGCCTCTCTCTCAACCTGCTCACCTCCATACGCAGGTAATGCGCCTCATCGCGCTCAAGGGTACGGATCGCCGTCTCCTCATCAGACAACCTCTGATCAGCAGCCAACCTCCTCGACATCATCTCGCAATGATACCGAAGTGCAGAAACCTCAGACAGCAGATGGCCATGAGTGGCCAAAAGGAAGCCAGGATCGATAAACGGGCGTTCCTCAAAGGGTTCATATGAACCAGATGAAGAACCAGCATCTCCAAGGATATCCTGCTCATCCTCGTCAACAGTCTGGTGCCAACAAGGGATACGTCGATACAAGGACTGCTCAGCAACCCAGTATTGATATGGGGCGGTCGCCATCGGAAAAGTCCGCAGCTCAAAACCCAACAAATCAGCAGTCAAGTGACTCGCCCAAGAACAATCAATCCGGGTCCTGAAGTCAGAGGACCTAGATGGAAGTGCTCGACGTCCGATACCCGTGAAAGCAAAAAGAGCAACATCTTGCTCATATCCAAACTGCCGCAGGAACCGGATAGGGTGATAGGAGAAGTAAGATCGAAAGCCTACCAACATCAGAGGAAGGCGGTGTGCATCGCAAAGCACTGGAGGAAGTGAAAGCCAAGATGACTCCCAACGAACCTTCCAGTCACGAAGTTCAGCAAACATCCTGCGATACAAGGGCTCGCTCATCCCAGTTGTATGAGGAAGAAACTCCATGATGTATCGCATAAGGTCTGGGCGACGAGTGTCAGGAAAAGGAACAGAAACAGTCATCGAAAGACGCTCCCATAGCCAGACCTGATCACAAGAAAGAAAAGAAGTTCAGCTAGAGCAAAGCAATCCCTAACAAAGCAAGAAGAAAAAGGATGCAGAAAAGATACCTGAAGAAAGGCACAACAGCCGCGAAGGACACGAGTGCGGCCCAGGGCGCAGTCAGTCAACCCATTAAACAGCTCGGCCAAGATAAGAGAAATGATCCCCTGCCGTCGAATAGCTCGGCCCATCACCTCAAAAAGAAGAGGAGTCTGAGACCTGCGCCATCCCTAGAACAGCACCTCAGCTATCAAGCAGAACATCAGTGCGTTCCGAGAGAAGGTAGAATCGGCCACACTCCGAAGACCCGAAAAAAGGTCATACAGTAAGTCCAAGGAGAACACCACAGCATCCTGGCCACCGGCTGCAGGCCGAACAACATAGGGGATCCCGAACCAGTTCTGCGGTGTGGCAGTCTTCGGCGACGTCTTCGGCGAGAAATACTGAGCATAATCCCAGGGCAGGCTTGTCAAGCATGCAAGCTCCTCCAAAGAAGGCCCCATCTCCATATCATTGAACGCAAACAAATTCAACGAAGGGACCCAGTCAATCAAGGCAGCTCCGAGCATCCTCCAATCAATGTCAACTCTAGCCATATGGATCAGACTGCCAAAGCCATAGGACTCTAACTCCCGAATCTCATAAGCTGACAAGCTGTCAAGCCAAGCAAGCAGTTGTGGCGAGCAAGAAGAACGAGGAAGCAGCTGACAAGTCCTCACTGGTACCCCCTCAAGAACAAAAGGCCCAGAGATCAAGGACAGCTCATCAAGGATCGGAAGGTCAACGGGCGAAGGAGAAGGAAAAGCTGGAACCTCTGCCGACTCGACAACCCCTGATCTGCCCTCAGTGACGGCTATGTCTGATATAGTCGCATCGCTGTCTGAAACTGTCATAATCTCAGCCGCATGAGAAGACTCGCCCACCTCATGAACAGAGTGCGTAAAGGACCGACGACCAAGGGAAGGACAATGCTCCCCATCAAAAGGACTATCAGTAAAGATCACACCGCACATCGTGGCATCCTGGCCAATCTGGCCTTCGAAGAATACATCTGAACCATCAAGAAGGGTCCCGGTAACCCCGATCGAAGAATCAACGGCCAGATCTGGACCTGCAGCACTCTCCAACAAGAAATCATGAATCCAGTCATCATCCTGTCCGATCAAAGGGATCATCGTGGCATCTACACCGTCCATCATCAAGGGGACATCATCAATGATCACGTCAAGTCCACCCAAGCAAGTATACCGCACATCTCGGCCCTCATCCAGAGCATCCAAACCGTCAAAGGTACCATCTGAACCATCCATCCCATCCAAGCATGAGATCAGCCCATCTATGTCCATCATGGTCCCATCACCGCCATCCATCACATCATCCATGGGGCCCACACTCAAGGGATGCATAGCCTCACCTAGGTCCCATCCCATCATCCTATCTATACCATCCATTCCTCCCATAATGAGGGGCCCATTCAAATCTGAAAATCCAGCCATCCTACCATTAATGGAGCCATTCAAAACTCCACCAACCACCATCCCTAACCCCTCATCAATGCCTCCATTCAATGCCCCATCTCCACCATTCCTTAAAGAAATCCCTCCATCATTAAAGCCTTCAATACTTTCTGAAGTGTGGGACCCACCATGGGCAGCCCCCACAGCCCCTAAATCACCACCATCCATGGCCCAAGAAAGGACAAAGCAAGCTGAGGACAAGATGATGAGGAAAGAGGAGACAAAGAGAAGATTCATTGTTGAAATCGAACCTGAACGTACAGAGCAGGTGGGGACAGCAGCAACAGGGACCAGGGAATGTTCGAGCACGACCAGCCCAGGCCGCTCAAGAGACAAGCCCTGGGCGGCCTGCCCTGGGCCGCCCGTACGGACGCAGATCCTCTCTCTCCGCGTGATTGGCTCCAGGGTTCTTGGTAGGTGAGGCTGACAGTCAGCAGATGGCGCTCCGTGGGCCGCCCAAGGCTCCGGTCCACTCCATATTTCGATTGAAGCTGATCAAGATCATATAAAAGGTGCCCCACCGGTCCAATCATGAAGCAATGCGGCCAGAACAGGGCTGATCAAGTCAAAGAGAAGGAAAGGTGATCAAGTGGGGGCCACAAGCAATCCAAGCCATTCAAAAACCAGATCATCATGATCTAAACCATTGAAGGACCTACATGAGCCATCATACAATGAGATCAAAGGGCTGATCATCAAAAGAAGGGCCAGAATCCAAGATCTAATCATCAAGTGGGCCTACAAAGTCAAGACAAGCGATCTGAGACGTCCAAGCCATCATCCACACCATGAGAAGCCTTCTTAGCCTCACCAATCATCAAAAGAGGTGCCCCAAAGTAAAGCTAAGGTCTCAAGTGGGCCCACAGGGCTAAATCTATCAATCTGAACCATTCAAGGGCTAGATCACCAGGATCCAAACCATTGGAAAGCTTACACAAGTCATGGAGCAGCAAGATCAAAGGGTCGATCATCAAAAAGAAGGGCCGAAATCCAAGATCTAATCATCAAGTGGGCCCACAAGGCCTAAACAAGCAATCCGGACCGTTCAAGTCATCATCCATGCAGCTAAGAAGTCTCAAATCATGAAGGAACAAGTCAAAAGTCAAAGCGTCCAGACATCATCAAAGAATTTGAAACAAGTCAAAGATCATATATTCATTCAAAAGATCTTGATACAAAAGAAGATAAAAGCAAAAGTACAAGGCCATACAAAGCCGAACACCCAAGCAGGCTACAAATCGCCAACATAGTCATCATCGTCCCTCCTCGTGTCTCGCTCCCGACGATAAAGATCCATCAAAGGGGCAGTCACTGAACCTCCAGCATATCTGCGACGGCCACCTGGAACATAAAGCGAAGGAAGCAGAGGCCCCTGACCGAACAGCAAATACCACTCATCATAATCACGATCCGGAATCGTGAAACGAAATCCAGGCTGGCCCACAAGAGCCTCAACTCTCTCATCAACCGGCATCCGAGCAGCTGGAGGAGGTGCAGAACAAGGGACCCGAGCCACCCCAGTGACTTGCCGAAGCAATCTCTCCCCCAAGTACCACTGGAAAGACTCAGCGTCAGAAAGCATGATACGGAGACATGAAGCATCGTATGCCTCCACACGCTGGGGGGTGTAATAGAGAGGAAAACTGGCATACGGCATCCGAGCGAGCTGCAGCAAATGAAGTCACCACGATCAGTTATAGTACAGCACGAGGGCAAAGACAAGCAAGATACTTACGTCCTCTATGGTCAGCCCGTCTATGTCAGCACGCCAATTGTCCCCGGGAACTCGGGAGTTCCGCTGACGGTTTTGTTGGTGCCAGTACATGTGGCGATACTGAGAGGGCTCAATATCATCCTGCATCCTCGGCGCAAGATGGGGAAAATGATCATAAAAGCAGGTCTGGACAAAAGCACATCTAATGATCAGAGAGAGAAAGAGGGCAAATGACTCCAAGGAAGATGAAAGAAAAGGTACCTCAACAACAGGCCAAAAACCTGTGAAGGACCGGCTATGCCGACAAGTCTTGTCCAGACCTTGAAAGATACGGGTCAAGATAGCCCCATTCCAGTTATAGGGGTGATGAAGATCCTTGACTAAACGAAGAAATTTAGGATCAACTCTCTCATTCTCATGGCAGAAAAGAAAGGATCCGAAAGCATAAGTGATCATGGCCCGCGCTTTGTGGAGGGCCTCTCGCTCGGTGGTGGGGATGACGGAGGCAAAATTGTTGTAAAACCATCGCATCTTCACTTGATGGCCTTGGAATTCGCCCTCGGGTGGGACGTCACCGACAAGCCGTAGCCATTCGGTGGAAGTGAGAGGAGCCAGAGAGCTGACTTGGGGAACAATTGCCCCATGAAACGGAAAGCCTATTTGCATGTAAATGTCCAAGGGGGTTATTCCCCATTCACCACAAGGGAGCTGGAAGGTGTGGGTCTCATCCCGCCACCTCTCACAAAGGGCCGCGAGCATCATGCGGTTAGCATCGTTATTATGGAAACGTAAGGTGAGGAGGCCAGCAAAAGGAGTACCATCCAGTACTCGTTCAAGCAAGGGCTGTGGATCCTTCACCCAGTCGTCCCAGCGATCTCTAGTACCTCGACCCTTGATAGCAAGAAGAGGTTGATGCTCCATAGCTAAGGAACACATGTGGTCCCATCGGCGGACAATGAAGGCGGGATCATCTTCATCAATCACTCGGTGACCTCTGGTACCATCCGCCATTGAATCCTACAAGCTTGGCAAGGTAAGTCCCTATCCCTTTACCCGTTAAAATCCAAATTATCCTCCAAGAAACCCATGGGATTGGACTCACATTCAAATGCAAAATCTAAAGTCCAACTCCATGTGTCACTTAGGATATGTGTTGGGCCCATTGGAAAAAGTAAGGCCCACCTTAAAGAAGATTGCATGGCATACCTTAGGCAAGAAAAAGTCCATCATCCAAAGACACATTTTGGACAACACATGCACTCAAGTGCCATGAGATCAACAAAGGATGAGAATCCTACTTCACATGAGAAATCCCTCTTCAAAGTCCATATGTGGCCAAGGATTGATCCTCTTATATGCCAAGGTCATGATTCTCACTTAAGATGTTTCCATCTTTTTACACATACGCATGGACAAGTGGGAGATAGGAAGGAAATGGGCCCCCAAGAGCACCTAAATGCCTCATCTTAATGGATTGGAGAGAGCACATAAACCACTTTGAAGAATATGAGGACCCATTCATGGGTTAACCATGGGCAACCTTATGTGCCTCATCTTGATGAAGGTATTGACTATGAATACAACATGGCGGTCTACCCCCAAACATATGAGTCAAAGAAGCTAATGGTAAAAAAGGTTGATGCACATAGCCCACATGAGGAATCAAAGTTGGAAATGCCCATGTAAGGACAAGTTTGGGCAACTTATGTGCACCAACTTTTTCACCAAAAGGGAGACCATTTGAGCACAAAAGAGCATGGCTTGATGAGTCACCCAACCATCATGAAAATGGATAAGAATGGTACACATAGCCCACTTGAAGATCAAAGTCCAAAATGTCCCAAGGCATGGGACAAAAATGGGCAACTTATGAGTATCATCCTTTCTCACAAATTGAAAGAAAAATCACTCATATTTGAATGATGGTGGATGACCCACCAAGCCCCCAAAGAAAAGTTCAAGGAGCTATGGATGCATGGATAACTCACTTGAAGGAGGATCATCCATTTGAGGGTGATAACATCCAAGGAAACTCTTGAGGACCACATTCCTACCTCAAGGAAAAACCATTTGAACTTAGTGAGATTGTTGGAACAACTCACTCATGGGACTTATAGATGATCAAGTAACTCAAGTCCTCCATCCATCAAAAGAAAAGAAAAATTCTACATGAACAAAGTGTAGTGGGGCACACATGGTTCAAAGAAGTGCACAAGTTTCAATGAAGGCCCAAAAGCCCATTCATATGAAAAAATCCTAAGGAACCCACCACACTTTGTACAAGGATGTACATCATAATCAAGAGATGATGGAAAACTTGGGCCACTTGTCCATAAAGGCCCAACTAAGAAATCTAGCCCACTTGAGATCCAAGTGAAGAATGGGCTAGTCACCTTGGTCCATACATATGTGAAGAAAGATGGGGACACCCAAAGTGAGCCCCATGAGCCCAAAACTTGAGATGGGTCCTACCATGCCCATGGGCCCAAATATTGGAAAGAAGATGGAAAAGAAAAAGAAAGGAAGAGCTTCAAGGAAAATAACAAGGGCAAGAAAGCATGAGGGAGCCCAAAATGAAGCATTGGGCCCACCAAATACACCAAGGGCCATGACTTCACTTTGAGCCCATTTGATACATATGAAAAGAGGCCCAACTCCCATGAAAAAGATAGAATATTTTGCCATGCACACTTGATGACATGGCAAAATCACCCTTTACATACACTTGAAGGGAGTGTGAAAAAAAGAAAGAAAAATGAAGTGGAGAGCTTGCAATGTCCTTCTCCATGCACCACCTTTGAAAAAGACTTGAGATCTAGAAAAAGGTCAAGAATACTTGGGCCCACCTTCACACCTCTTGGAATAGCTACATGAAGAAAAGAAAGGAACCATGAGAAACTATGAAGAGGGAAAAGTACAAGAAAGGAAAAGGGAGTGGTCCATACCTTTACCACTCACCAAAGAGGGACCACCTTGCTGTCCCAAAACTTCTCTAAGGCCCACCACTTGAGAGAGAGCAAAGAACCACCAAAGAAGAGAGAGAAAACTTGAAAAAGAGAGAGTATGAGAGAGAGAAGAGAGAGATTGCACGTTGAAGGGGGCTAGGGTGCCCCATGTTATATAGAAAAGGGGAGGGCACCCTTTTACCCAGCCCACTGAAGAAACCGGAAGGCAGAGACCGTCCGGGCGGCCCATGGGAGGCCGTCCTAGCCCCTACCTAGGTGAAACGACCTCTCACCTCCTCTCCTTGGGAAGAACTCCTCCTTGGGAAGGGTGGTTGCAAGTGAATCTTGTACCTTCATGTAAGAATGAAGTGATGGAAGAGAATGGTGAGAAAAAGGAAGAAACCTCACCAAAATCTCATCTCATGAGAAATGGGTGAGAAATTGGCTTGATGATGTGGAAAAGTTCCATGGAATTTTCAAGGAAAAGAAAGAAAATTTGACTTGGTCAAACAATGATCTCAACCATCCGAAGGCATGACCAGATGATCCAAACCATTCCAAGAAGAATCCCAAGAATCTCCGCCCTTGATTACTGCTTACATGTACAGATTTTGGTCCGAAGACCTTAAACTACGTCGGGATCAAGATCCCGAGAGACTTTTAATAAAAACCGGCATCGGTCTTCGTCAAGATCTGATGACACCGTGTACTTTAAAAAAAAACAAAAAAATGTCTTTCCTGTTTTGTACAGTTTCATGGTCCGAAGACCTTAAACTACGTCGGGATCAAGATCCCGAGAGACTTTTAATAAAAACCAGCATCGATCCCAGCCTTTCAGGCCAAGATCTGATCATCTGGATCATTTCGAAAAATAAAAAATATGTTTGCCCCTTTTGTACAGTTTCAGGGTCCGAAGACCTTAAACTACGTCAGGATCGATATCCCGAGAGATTTTCAATAAAAACCAGTGGTGATCTTGACCGCTCAAATTGAGATTTAACAGCCTGGAACATTTTTCGAAAAATCACAAAAAGAATGTATTTTCAGCATGTACAGATTTTGGTCCGAAGACCTTAAACTACACTGGGATTAATTTCTTGGGGGACCTTTCTCGCTTTCAACAAAAACCGGCATCGGCCTTGACCGCTCGGATCGAGGTTTGATAACCCGGATCATTTCCAAAAAATACCAAAAAGATTTCAAGCTTTCCATAAAAACCAGCATCAACCTCGATTACCCGAGTTGAAATCTGGAACTTTTTCAAAAATACAAAAAAAATATAAAAATAAAAATAAAAATTTTGCCATCAATTTCAACTGCACAAATTCATCTCCAGCGGTCCGAAGACCTAAAACTACACTGGGATTAACTTCTCGGGGGATTTCTTTCCCCAACCTGTTCCGGACATGGCTGACACTTGATCGTACGGGTGTCCGGAGTCTTTTAAACAGGTAAAGGCTGAGGCGGGCAGAATCCCGCAATCCTGTTCGTGTTGAACGCACCGTGACAGACAACCTTGATTTGGAAGTCGCTGTTGAATCTGACGGATGTTCCCTGTTCCCAAAACTCATGAAGGGGATTAAGGCTGTTGGGAGGTGAAGCTCACCCTCACGGAATTGTGAGCAACGTAAGACCCCAAACTGGATTGACTAAGGGAAATGTGAGGATGTGGCTCATTTTGTGGCCGGAGGAGTTCGTCAAACGATACGTGGTCTATGTGCATTGCACATAAGGAACAGGTAACTTTGTGGGTGTGTTGACTGAAAACCCTCAAAATCCCCTCATCCGAAGATGTAAAACTACGGCACTTAACTGTGTGAGACTCGTCTTGCTCGCTGACTTAAAATGGATTGGGTGCCTTACCAGCAGTAGAAGCTGGAAGTGGATGAAAATTCCACATTTTTCCCTGCATTTCAGAAAAAAAATCACAAAATACCAAAACATTACAAAATACTTGCAAAAATCACAAAATATTTCCCTTGCTTTCGAATCAAATAATTGCAAAATCACAAAAAAAATCCCTTGCTTTCAAATCAAATATTTGCAAAATCACAAAAAATATTTCCCTTGCTTTCAAAGAAAATATTTCGAAAATCACAAAAAATATTTCCTGTATCTTCAATAACCGATCTCTATCCTGACCACTCAGTTGAAGACTCGGACCACATATTTACAAAAAATCACAAAAATTGTCAGTATCCCCAGCACTACACTTCAGGAGTCTTGAACTCCTCTCACTTCACAGTATGGGATGACGGATCCAATCGCCCGCAAATTGGAATCTTGACCAAAACTGGCAACCAAGCATCATCTCAATCACATGTATGCCCAGAAGAACATCTTGAAGTCGGATAGCATCCTCGTACATTCTCATTCGCGCATCTTGGGACGATGGACCTGATCGACCACGGGTCAGGATCTTGACCAACCCGCTGTCCAAACCTCCGTATCAAAAAGAAAAATCCCCAGGGGAGCACAACCCTGCAAGCAATAAGCTCAAAATTCTCTGCATCCCCAGCAAAAGCAAAATCATCAAACGAGAAGAGAATGAGCCAAATCATGCATTCATCATGCATCTCCCAGCATCAGCATCCATTGCATCAATCATCATGTTTACCTGCTTTCAAAATAAAGTCGGTTAGCCAAAAGCCCCACAGGCATCCCTAGTGGAGGCACGTGCAAACCAGATTTCCATTTCAAAAAGACAAAAAAATATTTCTATTTGCAAATAAAAACCCCACGGAGTATCACTCCCCAGAGTGGGTGCCTTTTCAAAAATCCAAAAATATTTTCCAGTAGAGCATTCTGCCTCCAAAACACCAGGAGATCTTCCATATCTCTGGGTAGGAGCCGACGCAAAAATTAAATAAGATCCGATGTCTCGCGGTTTCCCCGGAGACCATCGGATCCAATGCACTCAAAGTACGGTCGAACTAAACTCCAGTGTCAGTGCGGTCGTACCACATGCCAAGATAGAAAAAAAGATGAAAGCTAAAAGGCTCGGTCACAGAAACCATTTGAACAGGTGGAAACGATGAATTGTAACCCAAGTATCAAAATCAGCAGATTGGGTGGAAAGAGTTCACCCGCACATACCTAGGCGTGGATGCCTGAAGTACCTTGACTGAGTCCAAGTCGGCGTAGTAGAATCCCGTAAGACTATCTGACGCAGGGCGTCTAACCACTTTGACAGTCAAGCAAAACAAGTACTCCTGGAGTGATCTGGGAAAACATCAAACATCACACAAACAGTCTCAGGGTAAGCATCCTCGTAAGACTACGGACGCAGAGGCTCTGCTGTACCTTTCCGATGTTAGTACCGATCGGGAATGGAAGGGTTGCGATTGGGTACCCAGGTTGCAGCAAACTGCAGGGACAATCGCAACGTTTTCTCCAAACTCTCGCGGTATGTGCGAGTTATCAATTTCCAGACAATCAACTGACTCAGATACAAAGGATAACAAAGATTCCAGACCACAATCAAGGAAAGAATGAATTGCAAACCAAGCATCGAAACCAGCAGATAGGGTGGAAAAAGCCCACCCGCACATACCTAGGCGTGGATGCCTGAAGTACCTTGACTGAGTCCAAGTCGGCGTAGTAGAATCCCGTAAGACTATATGACGCAGGGCGTCTAACCACTTTGACAGTCAAGCGAAACAAGTACTCCTGGAGTGATCTGGGAGAACATCGAACATACAATCAATCACAGGGTCAGTAACCTCGTAAGACTGTCGACGCAGAGGCTCTGTTGTACCTTTCCGATGTTAGTACCGATCGGGAATGGAAGGGTTGCGATTGGGTACCCAGGTTGCAGCAAACTGCAGGGACAATCGCTATGTTTTCTCCAAACTTCCGCGGTATGTGCGAGTGATCGATTTCCAGACGATCAACTAGCACAGATGCAAAGGCAAGCAAAGATTTCAGACCATGATCCATGAATGACCGAGTCAGAAGTGGGGTGTCCACTCGCTTTGGCATTCGGTTGCACGCAAACTCTGCCAAAGAGGGGCATCTGTAGACACCCCACCTTCGGCTACACTGTTGGTAGAGATAGCTGGTTGAATGGAGGACCATACCCCCAAATCCCAAGTCCAAACTCAGCCAAACTCACCCTTGTAAGCCCCATTCCATAGCCCAGTTCAAGCCTGAACCCAGTCAACCCAGTCCTAAACATCAGCCTGAAAAACCCCCCATAAGAAAAGCCATTCAAAAAATTCTAAAAAAGTCAAACTCACTGAGTCAACCCGCTGAGTTAACTCGCTGAGTCAACCCGCTGAGTCAACCCGTCGAGTCAAAACACCGAGTCAACCCGTCGAGTCAAACCACCGAGTCGACCCGCTGAGTCAACTCACTGAGTCGACCCAGCGAGTCAAACAGCAGCCCCAAGGGAGCGACCGTACTCACTGGAAACCGAGGAGCGGCCGTACGGGCGGCCCATAGCAGGCCGCCCGGAAAAAATTACGAGAGTGCCACTCTCCGCTGCTATAAATACCCCCTTCCCCTTCTCATTTGGACATCCCTTCGAGTCCAGTGAGGTCTTGTCTGTCCCGAGCCCCTCTCCCATCCTTAGCCCATTTTTCCACCAAGGAGAGCCCGAGTGAGGAGAGCCTAGCCCTGGTCCAGCCCAGCCTGACCACTGGTCTAAGTCTCCCAAGCCATCCAAGTCTCGATCCAGCCACTCGAAGCCAACCCTTGCGACACCTCCGTCCATCCAGCTACTCTCTTCAGCATCATCTCATTTGCATCTAGCATAAGTGCAACATTTACTTTTCTTCCAACCCCCCTGCTTCACTGCATGCACCTTGATTCTTCAAGCACACTGCATATGTCTTTATATTAAGCACCTGTCAGTTCGAGCGTATGCTCTGGGCTTGCCCGTTGTTGGAACCTGTCCATCAGAAACTCTTACTGTTCAGACCTGCATTCACGTACATATCACTATAAGCACTTTGAATATTCAAGCACACAGCATGCATCATCACGCATAAAGCACCTGTCAGTTCGAGCGTATGCTCTGGGCTTGCCCGTTGTTGGAACCTGCCCATCAGAAACTCTTACTGTTCAGACCCGCATTCATGCATCATGTCATCCATGAGAATATACGAGGATTAAAATAGACTTTCAAGTATTCGATCGATTCTGTGAAGTAGAGACCGTACCTCGGTACGGGCAGTGTGTGGGGTGCTTAACCTCTTCCCACCCTGTAACCGTGATCCCTTACCTCGAATCTCTGGCCGCAGACTAAAAGGAGTCATTTTAGAGGAAGGAATCTTCGGATCCCCTTCTCTAACGTTTCTACGGGGTCTAGCCGACTGTAGATTCGAAGTAATTGGCTAGTGGCGACTCTGGTCTTACATAAACTCACTTAAACACATCCAGCTTAACACGACAACCAAACGAAGCCCTCGAGAACAAGGCAAGTCAGTGGGACAAACGGCGATTTCGCACTCACGCATCCTCATCTCCTTCTTTTCCGAAAGGAAAGGGGCGAGAACGACGTCGTGTGGGAGCGCGAAAAATCGGCTAGGGTCCACAGGCCCATAGAGATATTCTTGACAAATCTACTCCATCCATCTGTTCTAAAGGCCACAATGAGACAAGATTTTAAAAAATTAGGTAAATACAAAATTCGTGAGCGCCATACCACACAAAACATTTTGGATTGAACGCTTGGTGGTAACAATAGTTTTGTATCAGGATGATATTTGCTCCTACAGTTTATCTAAGTGGTAGCAATTTATTAACAATTTCGATGGCATTTAAACATCATGGTTATATCTAGGAATGTATCAATGGTGGACATTGCTGTTACCATGGTTTTGTTGATGTGGCCCACCTGATTTTTGAATCTGTAGACAACCCAGCTTCTGCTACAATGTTGGTAGAGATAGCTGAATGAATGGAGGACCATATCCCCAAATCTCATATCCAAAACCCAGTCAAACTCACCCTTGTCGACCCCAATCCATAGCCCAGCTCAAGCCTGAACCCAGTCAACTCACCCCTAAACATCAGCCCAAAAAACCCCACATAAGAAAAACCAGAAAAAAAATCCCCAAAAAAAGTTAACTTGGTGAGTCAACCCACTGAGTCAAATCGCTGAGTCAACCCGCTGAGTCAAATCGTCGTGTCAACCCATCTTCCAAATCCAGTCAACTCACCGAATTCCAAACCGCAGCCTCGGAGCAGGTCCGTACTACCGAACCAAGGGATTTTCTGCTTTAGGTTCGGAGGCCGTACGCTCCGAACCTGAAGCAGAACGACCGTACCGGTGGCCCCCAGGGTGCCGCCCAAAAATATTTACGGGTTCTGTTACTACTCGTTGCTATAAATACCCCCTCTCCCCTTCACATTCAGCAATCCACCTCCCCTCTCTTCAGCCCGAGAGTCCGAGTTCATCTCTACCCTTTTAGTCCATTCTTCCACCAAGGAGAACCCGAGTGAGAGGAGCCTAGCCCTGGTCCAACACAGCCTGACCCTGGTCTAAGTCTCCCAAGCCACCCAAGTCTTGATCTAACCACTCGAAGCAAACCCTTGCGACACCTCCGTCCATCCAGCTACTCTTTTACCCGCATCATCTCATTCGTATCTAGCATAAGTGCAACATTTACTTTTCTTCCAACCCCCCTGCTTATCATATCACTGCCAACACTTTGATTATTCAAACACACAACATGCATCCTGCATAAAGCACCTGTCAGTTCGAGCGTATGCTCTGGGCTTGCCTGTTAATGGAAACCTGCCCATCAGAAACTCTTACTGTTCAGATCTGCATTCATGCATCAGTCACTACAAGCACTTTGATCATTCAAACACACAGCATGCATCCTGCAAACACACAGCATGCTCTGGGCTTTCTTGTTAATGGAAACTTGCCCATCAGAAACTCTTACTGTTCAGACATGCATTCATGCATCATATCATTCATGAGAATGTACGAGGATTAAAAAAGACTTTCAAGTATTAGTTCGATTCTGCGAAGTAGAGACCGTACTTCGGTACGGGCAGTGTGTGGGGTACTTAACCTCTTCCCACCCTGTAACCGTGATCCCTTACCTCGAATCTCTGGCCACAGATCAAAAGGAGTTATTTTAGATGAAGGAATCTTCGGATCCCCTTCTCTAACGTTTCTACGGGGTCTAGCCGACTGTAGATTCGAAGTAACTGGCTAGTGGCGACTCTGGTCTTATACGAACTCATCCAAATACATCCAGCTTAACACGACAACCGACAAAAAGCCCTCGAGAACGAGGCAAGCCAGTGGCAAAAACGGCAATTCGCGGGCAAGCACCCCCTCTTTTCCGAAAGAAAGGGAGAACATCCGGGAGAGCGGAACGGCGAGCGTCCACAGAATGGCGACTCCACTGGGGATATGCTAGTCCCACTAGTCGTGATCCAACTTCTAAAACAGAATCCTCCCTATGCTTGAAAGTCATTGGTCCTCATACAATCTCATTTGCATAGCATTCTACCTAAAATAAAAAATATATATAGAAAATCCCAAAACCCAAACAAAAAAGAGTAGAGTATATCCCTCACCATTGCGCCTCCTCGGGCTCAACGTTTTCGGAAACAACTCCCCTTCCGCAGCATAATCTGCACTCGGGTTCAGCAAGCCATGTCCGACCACGAAGAGGAAACTCACCTCTTCCCCGCCCTCGAGATGGCCAAAGCGTAACCTCCAACGCAACAACCAATTGAGAATACGCCAATCATGCAAGAATTGGCGCAAGGAATGAGAGCAATGCAAGAGATGCTCTTGCAATTCATGCAAGCACAAGCTACCGCAGCAGCCAACAATCAAGTTGGCCCAGTTCAACAATCTCAGCAGCCATGCCGGGTCCCTCCGGTCTCCAGTTCGAATCAAGCACAACCATCGGAGTCCGCCCAAGACTACCGACAACAGTCATCTCAGCCCTTCGCCATGGGGCATCCTCCTTAGTACCTTCGTGCGACGACAAGGCCCTCTTAGAGCATTCCCGTCGCAGGGACGTCGAATCTTGCAAACAACAATCTTAGTAGATTTCAGCATGTCTCCGCCGATGGGATCTTTACTCAATTTCAACACATCCCCTCCAATGGGATTTCAATTCAATTTCCAGCAACAGGGACAGCACTGGCGAATGCCCACAATGGGGGTCAGTGTCAAGCCCACATTAATCAGCGGACAGTGACAAATACCCAACAAGGGGGTCACTTCCCAGCATCTCAGCCTCCTACAAACAGGAGCACTTTTCAATTCCAGCACGTCCCCGCCGATGGGATTTCAGTTAATTTCCAGTAATCTTCAATTTAACAAACTCCAGTTAATTTCCAGCAATCTTCAATTCAGTAAACTCCAGTTAATTTCCAGCAATCTTCAATTCAACAAACTCCAGTTAATTTTCAGCAATCTTCAATTCAGCAATCTCCAGTTAATTTCCAGTAAGTTACAGTTCAACCTTCAGTACAGTCTCCAGTTCAATTATAGTCATTTCAAGCATAAGTTCATCAGAATCCAGTTCAATCATCAAATAAATTTCAGCAACCTACGGTTGCCTTCAAGCAAGCCCATAGGGTCGAAGACATCGACCACTATGCCGAAGAAGAACGTGCCTTACTTCGAGAAGCAACGGTCGCTCGAACAGATCATGCAGGGCTGGACGAGTTGCGGGAGTAGTTTCAGATCTTGCAAAATCAACTTTAGTGACAACAAGTAATTGATCTACCTTCGACCAAGTTCAGAGACTTGTGTCCTTTCCCAGATGCTCAGATACCTCAAAACTTTGAGGTACCAAAATTCAAAAGATACGACAGCAGCGGTTGTCGCACAGCACATCTCAAGGCTTTCTGTGGAGAGCTGAGTGCAATCTCAGGAAATGAAGGAGCCCTCATTCGCCTGTTCCAAAAATCTCTGAAGGGCGATGCCCTAAACTGGTACACATCATTGGACTGTCATCACATCAGGACTTAGGAACAACTTTTTCAGGCTTTCGTCTACAGATTCGTGTATAATCTCAACATGGCACCCAGAAGAGCCGACCTCGCGGCTCTCAGGCAAAGGAGTGATGAAACGCTATCAGCTTATGTGGCACGTTGGCGAGCTATGGCAGCCAGAATGCGGACACCTATCAACGACGAAGAACAAATCTCCATGATTGTTCATTCAACACATCCTGGCATATTTGGATACCTCATCTCGCACCCGTATGCGAATTTCTCACAATTGATCCGCGCTGGAGAACAAGTCGAAGTAGGAATCCGCGCAGGAACAATCTTCCCATGGCCTCATCAGGCCACTCCAGTAAAATGGAACAGAGTGGAAGGAAGACCTATCGGATACGGGAATGGAAACCACAGCGGTTCTCCTCCTCGCCCGGCAGAGTAAACAACATCATCGCCACTGCCCAGGGCAACCAATATGCTCCCCCACAAGGACGTCAACAGTATCAGCAGAATCAGGTTCAACATCAACCTCAGTGGAATCGCCACAACCAAATCCTCAACCACAACCACAAACACCTCGATAGCAACAGCAATTCAGGGGGAACGACCAATACTCATATCAGAATAGGTAGAATTAAAGGGAGCTCAGGAAATTCACTCCTCTCACTCAGCCATTCATTCAAGTCATGGCTATGCTGGTACAGAAGCAGTTACTTACTCTGATGGCACCCAGACCTCCTCCTCATCCTCTGCCTCCGAACTACCGAGAAAATGAGTATTGTGCCTACCATCAAGGGCGTGGCCACACCATTGATTGATGTATGACTCTAAAGAATGCCATACAAGATCTGATCGATGACGGAAGGATCGTCATCTCAGTCCCTTGGACTCCTCCAGTAGCTCCCACCAATATCCTTCAGAATCCTCTGCCTCAGCATCCGACGGACCCCAGTTCATCTCGTGGCCCTGCCGTCAACAGCATAGAAGAAGGAGAGCGTCTCAATCACTTCTTCTCCCCTATTCAGTCCATTCATGCTTACACTTATGGGCCAACGAGTTCCCCTCTGTAACGCCCCAGATTTTCGAGATTTATTTGAAAATTTTTTAAAATTCATTTTTAATTTATTTTTTATTAACTATCGTACATTTACCGTTGATTTGAGAATAGCGGGACATCCGTAGGAGATCCGATAGGGGACCCTTTACAAAAGTTTCTTAGAATGATCGCATAAACATCGTAGAATGATCATATTTCAAAAATCACGTACTTTTCAGATAATTACGAAAATGCCATTAGTTAAACTTAAATTAAGATGCCATTTTTAAGTATTATAATTTCTGACGATTACTTTCATGAAAAACTCTGGATTTAAGCTTATGGGCACATATTAACCATACACGTCAAATTTCAGCCCTTAAATCATAGTAAAAGTGGTCCAATTGTCAAATCAGCCCTTAACCCTTGATTTTCATGTCCATCGAGTGAGGAAAGTAGATGGTTAGTCGTAGTCGAATATTTCTCTTCATATGAGTGACTTGGATCGTCTTTATCATGGACCAATAGTGTGATTTGAGTGCCCCACCTTGATAAGCCTCTATCTTATGCGCGAAGTTATCCCGTTATAGAAATTAACGAGTTACCAACTCTTTTTAAATCTGAACCTTTCAATTTACCCACTTCTCACCATCAATCGCTTTTCAAATTTAGACCACCCATTATACTCATATGACTACGAGTTTACACAAAATTTGGACCCCGATCTATAATCCTACACCGTTGAACCACAAAGCCAGCCCCTTCCTTTTCCGCCAAAAGTTGGAATTTCAGATCTAGGCATTTCTCACCATCAATCAACCACTAAACTTTGTACAATTATTTGCCTATCATGACTACATATTTTATTAAAATTTGGGCCCTGATCATCAAGCGTAGACCGTTAATTGAGATCTAGCCTATTTTAGCACCCGTCAGACCATTTCAAGGATCGGCCAATCTAGAATGTGGATCATCAAGAAATTTACGTATTCTGACTCTACTCTTCGAGCTTTATAAAATGAACGGATTTGAATTGATCAAAGATCACCCAAATATTGAGATTTGAGAAACCCGCCTCAAGAGGTTGTTACACAAGACCTCGCGTACACATCCCTCTCCATATTCCTACTATGCACCTCCAAGTCATTCTCCTAACCCTAGCCTCCATGCTCTAGAGAAGAGAGAAGAGAGAAGAGAGCCTCCATGCCTTAGAGAGAGAGAGAGAAGAGAGCCTCCATGCCTTAGAGAGAGAGAGAGAGAAGAGAAGAGAATTCTTTCTCATATTTTCCAACGGCTAGGATCTTCTACAACCCTCTTCTAAGTCCATCCTAATGTGAGAATTTTCCTTCAAGCCTTTCATTAATAATATCACGATTGTCATAAGTTTCTTTTGTGGCATGTGAAGTTATTTTGTATTGAATTGTTGATCCATATAACATGAAGTTTAATGTAGGATTTGTAATGAATATCATTATATAATGATGTGATTCCTTGTTTAGATTTTTTACTAAGAAGCATGTGTATTTGTGTTATTTATCTTTGTGAAATCTATGCCCTTATTTTCTTAGTCTGTGTTACAACTAACATTGGTTTTTCATATTGTGATATATATGAAATATGTGTATAAGATCATCATATAGACATCGCATTATTGTATACTCCTTGTCCCTAAGTTGAAAAAATTATTCGATGTAGAGAGATGGAACCCATGAGAGGTGTCCATGATGGAAGAATATCTCTCGACTTAACTGAGAGAATGAAGTGATTGTTTGTCAATGGATCCTTACATGTACATGATGCTTGATTGGAGCCATCTACATTACATGAGTATTTTAATGAATTTGGTCATGATGCACAACATTGGCTTTTTGGGACATGATGAAATCATAAAACGGGACAATGAGTGGACACTAATGATATATAAATTCTCGTGAGCCGGGGTTGGTGCCATGGACACTAAGCCCGAGCTATCGGCCTATGCTGGGTCACTTGCGACTCCCCCATAGTGTCCAGTGAGTTGCTAAAAATGGTTGTATGTAAAATACTTAATAAAAGGGGAAACAAAGTCATGCATTCACTTGGCTCCATGTGGGTGTACGGAATTGAGAATAGGCTAGAGCGTCCTACTTCTCCCGTACACTGTTACGTGTAGATTTGGGCTATGAGTGTCCGGTTTCTCACGTGGTCGGGCAAAACTATGGGCTTGTGCGTTCCAGGAACCTCTGGTGACTAGTGGCTAGCGTGAAGTCGTAACAGGGAGCCTCTCACTTCATGTATTATGATTTCTAGCCAGGGTGCCTTAGCCAGAGCATGCATTCCATGCATCGCATTAATAAAGATTTTTACTTGATTGTTTTGTTTGAATAAAGATATTATTGTGTTGCGTTACTCTGAGTTTTGTACATTATTATTCTTGATTGTCTTGGAGGGAATATTCCCCACTATGATAGCGTTTAACGCTATCCCAAACACAATTTAGATGATGCAAGTGAAGATCCAGATATTGAATCTGATTTTTAAGGAAAAGAGTTTAATGGTTCGTACGATCACATGGCGGATGACGATGTTAGAGAAACTTAGTTGATATTATCATTTATTAAATATTTATTTTGAGTAGTTGATACATCTATGGAATTGTAATAAGTCTTCAAGAGAAGACATGGTTTTATACTTTAATTAATCAGTATGGATATTGGCTGGTTCCCTTATTTAAACATTGATGATGACGTAGTAAGTTTGATACAATAAGATGATAATTATTTCCGCCATTGTGCTTGAATGCTATATTTTATTATTTGACAAATTAGTTATTCCATAAATTACTTGGGAATTCGGCCGTCGTGTTATACACGAGAGTCAAAAATCTCGAGTCGTTACACCCTCCGATCCTGCAAGGGGCAAACCCCTTTTCTCCTACAGTCTTCGAGCCATTAGTACTCGGAGGAGCACCTCCATATGATGCGCCAGTTGTTTAAGGGCCCGTCCCCTTACAAGGGGCACCTTACAGCCATTCATGTTGGGAGCCGATCATCTTGGAAGGAGTACAGTCGTGCATCGAGCCTGCATATGAACCTGTCGTTTTGCAATGGGCAACTTCAACACAGGAACAATCCAATCCACAATGGAGGGATCGTACTCATCAGCAGCAAGAGCCCGTTGTCTTGGAAGGGGCTTCTCCAATCGAGCCGGTCATATTGCAAGGGGTAAGTTCCAGAGGCGTGTCAATCACACTACGACAGTTGGGACGAACAGAGAAACCCCCTGCCATATCAAGAGGACCAGTATTCATTCCATGAGAACCTCCTGCTCCAGGAACGGTCAAGCCAGGACCGCGACCTTATGTGATCTATGAAGACAAGCCTCGATATTATCCCTTTAGCACAGGCAACAATGTAGTCCTCAAGGCAAAAGCTCCATACGATGAAAATCTGGTACCCGCACCAGCTTTGTTGCAAGAATCAGTGGTCCTAAAAGGCAAGGGAGAGGAAAACTATAAAGAAGTCCCGTGGCACTATCCAGAATGTGCGGAGGTAGGAAACATGAATCCCAATGGGCATTGCATTCGAAGAGATAATCAGAACGGAGGAGATCTTAAAGGTGCTCTTTCAGGCCTCGGCAATAAAAACGAAGCTGCATATGATGTAGCGACTCGGCTCAAGTAAATCCCTGCCCAAATCTCGGTATGGGAGCTACTCTGCACATCGCGCATACACCGAGAAATGTTTGCCAAAATCCTGAGCGATGCTCATGTCTCCTCTGATACGACACCAGAAATGATAGCATTGATGATCGGACAACTCCTGGCTCCGCGTGCCATCACCTTCACTGATAATGAGTTGCCACCAGAAGGGCGCAACCATGGGCGATCCCTCAACATAGCCTTATATATAAAGACCTCTGTGTCCCGCTGGTCCTTATCGATAATGGCTCAAGTATAAATGTCTGCCCGCTCAAGACTGCGGAACGCCTAGGAATCACCCCCTCCTCATTCCGACCCAGCACCATGTACGTCAGAGCATTCGACAACACCCGCCGATCAGTGGAAGGGGAGGTCGACATAGAGGTACAGATAGGTCCAGAAGTCTCCACCATCACATTCCAAATCTTGGATATATCAGCCTCTTTCAACATGTTACTCGGACGGCCTTGGCTGCACAAGGTTGGAGCTGTGCCATCAACTTTGCATCAAAGGGTGAAATACATCTGTGGAAATCAAGTGATCTTTATCCATGCAGAGAAGGAGCTCATCATTCCTTCCAATGCTGCTGCCACTGAACCAGATATCCCTGTCATCGATATCCAACACTCTGAAGAAGACGCCCCGTTTCATAGTTTCGAGTTCGAGACTGTGAACGCTATCGCCAACCCGGAACCAATAAGGGTGGATCATGTCTTTTCACCAACGGAACGTCTGAGCCTCAAGTATGGAATGAAGAATCATTGCAAGTCTAGAAAGATACCGCTGGTATATAATCAACGCAAATGGGGACTCAGGTACAGGGCAATCTTCACGAATAAAAGAAAGAAGAAATTTCGGTGCTCACCCGTTCGATTCATCGGGCCAGGAGAGCCTTGCAGAGATCTAAGAGGAAGTCAACCGACTGCACTACACAAAGGCCTTCCGATGAGCCTAGCTTGGGCCATGTGGCCCCCCATTCAATGGGACTGGATCCTCGAACCGTCGTGTCTGGAAGAAGAAGGAGAGGATGAAGACAAAAAAGAAAGTCAAATACAACAGCTTCAGGAAAAGGGTACTTTGATACCTGCTCTCGACCATGGGCACAACCTGCCCACTTCAATTCCAGTCAACCAGGGGCACAACTTGCCCATCTCAGCATCAACAAGGGTCACGACTCGCCTGTCTCTGCAGAATCAACATTATCAACTGTCAGCTAAGGGCAAAAGCAGCCCATCCATTGGACCAGGAAAGGAAAATGGCCAGCCCTGGATTGGTCCGATGTCCAGATTTTGAATTCATGTCTCGCTGTGGAACCAGACGAACTGCAATGCGAGGTAAGTGATCCGAGAGAGACTAAATATGACTCAGATCTCGAACCCAACCAGTAAAAAATCATGGTCATTGGGCCAGACCGTGATTCTTCACCCAAATCATCAACCGCCACCTCTCCAGGGGAAGGAGTGTGGGGTCCTGAATGGTCATCCGTTCCCCTAACTTCTGAATCAGCCAAAGAGTCATCTGAGGGCTCTGGCTTCCAAAAAAAATGCCGGTTTAAGCAGCGAGCGAAACTTTGGGACAAGCTGGGATCAATCATGGTCTGTAATGCCCGCTTGTTCAAAGTCCTGTGAATTTCAAAAATCTAAAAAAATAAAAAAACTTTCAAAAACCAAAAATATCTAGCATTTCAATTACAGAAAATTCTCAAAAACCAAAAAACATTTCTTTTCCTGTATTCAATAATGTGCCAAGTTCGTCTAAAGAGTCGCATGAGTTTGGACGAAGCTCGGGATGAGGAAGATGATGACCCGGCTCCCGAACTAAAGGATCTCCTCGAAAAGTTTGAATCTAAATCTAATGTTGTAGCCGATGATTTCGAGATAGTAAACTTGGAGACACCTGAGATCCCTAGGGAAGTACGCATTAGAAAATCGTTGCCACCAGAGATGAAGCAGAGAATGATAGAGTTCATAGCTCCAAGATTGTCCAACTTTACGTTCTTATATGAAGACATGCCAGGGCTCGATGAAGAGCTCGTTGTACACCATCTGCCAACCAAGCCAGATATGAAGCCAGTGAGCAAAAACTTCAAAGAATGAAGCCAGAATGAGCCCTGAAAGTCCGAGATGAAGTCATCAAGCAGTACAATGGGAGATTCTTGGTAGTCTCCAACTACCCTGAATGGCTCGCCAACATCGTACCAGTATCAAAGAAGGATGGCAAGGTTCGAATGTGCATCGACTTCCGCGATCTCGACAAAGCCAGTCCTAAAGATGACTTCCCTTTGCCGCATATCGACACTCTGGTCGACAACACTGCTGGGTACAAGGTCTTCTCCTTTATGGACGGGTTCTCAAGTTACAATCAGATTAAGATGGCCGTCGAAGATCGCGAGAAGACATCGTTTATCACTCCCTGGGGAACCTTCTGTTACAGGTTAATGCCATTTGGTCTGAAGAACGCAGGAGCAATATATCAGCGAGCAATGACAGCATTATTCCACGACATGATGAACAAAGAACTTGAAGTATATGTGGACGATATGATCGTCAAATCTCGCACAATTTAAGGACACTTTGAAGATCTGAAGAAGTTATTCAACAGATTAGAAAAAGTACAAGCTCCGCCTCAACCCTCAGAAATGTGTCTTCGGTGCAATGGGAGGTAAACTCATTGGCTTTATGGTGAGTGAAGATGGCATCAGGGTCGACGAAACCAAAACCAGAGCAATCATCGAGATGCCCCCTCCTAGAACAGAGAAAGAAATTTGTGGCTTCCTCGGCATAATTCAATACATCAGTCGCTTCATCGCACAGCTCACACCTATCTGTGAGCCCATATTCAAGCTCCTTCGGAAAAGCGTTCCAAAAGAATGGAATGACTATTACCAAGTCGCCTTCAACCGCATCAAGAAGTATCTCATGAATCCTCCAGTTTTAGTGCCGCTTACTCCCGAACGACCACTATTGTTATACATCTTGGTAGCAGCAGAAGCCATTGGCTGTGTTCTCGGCCAGCACGACGAGACCACGAAGAAGGAACAAGTAATATACTATTTGAGTCGAAAGTTCACCGACTACGAGACCAAGTATTTTCCAATCGAGAAGACTTGCCTCACCCTAGTCTGGGCAACTAAGCGACTCCATCAATACATGATTGTGTTCCCTATTCTCCTCCTCGCTCACATGGATCCGCTCAAATACCTGTTCGAGAAACCAGCACTCACTGGAAGGATAGCTAAATGGCAGCTACTCCTGTCTGAATTTGACATCACCTATGTCACTCAGAAGGCAATCAAGGGGCAGGCCCTCGCCGATCATCTTGCCGCTCACTCTCTCCTGGATTATCAACCGCTCAAGACATTCTTCCCTGATGAAGATCTCTTGCTTATCGAAGGTGAAGAAAAGAAGAAAAAAGATGAGTGGATGTTATTCTTCGAGTGGTATCGAAGCAATCCTCTACTCTCCAGACGATGTCCCTATCCCTATCTCAAGGCGCATAGCATTCAAGTGCACCAACAACATGGTAGAGTAGGAAGCATGCGTCGCTGGCTTAAGGGAAGCCATAATCTTGGGCGTCAAAAAGCTACGAGTATTTGGAGACTCACAGCTCATCATCAATCAGACCAATTTCGAATGGAAAACCAAGGACGAGAAGTTGATACCATATCATGTGTATCTTGAAAATCTGATCAAAGAATTCAAAGAAATCTCATTCTCATACATGCCCAGGGCCAAGAATCAGTTTGCAGATGCTCTTGCTACACTTGCATCAATGCTCGAGATACCGAAAGGAGCTTCAGAATGGGAGCTCACAGTCGAAACTCAAGATGAACCTACTTTCTGCCTGCAAATAGAAGAAGCCGAAGCTGTCCATGAAAAACCCTGGTATGCCGACATCAAGCAATATCTCAAAACCCAGGAGTATCCGGAGGCAGCAACAGCAACAGCAACAGATCGCCGAACCATCTAGTGTTTGGCCGACCAGTTCACCATCAGTGGCGAAGTTCTTTACAAGCGATCCTATAATCACGTCCTCCTTCGATGCGTCGACGAAATAGAAGCTGCAAAGATCATGAAAGAAATACACGAAGGAATCTGTGGCCCACACATGAACGGGCACATGATGGCAAAGAAGATTCTACGACTCGGCTACTATTGGCTCACCATGGAGACAGACTGCTCCCAGCACGTCAGGAAATGCTTCAAGTGTCAGGAGCATGCAAATCAAATTCATGCCCCCTCATCAAAACTACACAACCTGATAACTCCTTAGCCCTTCTCTATGTGGGGACTCGACATCATTGGGAAGATTAGTCCCAAAGCATCAAACGGTCATGAGTATATACTTGTGGCAGTCGACTACTTCACCAAGTAGGTAGAAGCAGCCTCCTACACCACGATTACAGCATCCCAGGTGATCAAATTCATGAAGAACAACATCATATGCCGGTATGGAATCCCCAATGCTATCATCATAGATAATGGGACCCCGTTTGTCAACAAAAAGATGGATGACTTCCTCAGCAAGTTCAAAATTCAACGCCATCGATCGAGCCCTTATCATCCTTAGATGAATGGTGGGGTAGAAGCCGCAAACAAAACAATCATCAGGATACTCGAGAAGATGGTCGTGACCTATCGAGATTGGTCAGATATGCTCCCATATGCACTTTGGGCCTATCGAACGTCTGTACGGTCTGCTACACTTATGGAATGAAAGTAGTTCTACCAGTCGAGGTGGAAATACCGTCACTACGGGTGTTACTAGAAAGCGGAATTGAAGAAGGAGAATGGCAACGGGCTAGATTCGATCAATTACAGCTCGCAGATGAGAAGCGCATGCGTGCGTTAAGTCATTCCCGGTGTTATCAGAAAAGGATCGCTCGGGCTTATAATAAGAGAGTCCGAAAAAGAAGCTTCAAGGTGGGCGACATGGTCATGAAGAAAATCCTACCATCGCACCTTCCTGATCCCAGAGAAAAGTTCAAACCCTCGTGGGACAGACCGTTGATCATCAGAGAAGTACTTCCCGGAGGCGCCCTCAGACTCACCAGCATGAGAGGGGGGGGATCTTCCTGAGCCAATCAACGCCGACAAAGTGAAGATCTTTCACGGGTAAGTCATTCTGACCTTATCAAGAGTTACATTAATAGAGCCGAAGTCAAGAGGTCAAAGCTAAAGCCTCGGAGAAATCATTTCTGTCCACCAATAAGTGTTTCAAATAAGGGATTCAAAAGAAAAAAGAGAGAAGAAAAAGACATAAAAAAAGAGAGGAAAAAGAATACAAAGAAAAGAAAAAAAAAAGAGAAGAAAAATGGGAAGCCAAAACAAGGCACCCGAGAAAAATCAACCCAAGAAGAAACATTGTCACCCATCCATCCATCTCAGAAGAATCTATGGCTAAGACCGACAACTCTATCATCGTAACTTAGGATAAGGACTAAAAGACTGCCATCGGCCGGCAACGACAGATTCCTGACCTCTAGCTGCCATAGTTATCCAAAAAACCTAGAAAAAAGAAAAAGAAAATGTGTGCCTAAACAAAGAGAGCAGAGTGAAAACTCGAAAGGGCACTCCTAGTAAAAACAGTGGGCATACAGCGGACTTGGTGAAAACCCGAAAGGGCGCCGAGGGTAAAAACAGCATTGTTGTCAAGGAGCAGGCAAGATCAAATACCCGGGACGTGGTGAAAACATGAAAGGGCGCTACGGGCAAAAATGACGGGAAAAGGCCGACTGTGGTGAAAACTCGAAAAAGCGCTGCAGGCAAAAATGACTCGAATAGAAAAAGAAAAATTAAAAGTGCAGGTACCAAGAGATCAGACGGTCCAGATCGGTTCAAGCAGTTACAGTTCAAGAACAAGAAGAAGTACAGTCGGGAACAAAGAACTCTACAAAGTAACCGTTTCCATTACTTACACCTATAGGGAACCAAAGGGATCTCACACAAGTCAATCTCGAGACATCAGTCAAAGCATTGGCCGAGCCTTAGTTCTGATTCCTATGTCCCGACATAAAATCCAGACACACTCACAAGACAACTCATGGCACAATAGACTTTCAAAAAGTTCTCTTTTTTTTTGTAAATGCATCATGTTCCTTTTACATATATCATTCATCTTTTTCAAAAAAATACAAAAAAATGCATCATCACCGATCACATACTATGCAAAAAGGGATGTACAGACAATTGACACACTCAATCTCTGCCCTCCTCTTCGGCCATGTCAGGTAAGTCCTCTGACTCAAAATGAAATAGCCTCGCTCTCAACCTGCTCACCTCCATACGCAGGTAATGTACCTCATCTCGCTCAAGGCTACGGATCGCTGTCTCCTCATCAGACAATCTCTGATCAGCAACCAATCTCCTCGACATCATCTCACAATGATACCGAAGTGCATAAATCTCAGACAACAAGTGGCCATGAGTGGCCAAGAGGAAACCAAGATCAATGAATGGGCGCTCTTCAATGGGCTCATATGAACCATATGAAGAGCCGGCATCTCCAAGAATACCCTGCTCATCCTCATCGGCAGTTTGGTGCCAGTAAGGGATGCATCGATACAAAGATTGCTCAGCAACCCAGTGCTGATATGGGACGGTCGCCATCGAAAAAGTCCACAGCTCAAAGCCAAGCAAATCAGCAGTCAGGTGACTCGCCCAGGATCCATATACCTGAGTTCTAAAGTCAGATGATCTAGATGGAAGTGCTCGACGCTCGATACCTGTGAAAGCAAAAAGAGGAACGTCCTGCTCATACCCAAACTGCCGCAAGAACCGGATAGGACGATAAGAAAAGTAAGATCGAAAGCCTACCAGCATCAGAGGAAGGCGGTGAGCATCACAAAGTACTAGAGGAAGTGAAAGCCAAGATGACTCCCAACGAACATTTCAGTCACACAGCTCAGCAAACATCTTACGATACAAGGGCTCACTCATCCTAGCTGTATGAGGAAGAAACTCCATGATGTGTCGCATGAGGTCTGGGCGACGGGTGCCAAGAAATGATACAGGAACAGTCAGCGAAAGACGCTCCCATAGCCAGATCTGATCACAAGAAGGAAAAGAAATTTAGTCAGAGTAGACCAATTCCCAAAAGAAAAGAAAAGAAAAGGGAAGTGCAGAAAAGATACCTGAAGAAATGCACAGCAGCTGTGAAAAAAACGAGTGCGGCCCAGGGCACAATCAGTCAACCTATTAAACAGCTCAGCCAGGACGAGAAAAATGATCCCCTGACGTCGAACAATTCGGCTCATCACCTCGAAAAGCGAAGGAGTCTGAGATCTGCGCCATCCCGAGAATAGCACCTCAGCTATCAAACAGAACATCAGTGCATTCCGAGAAAGTAGGGACCCTGCCACACTCCGAGGGCCCGAAAAAAGATAATATAGCAAATCCAAAGAGAACACCACATCCTGGCCGGCAGCTGCAGGCTGAACAAGATAAGGGATCCCAAACTAGTTTTGCGGTGTGGCAGTCTTCAGCAAAGTCTTCGGTGAAAAATACTGAGTATAATCCCAAGGAAGACCGGTCAAACGCGCAAGCTCCTCCAAATAAGGTCTCATCTCCATGTCGTTGAACGCAAACAAGTTCAACGAAGGGACCCAATCAATCAGTGCAGCCCCGAGCATCCTCCAATCAATGTCAACTCTAGCCATATGGATCAGACCGTCGAAGCCATAGGACTCCCAAGTCTCGAATCTCATAAGACGACAAGCTGTCGAGCCAAGTGTTGAACCTCCAATTTATACATGATATGGCCCATTACATCACATTATATGCATGGTTTGCATGTTTAAAAGACCCATCTAATGCAGGTTTTGTGATTGTAGGAATGAGAGCAGACTTCATCTAATTGGAGACCAAGAAGAGACATTTAGGAGCCTTGGATGAAGACCCAAGGTGGGCCAAAGAAAGAAGAAAGCAAAGAGAGAGGAAGGAGAGAAGAAAAGAAAGAAGAGACAATGCAAAAACTGGGTCCGACCGGTCTAGACCGGTCGGCCAAGAAGGCCCTACCGGTCAAGACCGGTCTAGACCGGTCGGCTACACTCCCTGGACACCTGCCAGACAGGTCTAGACCGGTCAAGACCGGTCGGCCATGAGATTTTACACTTCCAGATTTCAGGCAGCAAGCTATTCCCCTTTTTGGATTTTCGAAACAGTTTTCTAGGCTCATCTTGATGATATTTGGAAATCCAACACATCCATGTCAAAGAGGAGCTCGACGCCGAACTAACCCAAGTGGTTTCGTGTCGATCGAAGCTACGGATTGATCGTGGTGGCCAAAACAATACGAACTGTCCAGAAAGTTCCAGATTTCGCTGTTCCACTCTGGGCCGGTCCAGGTGACCCATCATTGATGATATGAAGAATCTACTTTGACCATCTTTTAGACCACATCCATATATGAATAACCACAAAAGTTTCAGATCAAAAGGATGTGTGGTTTGATCGTACCGGTTGAAGAAAGATGGACCATCCAGAAAGATCCAACTGCGCAGAGTTTATAAAAGCCCTAAGTGTTCTAATTTTCGGACCATATTCTGGGATTGTTTGGACAATCTAATCCGTCTATCATGTAGAGGATGAATTTTTCTACCAATGTTCAAAATTTGGGATCAATCCGACATCTATACACTCCGGAGCGTTAAAAGCAAGATGACTGGTTCTGAAGGTACCCGAAGTGCGCGATTTTGAGAGGCGGTCGGTGATCTGATTGGTGGGCCCATTCAGAAGATAATCTTGGAAATCTAAATCATTTATGAGGAAGATCACATTACAAGGAAGCTACAAATCAAATTTGAAGGCAATCCGACCATTGGTTAAGCCGTACCAGGCGAAACAAATTCTGCTATGTTGCTGTACTATTGCTGCACTATAAAAGGAGGTGCTCTCTTCTATTCCAAATCAAGCAAGGACGTGGGAAGCAAGGAGTTCAAGTCATAGGAGGCTTCCTAGCCTCCTCCAGCTAGTTTTTCTTCCTTTTCTTAGTTCTAGTTCTAGTTTTAATATGATTTTCCTTAGCTAACCTCTTAGCTAGAGCTAGAGGTGAAATTTGTAGTTGGTTCCAATGATTTAATTCTTTTACTTCAAGTACCCTTTTCTTAATTTTGAATTTTGAAGTTCTAGTTTGAATAAAGTTTGGTTTTTTAGAAGTTTTGTGAGAGTTTGTGTGCTCCGGACATGAGTTCCTTGCAATTCTCTGAGATGACCATAATTGGGTTGTTTGAATTCGAATTGTAGTAACCCTTGAGCATGCAATAGTCCATAGGCATGACTGTTACTCCGAAGGCTACAAGTTCAAGTTCTATGTGCTTCATTAGAACTAGAAATCTGATTTCCAGATTTAAGTGGGACTGTTTATGCTTGAATGTTATATCTTCCAATTAGATGAGAGATAGGACTTTGATTCTAATTGTGTTGTACTTGGATGAATGGATTGGCATTGGACTACTACAAGTGGATCCTTGATGCTCTAGTTCTTCTTAATTTCAGATTTTTCTATTTGATGTGAAAAACTACTTTCTTAAACTTCTTAGATTCTAGTTATTAGAATACTTGGAATTGTTTACCTCTTTCCCTGTGGATCGACCTCGGTCTTACCGAGATTTATTACTACATCGCAGCCTTACACTTGAGGCGAGCGAACAAGTTTTTGGCGCCGCTGCCGGGGAAAAGGTTAAACGGTTCTAATTGTTCTAGTAGCTATAGAGTAGTTGTAGTTAGGTAGGATTTTCAGTTTTTATAGAAGTAGATTTTCTGATTTTTTTTTTCTAGATTACTAACAATTTTTCGTTTGATTTTGTAGGACATTGTTGCTGACATAGATCTCACTCTATTGGGTAACATCTCCCCATCTCCCTTCTTTTTGTTCTTTTTTTCTAGATTAGGGTAGTTTCCAATTCTTTAAAATTTCATCATCTATGATTGGACGAATGGTGCGTACAAGTACCTTTTGGAGGATGAGACGTCGGATTGGGAGACCCAAAATCATTATGATTGGAACCATTACAAGCATAAATATTTTTCTAAGACTCAATCTTCTTCTAATACTCCCCCACGTAAGACAATGGGAGAGTATCGGAAAGAGATGAATAATGTTCCACCGGTTAGGACAATGTATGATCACTTATATGGCTACACATATCAACAACCATCTAAAAGCCCAACATATGACATGCAAAATCCAAATTGGTGGGAGCATCAAAATTTCAACTTGGAAGATGAGCCAACCATGGATGCCAACAACTATCCTCAAGAGTTTCTCTCTCATGAGCCTCAACCGACACGAACTCTTGAGGATGTGCTGCGAGAGTTTATGGAAATAACTGAGCAATGCATACAAAACCTCTCGCCATCTCAAAATATTAAACCCAACATTGGGAACACCGAATCAATCCCCAACAATGAGGAGGATGAGGCTATCCAAGCCCAACCCTCTTCCGATTTAATGGATAGACTTTTAAAGGAGATTGATTTCGATGATCCCAATGTCATCATCAATTATGGTGAGTCCACTATCTCTTTTGGATGCTTTGAACTTAATGATGAAGAGATTTCAATGATGGTTGACGAACCCGAGGAATCCATAAAATTTGAAAGTGGTAGTGGGGTTGCCTACAATGAGGGTTTGGTGAATGGTTATGAACCTATGGTTTCTTTTTCTCAAGGGCATAATGATTATGAGTCTCTAAAGGATATGCATGCTAGAGAGACGGTTGAAGTTGATATTTTTGAGTCACTCCACCAACTTGCCATGTTTAATTTTAATGTGGAGAATGAGACTCCCATGAGTGAAAATTCATATTCTTTGGACGAATGCTTGGCTCACTTTGAAAATTCAAACGACCCCATTATTCAAGAGATTGTTAAAGCCTTGCATACTTCCGACTCGGTGCCTCATACTAGTTATGGAGAACCTAGTTTGGAAGAATTCCACTCTATGGAGGGAGAGTCCCTCACCATCGAAACTGAATTTTTGCACTCACTTAAGCAAAATCATGATCCTTCATCCGACTATCTCGATTTCCTAGAGGAATGCTTGGCCCAATCTTATGATCTTGATGATGAGATGATTAAGGAGTTGGACATTTTGTTAGACACGGTGTCGGTGCCTGAAGAACACCATTCCACTATTTTACACTCTTTACCATTGTTTGTGGAAGCACCATATAATTCTGAATTTGTGGAGGAGACATCTTTAACCAATGAAAACTTGATAAATGTCTCTCCACCATCATGGGTCCTTCAGCCCAGTGAAAATTCTGATTGGGATGACCCATTTTTAATCAATCATAACCCAAATCAAAATTTGAGGAGATATCTTTTTGCTACTCTTATCTCCTCCTATCATGCATGTGGTGCACATAAATATTGGACTTCAATGGAGACAAGCACCCATGTCTACTGTCGATCAGGACGTTGGATGGTCCTCATGAGAAATTTATTGAAATTCATGAAGATCCTACTCAAATTTGATCATGTAGTCGATCGGACTAATCAAAGGTAGGTAGGTAGGTAGGTTAGGATTTATTTTTTCTGAAATTAGGATTGAATAAGTCTCATCGAGACAATGGAAGATGCTAGCATTGATCAACTTACTACCTCAGGTATTCTCGTTCTCACTCTCCTTTGTTTTATTTCATTGCTCTCATGTCATGCTTATTGTATATCTTGTTACATTGAGGACAATGTAAGATTTTGGTTGGGGGGTGAGATGAGATCCTTCATCTAGCATGATGTAACATTTCGAGCCTCATATGCGCAAATTTTTTTGAATTTTCTAAAATTTCAAAACTCTTTTAGAAAACCTTATTTCCATGCATTCGAGATGATAGGAGTATAAGAAGAGGAGATACGAAGTGTGTGAGGTTTTAAGTCTTGAATTTCTCCCAACATAATGGTTTTATATGTTAGTTCCCCTATTGTTGTGATCGATAGAAAATTTGAACACTTTTTACACCTAGTTCACATTACACTATTTTCATGGGTCGAAAGGATTATGTGATTTATGGATTAGCTAGACTTTGATTTAAAGGTGTTGAGAAACCAAGCCGGGGTATTTTGTCCATCCTTGTCCATGGGAAAATAACGAAAGATATGGATTTATAAAAATCCTATCTCAATTAAAAGAAAAAGGAAAAGAAAGGATGAAATCGGGAATGATGGAAAAAATGGTGGAAAATTCCGAAAAGGGCTACCTATTACCAACCGGGGGATGGTCTACCCGTAACCAAAGCCGGAAATGGGACGTAGTGTGAAAGCCGTCGGAAGGACGGTAAGGCAAATTCCTGTCATAGGCTTGTTGTTGCTCTATACACCTTGAGATCTATAGTTTAGTTAATCTACGAAGAAGATAATCCCAGAAACTCATGAGATGAACTTTCACTATACACACTAGGTTGAAGTTGTTCGAGTTCTTCTATTTATCAATCAATCAGCGGGAATTTCATGTAGACACTTATTATGCTTTGAGAGTTTAAGGTTTCAACTTCTATCACCTAATTTCTACAAATTTTATACTTGTATGTCTTGGAATGGATAGAAACATGGTTTCTGAAGGAGAGTTGGTTTTTGGAGGTTTGAACTTGTTTCACGCATGTTTTGCTCGGGACTAGCAAAAAGATGGTTGGGGGGTGTGTTGAACCTCCAATTTATACATGATATGGCCCATTACATCACATTATATGCATGGTTTGCATGTTTAAAAGACCCATCTAATGCAGGTTTTGTGATTGTAGGAATGAGAGCAGACTTCATCTAATTGGAGACCAAGAAGAGACATTTAGGAGCCTTGGATGAAGACCCAAGGTGGGCCAAAGAAAGAAGAAAGCAAAGAGAGAGGAAGGAGAGAAGAAAAGAAAGAAGAGACAATGCAAAAACTGGGTCCGACCGGTCTAGACCGGTCGGCCAAGAAGGCCCGACCGGTCAAGACCGGTCTAGACCGGTCGGCTACACTCCCTGGACACCTGCCAGACAGGTCTAGACCGGTCAAGACAGGTCGGCCATGTGATTTTACACTTCCAGATTTCAGGCAGCAAGCTATTCCCGTTTTTAAATTTTTGGAATAGTTTTCTGGGCTCATCTTGATGATATTTGGAAATCCAACACATCCATGTCGAAGAGGAGCTCGACGCTGAACTAACCCAAGTGGTTTCGTGTCGATCGGAGCTACGGATTGATCGTGGTGGCCAAAACAATACGAACTGTCCAGAAAGTTCCAGATTTCGCTGTTCCACTCTGGGCCGGTCCAGGTGACCCATCATTGATGATATGAAGAATCTACTTTGACCATATTTTAGACCACATCCATATATGAATAACCACAAAAGTTTCAGATCAAAAGGATGTGTGGTTTGATCGTACCGGTTGAAGAAAGATGGACCATCCAGAAAGATCCAACTGCGCAGAGTTTATAAAAGCCCTAAGTGTTCTAATTTTCGGACCATATTCTGGGATTGTTTGGACAATCTAATCCGTCTATCATGTAGAGGATGAATTTTTCTACCAATGTTCAAAATTTGGGATCAATCTGACATCTGTACACTCCGGAGCGTTGAAAGCAAGATGACTGGTTCTGAAGGTACCCGAAGTGCGCGATTTTGAGAGGCGGTCGGTGATCTGATTGGTGGGCCCATTCAGAAGATAATCTTGGAAATCTAAATCATTTATGAGGAAGATCACATTACAAGAAAGCTACAAATCAAATTTGAAGGCAATCCGACCATTGGTTAAGCCGTACCAGGCGAAACAAATTCTGCTATGTTGCTGTACTATTGCTGCACTATAAAAGGAGGTGCTCTCTTCTATTCCAAATCAAGCAAGGACGTGGGAAGCAAGGAGTTCAAGTCATAGGAGGCTTCCTAGCCTCCTCCAGCTAGTTTTTCTTCCTTTTCTTAGTTCTAGTTCTAGTTTTAATATGCTTTTCCTTAGCTAACCTCTTAGCTAGATCTAGAGGTGAAATTTGAAGTTGGTTCCAATGCTTTAATTCTTTTACTTCAAGTACCCTTTTCTTAATTTTGGATTTTGAAGTTCTAGTTTGAATAAAGTTGGTTTTTTAGAAGTTTTGTGAGAGTTTGTGTGCTCCGGACATGAGTTCCTTGCAATTCTCTGAGATGACCATGATTGGGTTGTTTGAATTCGAATTGTAGTAACCCTTGAGCATGCCATAGTCCATAGGCATGACTGTTACTCCGAAGGCTACAAGTTCAAGTTCTATGTGCTTCATTAGAACTAGAAATCTGATTTCTAGATTTAAGTGGGACTGTTTATGCTTGAATGTTATATCTTCCAATTAGATGAGAGATAGGACTTTGATTCTAATTGTGTTGTACTTAGATGAATGGATTGGCATTGGACTACTACAAGTGGATCCTTGATGCTCTAGTTCTTCTTAATTTCAGATTTTTCTATTTGATGTGAAAAACTACTTTCTTAAACTTCTTAGATTCTAGTTATTAGAATACTTGGAATTGTTTACCTCTTTCCCTGTGGATCGACCTCGGTCTTACCGAGATTTATTACTACATCGCAGCCTTACACTTGAGGCGAGCGAACACCAAGCAAGTAGTCGTGGCGAGCAAGAAGGACGAGGAAGCAGCTGACAAGTCCTCACAGGAATCCCCTCCAGAACAAAAGGCCCAGGAATCAATGACAGCTCATCAAGGATCGGAAGATCAACGGGCGAAGGAGAAGGAAAAGCTGGAACATCTGCAGACTCAACAGCCCCTGACCTATCCCCAGTAGCGGCTATGTCTGATATAGTCGCATCGCTGTCTGAAACTGTCACGACCTCAGCCGCATGAGAAGGCTCGCCCACCTCGTGAATCAAGTGCGTAAAGGACCAACGATCAGGAGAAGGACGGTACTCTCCATCAAAAGGGCTATTAGCGAAGATCACACAGCACATCGTGGCATCATGACCAATCTGACCGCTGAAAAATGCATCTGAACCATCAAGAAAGGTCCCGGCAACCCTGATCGAGGAATCAACGGTCAGATCTGGACATGCGGCCCTCTCCAACAGGAAATCATGAATCCAATCATCGCTATGTCCAATCAAAGGGATCATCAAGGCATCCACATCGTCCATCATCAGGGAGACATCATCAACGATCACATCAAGTCCACCTAAACAAGTATGCCGCACATCTCGACCATCATCAAGAGCATCCAAGCCGTCAAAGGTATCATCTGAACCATCCATACCATCCAAACATGAGATCGGCCCATCTATGTCCATCGTGACCCCATCACCACCATCGATCACATCATCCATATGGCCCACACTCAAAGGGTGCATAGCCTCACCTATGTCCCATCTCCCCATCTCATCCATACTATCCATCTCTCCCATAATCAATGCCCCATTCAAATATGAGTTTTCAGCATGGCTGCCATTAATGGGGCCATTCAAAGCTTCCCCAACAACTACCCCTAATCCACCATCAATTCCCCTATTTAAGGCATCATCCACCCCATCCATTAAAGAGATCTCTCCATCATTGAAGCCTTCACCAATCTCTGAAGTGTGGGACCCACCAACCTCTCCCACAATGGCCCCCAAATCACCATCAAAGGCTGCCCAAGAAAGGACAAAGCAAGAAGAGGATAAGATGAGGAGAAAAGACAAAGAGAAAAGGGGATTCATGGCTGGAATCGAATTCTCCAGTACAGAGAATGTGGGGACAGCGACAGTGGACTGCTGAGAATGTCCGAGCATGAGTCAGCCCTGGCCGCAGAAGAGGCGAGGTTTGGGCGGCCCGCTGTGGGCCGCCCGTACGGATGAGCTCCCTCTCTCTTCGCGGGATTGGCTCCACAGTTGTTGGTAGGTGAGGCTGACAGTCCACGTTAGGAGATGGCACCTTGAGGGACGCCCAAGGCTCCAATCAACTCCAGATTTCATTTGAGGCTAATCTGAATCATCTAGAAGGTGCCCCACCTATCCAATCATGAAGTATTACGACTAACATGGGTCTGATCAAGTTAAAGAGAAGGAAAATTGATCAAGAAAGGCCCACAAGCGATATGAGCCACTCAAAGGCTAGATCATCATGATCTAAACCAAGGAAAAGCTCACATGAATCACCAAATAACAAGATTAAGGGTTTGATCATAAAAAGGAGGGCCAGAATCCAAGATTTGATCATCAAGTGGGCCCACATGGCTGAAAAGAGCAATCTGAGCCATTCAAGTCATCATCTGCACTATGAAAAGCCTTCTTAGCCTCACAAAACATCAAGAAAATGTGCTTCAAAGCAAAGCTGAAGTCTGAAAAGGGCCCACAGGGCCAAATCAAGCGATTTGAACCATTCAAGTCGTCATCCATGCAGTTGAGAAATCTTATCTTCCATAAAGTATCAAAGAATGAGTCAAGAGTCAAGACATCCAAGCATCATCAAGAGATTTTTTAGGCAAATCAGGGGTTGTATATTCATTCAGAAGATTTTGATACAGAAGAAAGTAAAAGCAGAAAGAAGAAGGTCATACATCAAACAAGCTGAGTACATCCTCACAGAAGCAGACTACAGATCACCAACATAGTCGTCATCATCCCTCCTCTCATCCCGCTCCCGACGATGAAGGTCCCTCAGAGGAGCTGTCACTGATCCACCGGCATATCTGCGATGACTCCCTGGAACGTAAAGCGAAGGAAGCAGAGGCCCCTGTCCGTACAACAAGTACCACTCGTCGTAATCACGATCCGGGATCGTGAAGCGAAATCCAGGCTAGTCCACAAGAGCATCAGTCATCTCATCAGCCGGGATCTCAGCAGCCGGAGGAGGTGCGGAACAAGGAACCCGAGCCACACCAGTGATCCGTCGAAGCAGCCTCTCACCCAAATAACACTGAAATGATTCAGCGTCAGAAAGCGTGATCCGAAGACATGAAGAATCATATGCTTCGACACGCTGAGGGGTATAGTAGAGAGGAAAGTTGGCATCCGGCATCCGAGCAAACTCCAACGAATAAGTTCATCACAATCAGTCACAGAGCAACACGACGGATAAGGAAAGCAAGATACTTACATCCTCGACGGTCAATCCATCTATGTCAGCGCACCAATTGTCCCCAGATACTCGAGAATTCCATTGACGGTTTTGCTGATGCGAGTGCATGTAGTGGTACAAAGATGGCTCAACACCATCCCATATCCTCGGCGAGAGATGAGCAAAATGATCATAAAAACAGGTCTGGGCAAGGGCAGACATAATGATCAGATGAAGAAAGAAGACAAATGTATCCAGGGATGGCTAAAAGAATACCTCCACGACGGGCCAGAAACCTGTGTAGGACCGGCTACTCCGAGAGGTCTTATCTAAACCTTGGAAGATATGAGTCAAGATAGCCCCGTTCCAATTATATGAATGGTGAAGATCCTCAACCAAACGAAGAAATTTAAGGTCGATCCTCTCATTCGCATGGCAGAAAAGGAATGACCCAAAGGCGTAAGTAATCATGGCCCGTGCTTTGTGAAGGGCCTCCAGCTCGGTAGCAGGGATGACAGCAGCGAATGTGTTGTAAAACCATTGCAGTTTCACTTGGTGGCCCTGGAATTCATGCTCAGGAGGGATGACTCCCACAAGCCGTAGCCAGTTAGTGGAAGTGATGGGAGCAAGAGAGCCGACGTGAGGAACAACTGCCCCATGGAATGGAAAGCCAATCTGCATATATATATCTAGGAGAGTTATTCCCCACTCGCCACAGGGAAGTTGAAAGGTGTGGGTCTCATCCCGCCACTTCTCACAGAGAGCCGCAAGCAGCATGCGGTTGGCGTTATTGTTGTGAAAGCGCAAGGTAAGGAGGCTGGTAAAAGGAGTATTAGCCAGAACACGTTTAAGCATAGGCTGTAGCTGTTTCACCCAGTTATCCCAGAGATCTCGGGTACCTCGACCCTTTATGGAGGGAAGAGGTTGGTGCTCCTTAGCTAAGGAACACATATGAGCCCCTCGGCGAACAATGAAGGCCGAGTCATCCTCATCGACCGCCCTTCGCCCCCTTGTACCATCCGCCATTGAATCCTACAAGCTTGGTAAGGTAAGTCCTTATTCGTTACCCGTTAAAATCCAAATCAAATCATTACCCGGAAAACCCATGGATTAGGATCTACATTCAAATGCAAAAATCCTATGTCCAAATCCATGTGTTGCCTAGGATATGTGTTGGGCCCATTTAAGAAAGCAATGCCCACCTTAAAGGAGGTTGCATGCCGTGCCTTAGGTAAGGAAAATCCACCATCCAAGGATACGTTTTGGACAACAAATGCACTTAAGTGCCATGAGATCAACAAGGGATAAGAATCCAACTCCACATGAGAAATCCCTCTTCAAAGTCCTTATGTGGTCAAGGATTGGTTCACTTTCCCTACCAAGGCCACGATCCTCATTTAAGATGTTCCCATCTTTTTACACATGTACATGGACAAGTGGAGAATAGAAAGGAAATTGGCCCCCAAGAGCAACCCAAGTGCCTCACCTCAATGGAGTGAAAGGAGCACATAGCCCACTTGAAAAAACATGAGAATCCATTCATGGGTTAACCATGGGCAACCTATGTGCGTCATCTTGATAAATGTTTTAACCATGAGAGTACGACATGGTGGTCTACCCACAAACATATGAATCAAAGAAGCCAATGGTAAAAAATTGATGCACATAGCCCACATGAAGAACCAAAGTTGGAAATGTCCATGCAAGGACAAATTTGGGCAACTTATGTGCACCAATTTCTTCACCAAAAAGGGAGACCATTTGAGCACAAGAGGGCACGGCTCGATGAGTCACCCAACCATCATGAAAATGGCTAGGAATGATATACATAGCCCACTTGAAAATCAAAATCCAAAATGCCTCAAAGCATGGGACAAAATTGGGCAACTTATGGGTATCATTCTTTCCCACAAATTAAAAAAAAAAATCACTCATCTTCGAGAATGATGATGGATGACCCACCAAGCGCCCTAAGAGAAGATCAAGGAGCTATGGTTGCATGGATAGCTCACTTGAAGAAGGGTCATCCATTTGAGGTTGGGAATATTAAAGGAAGCTCTTAAGAACCACTTTCCTACAACATGAGGAAACAATTCGAATTTAGTGAAATTGTTGAAACAACTCACTCATGGGACTTGTGGATGATCAAGTAACCGAAGTCCTCCATCCATCCAAAGAAAAGACATGAAGGGAAAGAATCCTACATGAATAAAGTGTAGTGGTGCACAGATGGTTAAAAGAAATGCACAAGTTTCAATGGGGGCCCAAAAGCCCATCTATATGGAAAAATTCCAAGGAGCCCACCACAGTTTGTATATAAGGGTATACATCATAATCAAGAAATGGTGGAAGATTTGGGCTACTTGTCCATAAAGGCCCAACTAAAAAATCTAGCCCACTTGAGATCCAAGTGAAGAATGGGCTAGTCACCTTTGTCCATACACATGTGAAGAAAGATGGGGCCATCCAAAGTGAGCACTATGAGCCTAAAACTTGAGGTGGGCCCTACCATTCCCATGGGCTCAAACCTTGAAAAGAAGATGGAAAAGAAAAGAAAGCTCCAAGGAAAAATGACAAGAACAAGAGAGCATGAGGGAGCCCAAAATGAAGTGTTGGGCCCATCAAATACATCAAGAGCCATGACTTCACTTTGAGCCCATTTGATACACGTGAAAAGTGGCCCAACTCCCATGAGAAAAGATAGGATATTTCGCCATACACACTTGATGGACATGGAAAAATTACCCTTTACATACACATGAAGGGAATGTGAAAGAGGAAAAGAAAAATGAAATGGAAGCTTGCAATGTCCTTCTCCATGCACCACCTTGAGAAGAGATTGGAGATGTAGAAAAGGTTAAAAAGACTTGGGCCTACCTTGACTCCCTTGGAATATCTACATGGAGAAAAGAAAGAGAACATGAGAAGAGAAAGTGAAGAAGAAAAAGGACAAGAAAGAAAAAGGAGTGGTCCATACCTTCACCACTCACCAAAGGAGGACCACCTTGCTGTCCCAAAGCTTCACTAAGGCCCCACCACTTGAAAAGAGCAAGAGGCCACCAAAAGAAAGAGAAAAACTTGAAGAAAGAGAGAGTGTAGGAAACAAGAGAGAGATTGCACGTTAGAGGAGTCAAGGGCACCCCATGTTAAATACAAAAGAGGAGGGCACCCCATTATCCGACCCACTGAAAAAACCAGTGGGCAGAGGCAGCTTGGGCGGCACTCAAGGGGCCGTCCGTCCTCCCACCTGGTTGAAACAATCCCTCACCCTCTCTCCTTGGGAAGAACCCCTCCTTGGGAAGGGTGGTTGCAAGTGAATCTTGTACCTCCATGTAAGAATGAAGTGATGGAAGAGAAGGATGTGAAAAAGTAAGGAATCTCACCAAAATCTCATCTTGTGAGAAATTGGGAAGAAGTTGGCTTGATGATGTGGAAAAAGCTCCATGGAATTTTCAAAAAAAGGAAAAGAATTGACTTAGTCAAACAGTGATCTCAACCATCCAAAGTCATGGCTTAATGATCTGAATCATCCTCAGAAGAATCCCCGGAATTTCCAACCTTGATTGCTGCCTACTTCACAAAGTTTTGGTCCGAAGACTTTAAACTACGTCGGGATTAACATCCCGAGAGATTTTTAATAAAAACCGGCATCGATCCTAGCCGTTCGGGCCAAGATCTGATGATCTGGATCATTTCGAAAAATTCAAAAAAATGTGTTGCCCTATTCTGTACATAAGTTTTGAGTCCGAAGACCTTAAACTACGTCGGGATCAAGATCCCGAGGGATTTCTAATAAAAAACCGGCATCGGTCTTGATTGTTCGAATCAAGATCCGATGACCCCGGACATTTTCTAAAAAACAAAAAATATGTGTATTTCCAATATTGCATGTACAAAGTTTTGGTCCGAAGACCTTAAACTACGTCGGGATCAGGATCCCAAGGAATTTTTAATAAAAACCGGCATCGACCTCGACTGCTCGGATCAAGGTTCGATAATCCGGATCTTTTCAAAAAATTACAAAAAGAATATATTTTTAGCTTGTACATGATGTTTGGTCCGAAGACCTTAAACTACACTAGGATTAATTGTAATAACCCGGGTCCTTACAATAATTTAAATAATAATTTTATTAACTTTAGATTTCTGGAATAATTTAATTTGTAGTTTAATTGATTATTTAAGTAATTAAATAACTTTAATATTGATAAATTAATATTAAATAATCTGTAAGGAATTATAGTATGGCCCCTTTATTAAAGTTGTTCAACATGAATCCTAAAATAGCATAGAAGTGTCAGATTTTACAAAATTCATAAATTTACAATAATTACGAAAATGCCATTAGTAAAACTTAAGTTAAACGGCCATTTTTAAGTTTTATGATTTTTGGATATCATTTTCATACAAAATTTTATATAATAGTTTAGGGGCATATTTTAACCGTACACGTCAAATTTCAGCCCTCCGATCATCCTACAAATACCCTAATCAGAAATCGGGCCATAAGTGGGCCACCTTAACCCGGATTTATCTCAAATTCGTTGGCAATGGTTTAAATTATATTACCATCATAATGGACGGGGGGAATCATCTCAGTCCACCGAAAGTGGACTCCACATATAAGCGGAGCGTAAAATTCAAATTACGTGCGATGCACGTTATATATTTAAAAGAAAATTTCTAAATCCCACGATTCCTTCTTCTCCCTGGACGTTGCAACAGCAGCAGCGTTACCGCTGCCGCCATTCATGGTCCACACATCCATCAGTGTGGGCTCCATTGGTCGATCCAAACCGTCCATCTGTCTTCTTGGCCTCACGGAATCATTCCCCCAAAAATTTTCTTTTATCAGCGAGGCATCAGGTCCTCCTCAAGCTACCGTTCAATCTAAAGAAATCTTGGATCTGCCGTGCATGGATGGGCCAGATCTCTTCCAGATCTTCGTGTGGACCCCACCTATATTTCCAACGGATCCCTTGTGCAAAGAACCTCCGAAATTCAGTCGGTCTCCTTCTCCAACTCAAACAAAAAATTCCTCCCTACGCACCCATCTAACTAACCGACCGTAGGATCTATAAGACCCCTGGCCGTGTTTTTTTCCTCCTTCAAAAAATGCAAGAGGGTGTGAGAGAGAGAGAGAGAAGCCGTGAGAAAGAGAGAGAAGTCGTAGGAAAGAGAGAGAGTCGTTAGAGAGAGGAGAAGAGAGAGAGAGAGAGAGAGAGAGAGAGAGAGAGAGAGAGAGATCGTGTGGGTTCTAATAGGTGGAATTCCCACCCACTGTTGTTGTTCTTATTGCTGGGAGGACTCTCCAGCAAAGAAGAGAAAGAAAGAAAGAAGAAAGAAAGAAGAAAGAAGAAAGAAGAAGGGATCTCTTCTCTAAACTGAGTCAACTCGCTGAGTCGACTCAGTTCGGTCCTTTTCAAGTTTAAGGAAGTTGCAGGTGAGTGATTCTTTATAGGGATTTTCCTGTTAATTTTCTCAAATTCTTCCTTCTAGTTGTCTTTTGAATTAGGGTTTGAGTTCTTTCAATTTCATATTACTTTCACGTCTTTAAATTGATCCTAGGTATGGGATTCTACCTCTTGCTTGTATTCTTCAATTCCGTGTCGACGTTTCTTACTTTTCTTGTAGCGTTTCTATAAATTCCTACGTAACCTTTCGTAGAGGTTAAATATAGGTAGAATACTCTTTCTTCGAATTGGCCTCCTAAATTCCAAATATAAAAACCCTAGTTAAACGGAGCGTAGATGCACAATACATTGTTGTTAGTACAAAACCTTACGTAACTTTACGTGACATACATACTTAACAACTCTCTTAAGTTACGATAAATAATTAGATGAAGAATCACTTAAATAAAGATGACACATGTATGGTGTTGGGGTCCCAGAAATGGGGATCCTCGAAACGATGATTCCGAATGCCAAAACCATCACGCGGTCAGATTTAGGGCCAGTGCATCGAAAATCGCGGCACGAATCACGACGCATGCATCAGACTTGCCTGAAGCATGAAATTGGGCCGGTAGTGGACCCCACCGGACACCGTAACCAAAACTGTCCAAGATTGGGAGGATATCTCAATTATGAAGAAATAGGAGCAGTGCATCGGCATTCATCGCGAGGCGGACCCCGCAAATCCCCCAATTTGTAAAACCCAAGTTTGTAGGACACGAATACGTCCAGCGCATCCAAAAAATGAATTTAAGGGCGCACTGCCTCCAGCGCATCCAAAAAATGAATTTAAGGGCGCACTGCCTCCAGCGCATCCGAAAAATGAATTTAAGGGCGCACTGCCTCCAGCGCATCCAAAAAATGAATTTAAGGGCGCACTGCCTCCAGCGCGTCCAAAAATTCACCTAGTGCATCCAAAAAATCAGTTAATTTCAGGACGCACTGACAGCTGGCGCGTCCTGCAAACCAACTTCTTGACTCCGATCATTTCGCGACGCGCCGAGGGCATTTATCGACGCGCCGACTCATTTTCTCGACGCGCTACACGTGTCGACCGCTTATTGGACGACGATACCTATAAATACCCCGCCCACCACCTCATTTGCATCATTCAGCAAGAGAGAGAGAGGACCTCGTCGCCGGAAAACCTTTGCCGATCGCCGGAATCCTTCTCCGACCGCCGGAGCCCCTCGCCGGAAATCGCACCTCCGATCATACCAGGTCTGGAGGAATTACGTAAGTCACCTTTTTCGATGCGCCGGTCCCAGCGCATCATAAAAGTGACCCGGCGCATCAGGGAAATCCTCGGCGGATTACGTAAACCATTAATCGTGGCATTTTAAAGACGCACTGGCCCCAGCGCGTCGCAAAATAGCCCAGCGGATCAGAAAAATACAAGTTATCAAGTCAAAAGCTATTTTAAGGACGCACTGGTCTCAGCGCATCAGAAAATAGCCCAGCGCATCAGGAAATTACAATTTTAGGACGCACTATCCGCAGCGCGTCGCAAAATAGGCCAGCGGATCGGAAAATTATATTTTAAGGACGCACTGGCTCCAGCGCGTCATAAAATTATCCGGCGCATCATGAAAATTATTTATGGACGCGCTGGCCCTAGCGCATCAATAAAATCAGGCCAGCGGATCGCAAAAATCAGCACTTTGTACATTCATTCCAGCACCTTTAAATCCTCATCTTTTAACATTTTTAAGCCCCGTTTGAACCTATTTTGGATATTTCGAGCGCTCCGGACGCAATGGAGCAGTCAAACGACCCATCCGGGCTATCCAATGAGCAGAACACAAGCCTTCGGAGTCCGATCTGACCCAACGAGCTGAATGGAACAATTCTCCCGAAAAGAGGCCGCCGGCGCCCAGAATCATACTGATGCATCATCATTACGTGTACTATCATAATATGACCCGAATCCAGGTCTGGACTAAGCAAAGGGGACTATGGTTAACACGATAAACCACACTAGGAGAGTTCTGAACTATCACACACAATCTGTTAAAAACTGATATGCCAAGAACAGTCGATGCCCTACCCATCCAAACGGCATCCGCTGGTTGAGCTGCGCAGGTACACACAACTGTAGAATGGACTTCCTGAGGTCACCTGTCCCTACATTGATAGGCGCGGGCCCAGAGTCGTCCATCTCAGCCATAAACCCTGACAGTCTCAGCCCGGATCTCCGGTCAAAACATGGGACATAGACATCCGACTCGTACAAAGGCGGATCAGTCTATAACAAATACAGGTCTCCGCAACCATACAAATACAGGTCTCCGCGACCATACAAATACAGGTCTTCGCGACCATACAAATACGGGTCTCCGCGACCACCAAAACACAGGTCTCCATGACCAATGAACTCTGAAACCATAGTCCCCACTGACTAGTCTTTTGCCTTTTAATCAAGGGTCATCGATCATTCGATGTAATCAAGGGCTCGTGCCAGATCACGGCCTGGAATGTACAAGATCTCAGAATCTCTGGAATAAAATTCGCCTTGCGATATCTCTTCTCTTGTGTATTTTGTGAATGCTTGCGATTGTCTACGAATGTTTCTATATTCAGAACCCCAGAACAATAAAACACCACATTTCAAGGAAAATGTTTCCGTTATGGAGTTCATTTTTCTAGTTCTAACATATGGTGTGATTGGAATTGAGTTTGAGATGCATTGTATGCTTGAAGAAGTGATTCCATAACTCATGACATTCATATACATCTTTTATACACTACGACAGAACGGGAGCATGGTTAATTTGACTCCTGGCATGCATGGTTGATTTGCCGCCTCGCTGTACCGGTTAGGTGAACATGGTTGATTTACGACATGTTCCTAATGTTCAGTGGCAGTGAGTTCTGGTCGTTTCACTATTGAGCATGGTTGATTTGCTCGGTTGGATCAGTGGTGCATAGTTGATTTGCCCACTGGCGTGCATGGTTGATTTGCTGCCTCGCTGTACCGGTTAGGTGTGCATGGTTGATTTGCCGCCTCGCTGTACCGGTTAGGTGTGCATGGTTGATTTGTGACAGGTTCCTAATGTTCAGTGGCAGCGAGTTATGGTCGTTTCACTATTGAGCATGGTTGATTTGCTCGGTTGGATCAGTGGTGCATGGTTAATTTGCCCACTGGCGTGCATGGTTGATTTGCCGCCTCGCTGTACCGGTTAGGTGAGCATGGTTGATTTGCGACAGGTTCCTAATGTTCAGTGGCAGCGAGTTCCTAGACGTTTGTTGCTCTCACACGTATCATAACATACATGACATCATGATAATCATGTTCCATCTACAATAAATCATAAAGTGTATTAATCATAACCTTACCCTTGTATATTTTCATACAATCCTATCTGTTGATATTTTACGTCTTATTTCTTATTAACTGGAATATTACCTGTCATGGAAATGACCTCACTGGGCTTTAGCTCATCGAAATCACCACTGTTCCTGCAGCATTTCAGGAGGAAGGAGGAGCGGCTGAAGCGGAATATCTAGATGACTATTTCTATTAGAAGCTTTATCTTAGATTAGGTGGTTTAATTTATTTCTTTTTGAAGATAATTGAAACAGACTTTAGTAGACTTAAATGGTTTGCAGAGTAGATGTAGTCTGATAACATACTTCATCCATTCCCATTAGCAAAGAAACAGCATCTTGGGACGATAGACCCGATCGACCACGGGTCGAGATCTTGACCAACCCGTTGACCAAACATCCGCATTGAAAAAAAAGAAATCCCCAAAGGAGTATAACACCGCAAGCAATAAGCTCAAAATTCTCTACATCCCCAGCAAAAGAAAAATCATCAAACGGAAAGAGAATGAGCCAAACCATGCATCCATCATCAAATATGCATCTCCATGCATCCCCATGCATCGCATCAATCATCATGTTTACCTGCTTTTAAAAATAAAAGTCGGTTAGCCGAAAGCCCCACAGGCATCCCTAGTGGAGGCGATTGCAAGCCAGATTTCCTTTTCAAAAAGACAAAAAATATTCCTATTTGCAAATAAAAACCCCACGGAGTATCACTCCCCAGAGTGTGTATCTTTTTAAAAATCCAAAAACATATCTTCCTATTTGCAAATAAAAACCCCACGGAGTATCACTCCCCAGAGTGGGTGTTTTTTCAAAATTCAAAAATATTTTCCCAATAGAGTGTTCAGCCTCCAAAGCATCGAGAGATCTTCCATATCTCTAGGTAGGAGTTAACGCAAAAATCAAATAAGATCCGATGTCTTGCGGTTTCCTTAGAGATCATCGGATCCAATGTACTCAAAGTACGGTCGAACTGAACTCCAGTGTCAGTGCAGTCGTACTACATGCCAAGATACGAAAAGATGAAAGCCAAAAGGCTCGGTCAAAGAAACCATTTGAACAGATAGAAACGATGAATTGTAACCCAAGTATCAAAACCAACAGATTTCCACCTGCACATACCTAGGCGTGGATGCCTGAAGTACCTTGACTGAGTCCAAGTCGCCGTAGTGATCTCCCGTAAGACTACATGGACGCAGGGTAGCTAACCACTTTGACAGTCAAGCGAAACAAATATTCCTGGAGTGATCCAGGAAAGCATCAAACAATCAATCTCAGGGTCGGTAACCTCGTAAGACTATGACGGACGCAGAGGCTCTACTGTACCTTTTCGATGTTAGTACCGATCGAGAATGGAAGGGTTGCGATTGGGTACCCAGGTTGCAGCGCATGCAGGGACAATCGCAACTTTTTCTCCAAACTCCCGCGGTATGTGCAGTGATCAATCTCCAAACAATCAACTGACTCAAATACAAAGGAAAACAAAAATTCTGAACCATAATCTAGGAAAGAATGAATTGCAAACCAAGCATCAAAATCAGCAGATCGGGTGGAAAAAGTCTACCCGCACATACCTAGGCGTGGATTCCTGAAGTACCTTGAATGAGTCCAAGTCGGCGTAGTGATCTCTCGTAAGACTACATGGACGCAGAGCAGCTAACCACTTTGACAGTCAAGCGAAACAAGTACTCCTGGAGTGATCTGGGAAAGCAGTGAACAATTAATCCTAGGGTCGGTAACCTCGTAAGACAATGACGGACGCAGATGCTCTACTGTACCTTTTCGATGTTAGTACCGATCGGGAATGGAAGGGTTGCGATTGGGTACCCAGGTTGCAGCGCATGCAGGGACAATCGCAACGTTTTCTCCAAACTCCCGCGGTATGTGCGAGTGATCAATTTCCAGACGATCAACTGACGTAGATGCAAAGGCAAGCAAAGATTTCAGACCACGATCTATGAATGACCGAGTCGGAAGTGGGGTGTCCACTCGCTTTGACATTCGGTTGCACGCAACCTCTGCCAAAGAGGGGCATCTGTAGACACCCTACCTTCGGCTACAATGTTGGTAGAGATAGCTGAATGAATGGAGGACCATACCCCCAAATCCCATGTCCAAACCCAGCCAAACTCACCCTTGTAGGCCCCAATCCATAGCCCAGCTCAGGCCTGAACCCAGTTAACTGACCCCTAAACATCAGCCCAAAAAACCCCCCATAAGAAAAATCAGTCAAAAAATTCAAAAAAAAAGTCAAACTTGGTGAGTCAACCCGCTGAGTCAAATTGCTGAGTCAACCCGCTGAGTCAAATCGCCGTGTTAACCATCCTCCAAACCCAGTCAACTCACCGAGTTCCAAACCGCAGCCTCGGAGCAGGTCCGTACTACTGAACCAATGGATTTTCTGCTTTAGGTTCGGAGGCCGTACGCTCCGAACCCGAAGCAGAACGACCATACGGGCGGCCCCTAAGGTGCCGCCCAAAAATATTTACAGGTTCTGCCACTGCCCGCTGCTATAAATACCCCCTCTCCCCTTCACATTCAGCAATCCACCTCCCCTCTCTTCAGCCCGAGAGTCCGAGTTCATCTCTACCATTTTAGTCCATTCTTCCACTAAGGAGAGCCCGTGTGAGAGGAGCCTAGCCCTGGTCCAGCCCAGCCTGACCCTGGTCTAAGTCTCCCAAGCCACCCAAGTCTTGATCTAACCACTTGAAGCAAACCCTTGCGACACCTTCGTCCATCCAGCTACTCTTTTACCAGCATCATCTCATTCGCATCTAGCATAAGTGCAACATTTACTTTTCTTCCAACCCCCCTGCTTATCATATCACTGCCAACACTTTGATTATTTAAACACACAGCATGCATCCTGCATAAAGCACCTGTCAGTTCGAGTGTATGCTCTGGGCTTGCCTGTTAATGGAAACCTGCCCATCAAAAACTCTTACTATTCAGACCTGCATTCATGCATCAGTCACTACAAGCACTTTGATCATTCAAACACACAGCATGCATCCTGCATAAAGCACCTGTCAGTTCGAGCGTATGCTCTGGGCTTTCTTGTTAATGGAAACTTGCCCATCAGAAACTCTTACTGTTCAGACCTGCATTCATGCATCATATCATTCATGAGAATGTACAAGGATTAAAACAGACTTTCAAGTATTAGTTCGATTCTGTGAAGTAGAGACCGTACTTCGGTACGGGCAGTGTGTGGGGTGCATAACCTCTTCCCACCCTGTAACTGTGATCCCTTACCTCGAATCTCTGGCCACAGATCAAAAGGAGTCATTTTAGAGGAAGGAATCTTCAGATCCCCTTCTCTAACGTTTCTACGGGGTCTAGCCGACTGTAGATTCAAAGTAACTGGATAGTTGCGACTCTGGTCTTATACGAACTCATCCAAATACATCCAGCTTAACATGGCAACCGACAAAAACCCCTCGAGAACGAGGCAAGCCAGTGGCACAAACGGCGATTCGCGTGCAAGCACCCCCTCTTTTCCGAAAGGAAGGGAGAACGTCCGGGAGCGCGGAACAGCGAGCGTCCACAGGATCTCCTTGATTTTCATAATGTTTTTCTATTGTTGCCTTAAAAAATGATGGATGAAGCAGATTCAACACATACATCTCTATGGACCAAACATAGCCCCGGGCACAAAGAGGCAATCCACTCCTTGGGTGAGTCCGAGTCTCTCCTTATCCTCTCCCACTTCACACCAAATCCGATTGCGTTTGGTACGTTTTTATTGTACTTAGTAAATTATGTTGGCCCTATCATGAATATATGCAGTTTATCCATGTCGTTCATCCATTTTTCCAGCTCGTTTTGGTGATTGATAAAAATATTGAATCATATCCAAAGTTCAACTGGACCACACCACTGGAAACAATGTAAATAATGATTTTTACCGTTAAAACCTCCTCAGGATCCACAATGATGTTTAATTGTCATCTAACCTTTTAATTTCATAAAAAAAGACATGGATGCAGGGCGAAAACAAATATCAACTTGATCCAAAGCTTATGTTTAATCCACATGAGCTTCAAATATGTTTCATTTTTAGGAGACCTTAATGATTTGTTGTATATCCATGCCATCAATTCATTTTTTCAAGACTAGTTGTAACGCCCCGAAAAATTGAGAATTTGGGTACGCCCGATTTGACGAGTGTTACTTAATAAAATGTTTGTTTAGGAATGTCACGTGTGAGAAAAGTACTCACGTGTGTCCTCAATCAGTTTTACATTCATTCCATACTCAGATAATCGGAGTAACGCATTTCAACTAGCGGATCAAAGCAAGGCGGATATAACTAAATAAAAAAATATGGGGCTACTACCTAACAAATATAATTCAAAAATAGTGCAGCCCATATGAGAATTATATGAATCACAAAAACAGTAAAAGAAAGAAAAGTTTTAACTACCATTGGGATGATGCTAGAGATCTATTCGGCGCCCCGAGCGCAATACCATCTGATACTATTCTTGATACATCTGTATATGTCAAATGGAAGGCACAAAACATCAACATAGTGAAGAAATATCCCCAACATTATACTCAGGATATTTTAAATATGAGCATGTTCACAATAAATGTGTGTGTGTGTGTATACACATATGAGCTGATTATCTCTAACGCACAAATACTAATCAAATTACACATGTTATGCACACAAGCAGACGCAAACAATGAAGACACAAAATAATACATTTCATAAACGAGTTGATTAAATGCATATATGTTATAATGCGTACCCAGATGCATGTCCCGGGAATTACATGAGGACACAAAGGTAGCGCTGACGCCACATCAAGCAACCAGGCACCCACACGTCCTCCACAGGTGCATGCCATGATATGCATGGTTATCCAAGTATTTATTAGTCCAATTCGTATAGCAAATTGACGAAGCTAGAATGCCTTCATTATATAACAAGTTTAGTTGGGACCATCTGGCTTCCTGCGATGCATCGCCAATTATCGCTAGTAACTCCTCGATCCGAAGTTGCGTATCCTTCCATGAAAGCATGGTCTAGTCATGACTCGTTAGGCATACCCAAATCAAAGCGAAAATGTTCGTCACCCACATATCAAATACAATTAATCAATTCAGAGGTGCGAGCTAATCAATCAAAACTAAACCAATACATGCCTGAGTTGTTCGAACAGTGCACAGGCACGCTAACATTGGCCAAGGTCGCATTTGTCACAAGGGTTATTCACACAACAATCTTTCACCTCTTTCAATGCTCATTGGTCACTATGGGGAGGCTCATCACCCCACCGTAGGCCGACAGCTCAGACACGACGTCTCATACTACCATGCCTGGCTCATGAGACTTGGAGATCGTATCGTAATACGGTTTTAAGTGGACTATACATTAGTAACGTCAGTATTCTAAATTCAATAGAGTGTTATTCAATTAATCAAACATAATAATGATTAACTTTGAGTGAAGCCTATTCAGTCGACCCAAGTGGACCGCGACAAACCTATAGTGGTCCCTATCGGTCGACCGTGTTACGTCTAGTTGATCAAATTGGCTCGTAACTGCCAATCGAATGATAGATAATACATTAGTCAAATGGTTGTCAGAGCTTAATCCAGACAGCCATAAATTTACTACAACAGAGCACATCAATAGCACAATTATAGGAAACATTATCACCTAATTTATTAAGGCACTTGGCCCGACCGACTAGCCCGACCGACCAAAAGGATTCAGACGACATAGCTCGGATGACACGGGGCATCACAAGCCAACAAAAACACGAACGAACTATAATATCATGTTTCTCATATCACTCAAGCAATTCATTGAGCATGTTTTCACCCAACTGCAATCGAGGCATTTCATCAAATATGTTATACGCACATCATTAATTTATAAATAAATTATATTATTAAAATAATTTCTATCATTTATAAAATAAAATAAATAAAATTCAACATAATTAAACAATCATTAACTAATAATTACCGAAAATAAGCTTGGGGTAGATCTTCACCTTATAGTTGAAATTCCGCGATTTGTAGCCGCCTGAGCGTCAGAATTCGAGGAAAACCTCACTTACATACAATTAATTATAAATCTAGGTTTAATCAATTAGGATTTACTCTAATTAAACATCTAATTAGGGTTTAGAGTTTAGGTATACCTTGGATTAGGGAAATCCCCAAATCGATTTGCCAAATCGGGGTCGAGGTTGGAGTGCGACAGAAACTACACGGAGTCGCGCCCAATACGGCATCTACGATGCATGAGCCGCACTAACACGGTAGTCGGGGCCCCAAGCCCTAGTGTGAGTAACTCTAGGTTAGGGTTTCAACAAAAATAAAAGGGGCTTTCCAACTCTAACAACTCAAAAGGTAGAAAATGAAAGACATAGATGGAAAGACATGTAGGGAACCTCATACCTAGCAAGGGATGAAGATTTTAATCCAAATTTGATGAATCTTGACCAAGGAAGGCACAAAACCGAGGGTAGTGGTGAGACTTTGCAAGATTCAGCTAGCACGATAATCGGATGGTGTGATCCGGTACCGTGCCCCACCATTTCTCCCATCCTTTTCTTCTTTCTCATCTTCTTTCTTCCTCTTTCTCTCGCTCTCCCTAGGGCAAAATTCGTATGGGAGAGGGGGTTGCCCATTAAGGACCCTTTTATAGCACAAAAAATGATAAAAATGACCTTAATGGCCAAGTATTCACTATTATGACCCTATGAGAGGTCATTTCTCACTGTTAGGGCCCACCAGGAGGTGCACGGGCCGATCTAGGCCATGGGATACTTGAACGTAGTGGTGATCTACCTATGGACACGATTATCTGCATTTCGGATACAGCGATTGATGGTTACGACACATTGTTCATTTAATGGTCACTGATCATTGATCGGTACAGGGACTTTAGGATTAGTTGCAAGGAAATGTTTAAGATTATAATCCTTAATTTCATTGGAATCTAGAGGCTCGAAAGCCACAACTTCACGTAAGTCCGAGTGAACAGAATTAACTTAAATTCTAAAAAACTTAGCGCAGGAGTACGCATCATCTGGGCAATGTTTTTGGAACTTTATAATTAATTAATTATTTTTATAATTTTTTATATTTATTCCTTATCAAGTATACTTTTATCCTACAAAATTTTAGCTCATTTCGATGTTTATAAAAAATATTAAAATTCCAGAAGTATACATTACCATAAATCAATAATTTTCTAGACAGTTTCTAAATATTTCTAAAATAAACTTAAGTATAATATTTATTTTATTTTTTATATATTTTTATATGAAACTAGATTTATTAATATTCAATCTGAATTTTGAATCATATCAATCGAAGTTATACAAAGGAGATATGATTTTTCGAAGTTGGCTAAAAATACAGGATCATAATTGCGAAATCTGGTCAACCGAGTCCAAATCCGGTCAACTGGTTTGGAGAATCCGGTCAACTAGCTGGAGGCATCCGGTTGACCCGTTGCTGCTGACCTATTTTCTTCCAAAAACACCAAAATTTTTCATTTTACATCATTTCTTTCGGTTTGCTTCACTCCATTCGCCAAATCGATCATTCTACCTTGTTTTTGAATGATCTACTACCCATAGAGACACAACATTCTTGATTGGAGCATCCAAACATCAAATTTACTACTTTTAGAGTTGCGAATTCTCAACTCCTTCATCTCCTAAATTTTCATTTCTCTACTTTACTTTCCATTTATTCATTCTACCTACCAAAGTGACTCTAACCTGACGTATCCAAACGTCCATAGACTTGAGTTTCCTAACTAAGGTGCCTAAAGTTCAAGTTTTTACATTCAAAATCAAGTAGTACTAGGGAGTTTGATCCTAAGGTTCCCATTTCTAAATTTAAGGCCACTCCTTTGTTCCCAATATGTGCGAATACACGCACGAACATGCATTCAAATCGAGAAATTAAAGATAACACCTAAGGACATCTAATTTCTAAATTGGAGAAAATCTGGAGCATTACAATCTACACCGCACACCAACGAGCTCGTTGGTGTATTGACGTCACAAATTTCTGTGGGCCCTACCATGAGGTTCGGAGTATGTCCAAACTGTCCATCCATTTGGCGACATCGTTATAAGGGTTTAACCCAAAAATAGGACAGATCCAATGGTCAAGTGGACCACACCACAGAATTTAGTGAGAGATTGAATGTCTACCATTAAAACCTTCTTGGTGGTCACAGAAGTTTTGAATCAATCTGATATTTGTTTTTACTCTTCATTCATGTCTATGTGACCTTATGAACAGTTTGGATGTATTATGAACAAAAGTTAAAGACTATTTTGTTACCTGACTCTTGGATTGGTGGACATTTATTGGATGGCTGAAAATGAATGATATTGAATGGTCTTTTTCAACAAAAATTGTCCATGGATCTGAGATTGGGATTGTTCAACCAAACTTGATTTCGGGACTGTGATTAAATAGCAGTTAGTTCCACGAACTAATCGTTTGATTTGAGTAAATGTATGCCTTTTCCTAATCCGGCGTCCCAGCCACCTCGGTGGATCCGGGGTCTCACCTAATCCGCTCCCAGGATTTAGACAGTATAGTCCTCATGATAGGAAGCTGGGATCTCATACACGTACTCCATATTGGCATGCGTGCCTGCCGCGAATGGCCAGGGCTCTTACATGCGCATGGACCTCGCTCTCATGAATGGGTAGTATGTATGGTGGATATAAGCCTACGGAATCCTGATGCATCACCTTTTTAAGAAGTGGGGCACGTCTCATCGATCCTGACCGTTGATATTCTGAGGTCCACTACAGATGGTTGGTGATCCAAATTGCAATTAACATATCCTATCTATCAAATACTCCTCCTTCTTTCTTTATCTTTTGATATGTTTTATTCTTAACCGTACATATTTAGACCATGGACAAAAGGAATATAGACGTGTAGGATTAACTTTTTTAGAAAACCATCCATTCACAGTACGGATTATATTCTCAACGGTTGGGATTACATAAAAAAATGGGCCCAGTAGACATAATGTCGCATCAGGTGGATATTGAGTGGTTTGGACTTTAAATAATGAATTATGATACGTGGCCAGCGTCTTTATACATATACACAACTTTTAAGTTCTGAGAGATGGGGCCTACGGTTCCTCAATCCAAATCATTGGTCTGTTTTTCCCTATTGTATATGGAATCAGAATAGAAATTGAAATTTATAAGAAGATCGTAACCTTCCATTTTCTGGCCTAAAGACGTATGGTTAAGAAGAGTTACAAAACAACGGTTCAAATATAATTGATAAAGGTCTTAATATTTGTCTTTGGGATCTTTGATCTATGATAGTTTTTGTACGTGCTCCATCAGAGGTAGGCCTGAAAATACCTATGGTCTAGATTACAGAATTATCGTCTCAATTTTCATGAGTGAAAACACGTGTACAGTTTGCAAAAAATGCGGGCCATGTATCTGAAGTTCTCTCGTCGGGATTTTTGGGTGCGAGATTTGGTGGGTTTGCTTTGCTGGGCGCGAATTAGGTGTTACCCCTAATGTATGGCCCACATGGATGATATTTTGTATATCCACTCCGTCCATCCGTTTTTACAGCCCAGTTTAGATGAATTTCGAAAAATGATGCAGATCTAAATCTCAAGTGGACCATACCACTAGAAACAGTGTGATTGAGTGTACCACCATTAAAAATTCCAAAGAGCCCATCGTAAGTTTTTGGTAATGTTTATTTGAAATCCAACCTCTTGATAATGTCAATAAGGTCTTGAAGTAGGGAAAATATAAATATCATATTGATCCAAAACTTATCTAGCCCACAAAACGTTGTTAATGGTTACTTATTACTGTTTCTAGTGGTATGGTCTACCTGAGATTTAGATCTTCTTAAGGTTTTGGATAACATACTAAAATAATATGTACAAACAGGTAGACGGTGTAGATGTATAAAAACTACATCAATATGGTCGCCACATGGTTAGGGTAACACCCACTAAGCTGTTCCCTTTGTAACACCTAATTCGCGCCCTGTTTTGGTTGCCGGCTCGAAAGAGGAAATGGAGAGAGAGAGTGTGTTTCAGCCCCACACGCTTGTAGAGCCACCGAGGTGGGTGGGATCCCTAACTGTGGGACCCACATAGATATATGTGCCTTACATCCACTCCGTCCATCTGTTTTGAAAACTTATTTTAGAGCACGATCCCGAAAATGAAACAGATTCGAATCTCAGGTGGACCATACTACAGGAAAGTGTTAATCGACAATTAAAAACTCTTTGTGGGCCAAAAAGTTTTGGATCGAGCTGATATTTGTGTGGTCTCTTCAACCAGGTCTTTTTGACCTTATCAAACGGTTGGATGGCAAATAAACATTCCGGTGGGTCCCTTGAAGTTTTTAATGGTGGGGATTTAATCACTACTGTTTCCTATGGTAGGTCTACCTATGATTTGGATTACTTCATTTATGGGATCATGACCTAAAATGAACTGTAAAAATGGATGGATGGTGTGGATGTAAAGAAAATACATTACAATGGGATCCGGTGATCCACCCAAACAGCGCCCGAGAATCAGATGGTCAAAACTGGACGCGGATTGGAGGGCGCGGATCAGCTAGTAAGGGGTGGTTTTCAATCTCTTTGGGCCCCACCATGATGTATGTATTTTATCCACGCCGTCCATCCATTTTTTGGTCTTATTTTAAGGTACAAGCCCAAAAATGAGACAGATCCAAATTTCAGGTGGACCACACCACAGGAAAACAGTGGGGATTAAACGTTCGCCGTTGAAACCTTTTTGAGGGCCACAGAAGTTTGGTATCAAGCTGATATTTGTTTTTTTCCCTTCATCTAGGTTTATGTGACCTTATCAAGAGGTTGGATGGCAAATAAACATTACAGTGGGCCCTAGAAATATTTTAATAGTGGACGTTCAATTCCCAATGTTTTCTTGTGGTATGGTCCACCTGAGATTTAGATCTGTCTCAATTTTGGGCTTGTGCCTTAAAATACGACCGAAAAATGGATGGACGGCATGAATAAAACAAAAACATCATGGTACGGCCTACAGAGATTTGAAACCACCCCTTATGCTAGTCCAACTGGGACTAGCTGACAGGGATTAGCTGATCCGCGCCCCGGATTGGATACTACCGCGGATTAGGTCAGACACCGGCCTCGTCCAAGACGTTGCGGCCATTACCGGTGGGTTTACGGTGGGGACCACATTGGTGTATTTATTATGTATCCATGCCGTCCATCCATTTTTCCAGATCATTTTAGGGCATTTTGCAAAAAATGAAGTAGATCCAATTATCAGGTGGACCATACCATAAAAAACAGTGGTGATTGACCATCCTACCATTAAAAACTTCTCAGGCTGCACTTTAATATTTCCGTAGTGTTTTTTTTTTCTACCATCCAATCTGTTGATAAGGTCACATAAGACTGTTTTAAGATTAAAAAAAAAAAACAAAAAAAAAACAAATATCAGCTGGATCCAAAACTTTTGTAGCCCATTAATGGCCAATCACCACGGTGTCTTATGGTATGGTCCACCTGATAATTGGATCTTCTTCATTTTTGGTACAACACCCTAAAATGATCTGGAAAGACATATGGACAATGTGGATACATAATAAATACATCAAGGTGGGCCCACGGTAACCCCACGGTAAGGGCCGCACCATCTTGAGTGAGGCTGGGTATCTAGTGATAGACGGTCCAGTGCCTTTGTGGAGCCCACCATGGTATATGTGTTTTATCCAAGACGTCCATCAATTTTGAAAGATCATGTTAGGGCAAAACCCAACAAAAGAGGCAGTTCAAAGGCTTGAGTGGACCACAAGAAGCAGTGGTGACAATGACACCCGCCGTTGAAACCTTACCACCACGATGTTTATTGTCACTGAACCTTCATAAGGTCTAAGGTAACATAGATTTGGATGAAGGGAAAATATAAATATCAGCTTGATCCAAAACTTATGTGGCGTCGAGGAGGTTTTTAGTGATAGGCTTTTAATCCCATTGTTTTCTATGGTGTGGTCCATTTGAGCATTTGATCTTCTTCATTTTTGAGCTCACTACCTAAAATGATTTTTCAAAATGGATGAACGGAGTTGGATAAAATACATACATCACATTGGCCCCACGTAACCCTTGTCAAGATTGTCTGGCTCTAGCTAGGTCGTGGTGGGGGTTAGTACCCAAGCCCGTGATCCCTCCGGACGCGGATTAGCTACTGGCAAGTTGAGGAGCTATCTAGCTACTAAAGTGACGTCACCAACTTCTGTGGGCCCCACCATGATATATGTGTTGTATCCACACCATCCATCTATTTAGAGAGATCATTTTAGGACATGAGCTAAAGAATGAGACAGATCCAAAGCTCAAGTGGACCCCACCAAAGAAAACAGTGGGAATTGATCTCCTACCATTAAAAACTTCTTGGGGCCACAGAAGTTTTCGATCAAGCTGATATTTGTTTTTGACCTCCTTCCATGTCTGCTTGAACTTATGAACAAGTTGGATCTCAAATAAACATCATGGTGAGTCCATGGAAGGTTTCAACGGTCACATCACCGTCCCCACTATTTTCTTTGGTGGGGTCCACTTGAGCTTTAGATCTGTCTTATTCTTTAGCTCATTCTCTAAAATGATCTCTCCAAATGAATGGACGGTGTGGATATAACACGTATATCATGATGGAGCCCACAATAGTTGGTGACGTCACTTCTGTCAGTAGCTAATCAGCCTCCATCCCCGCCCGTGACACAGGCACGTGGCTATTGGACGGTGCTATGTGTATTACCTGGGCCGTTCATTCATTTGGATCATGATTTTAGAGCATGAAATGAGGCAAAGCCAAATCTCATGTGGACCACAACACAGGAAAACGGTGGTAGTTAAAAACATCATTAAAAACTTTCTAATGCACACTATAATGTTTATTTTCTGTCCAACCTATTGATTAGTTCACACAAATGGTAGGGAAAACACATATATCAGCTCAATCCAAAACTTTTGTGCCCCCCCCCCCCCCCCCCCCCCCCCCCCCCCGGAGAATTTTTAATGGTGGCATTCAATCACCATTGTTTCTGGTGTGGTCCACCTGAGGTCTTGATCCGCCTAACTTTTGGGCTCTAACCCCAAAATGAGCTGGAAAATGAATGGACGGCATAAATATAACACATACATCATGGTGGGTCCACAGAACACCATCGACGGTGTAAGTACGTCCATCAAAACTTGGAATTATTAAATCTGGCCATCAGTTTGTTTGTAGTGGCCCACTGAATTGTAAAACAATGGTCTTGGAAAATGGATGGCTATAAAAAAAAAAAAAAAGTAACTTACAAATGATCCTAACCATCCAACCAGTGCAATTTAGAACGTGGCTTGGTGAAATGTGCTTTGGATGGACAGTTCAAATCCATCGATTGTGCCAACCCAGTCTGACAATACAACTAGGAGGACGGACGCGGATTGCCTGCCTAATGTAACAACCCGAAATTTCGGCACCCGAGTACGGAGACTCTGATCCCGAGTTCCCGAGTGTTAACTAAATAAAATGCTATTTTAGGAATGCCACACGTGGAAAATGCACCCACGTGTGTCCTCAATCAGATTTACATTCATTCCATTTACAAATAATCAGAGTAACGCATTTCAATTAGCGGATCATAAGCAAAGTGGAGGTAACTAAATTAAAAAAATATAAGGCTAACACCCTAGATGTACAATTCAATCGCAGTGCAGGCCCATATAAGAATTATACGAATCGCAATAAAAGTAATAGGAAAGGAAAATGCATCTACCAAAAAGGACGAAGCTAAAAGATTATAAGGCGCCCATGCGCACCACCAACTGGTCCTATTCTTGAGACATCTGCATATGTCAAATAGAAGGCGTCAAAACGCCAACATAGCGAAGAAATAACCCCAAAGTTAAACTCGAGATATTTAAATTATAAACAGGTTTATATAAGTGTATCATTCTTAAGCATGTTGTCACATCAATCAAGTTAAGGTAATGTCCACATACAAATCATACATCATCCTAGGCTAGTTGATTAAATGCATGGATGTCATGATTCCGCACACAATGCATGTCCCGGGCAAGCCCTGGCCCGACCAACTGGTATCAGAATCCACAGTCCACCTGTCTAGCAGATCGTAAGTCGTGACTGAGTACACAGTCCGGATGACACAGAGAAATGACATGAGGTGCTCAAGATAGCGCTGGCGCCACATCAAGCAACCAGGCTACACGAGTCCCCCTCAAATGCAATGTCATGTATGAATGATTAATTAAAGTATTTATTAGTCCAATTCATTCAGTAAATTGGTGAAGCCAGAATACCACATCGTATCATAAAGTCTAACCAGGACTATCTGGCTCCCTGCGATGCGTCGCCAATCATCGCCAGTAGCCCCTCGATCCAAAGTTGAGTTATCCTACCATGAAAGCCTGGTTCGACCATGACTCGTCAGCCACGACCAAATCAAAGCGGAAGGTCTCATATCCCAAATATCAAATACGATTAATTTATTTAGAGGTGCGGGCGTTTCACTCGGAATTATCCCAATGCACGCCCGGGTCGTTCGAATGGTGCACAGGCACGCAAACATCGGCCAAGATCACATTTGTCACAAGGGCCATTCGAACAACAATCGGTCACCCCTGTCAATGCTCACTGGTCACTACGGGGAGGCACCACCCCAGCGTAGGCCGACAACTCAAACACGGTGTCCCATACCACCATGCCTGGCTCATGAGACTTGGTCGATCGAGTCGCAATATGGTTTTAAGTGGACTATTCACAACGGGAACGATGGTATTCTAGATTCCATAGGATGTGATTCAAGAATGAAATACAAAAATGATTAACTCTGAATTGGGCTTATTCGATGGACCCAAGTGGACGACGACAAACCAACAATGGCCACTATCGGTCGACTGTGTCCCGCTTGGTCGCTCGAATAAGTCCCTGACTGCCAACCCAGTGGCAGGCAGTACACTATATCAACGGTTTTCAGAGCTTAATCCAAAGCAACGGATACCTTATTATAATAGCAATTTAGGTTATCAAATACCTAATCATAAACATATCTAAGCACCTGGCCCGACCGACTAGCCCGACCGATCCAAAGGACCCGGATGACACAGGGCGCCACATACATCCACAATCATAGATATATTACAATATTGTAAATTTATATCATTCAGGCATTTCATCGAGCATGTTATCAATCAACCAACCATAGAGGCATTTCATCGAACATGTTATGCACACATCAATAATTAACGTATAAATTCAACCACTCATTAATTAAGATTTGTCGAGAATAAGCTTGAGGGTAGATCTTCACCTTGGAATCGAAATTACTCGATTCGGATGAGGCCAGAGCGATCCAAATACGGTCCGAACGCCGGAAATTGGGGAATACCTCAATTACCTACAATGAATCGCAATTTTAGCGTTAATCAATTAGGGTTTAATCTAATTAAATGTTTAATTAGGGTTTAGGGTTTTGGTATCTCGGATTTGGGAAAATTCCAAATCGATTCAACGAATCGGGGCCCAAATTTGGTGCACCGTCGGAATCCCAACGAAGTTGAGCTTGGTTATTGCTTCTACAAAGCGTGGGCCACACCCAGTCGACGACCGGGATCCCAAATCCTAGCAAGAGGAACCCTAGGGTTAGGGTTCCGACGAATCAAATGAGGGTTTCCAACCCTAATGGCATAAAAAGAAGAAAATGGAAAGAAGAGATAGAAGAAGAGGTAGAGGAACATCATACCTAGCATAGGTTGGAGAATCTGACCCAAAGCCACCGGATTTTGGCCGGAGAAACACGAGAACGGACATGGAGGCCGGAGAGATCTTGAAAATTCGAGATTCCCAAGATGTTGGTGGAGGATTGAGGAAGAAAGGAGGTTTGAGAAGGGAGAAAGAGGGCTTGGAGGGCTTGGGAGCAAAGGGGAGAAGAGGGTGGAGGAGAGAAATGAGAGAGAGATGGATCGAATGGGGTTTGCAACCCCCCTTTTATAACCGTCCAGCCACGACCGGTTGGCCGGTCGCAAATCCGGTCGGCCGGATCCCACTGTCCATCCGTTTTTCTTCCCAAAAGGGCAGCAGCAACCGGTCGGCCGGTTGCCAATCCGGTCGGCCGGCTACCAAACCGGTCGGCCGGTCGTCCCTTGGCCATTTTCTCTGAAAATTCAGGATTTCTTCCCTGCACAGTGAGTTCCTACACAGTCCAGGCTACTTGTCAGCCTTATTTACAAAATAACATTTAAGTAAATGTCATGTTTAATTTATGTTTCCATTTACTTTAAGTTATTTATGTAAACAAGGAAGTACCCCCCATTTGGATTCAATAAAAAAATACTAGATAATTGAAATCCCAATAATAAAGATTTTGATTTTCCCCTTCAAGTACAAATCGTAACTTTTTGGCATTTCCAAAACATAGCGCCTTTTAAATGAGAGGGTTTTTGCCAAATCTAAACCGTTCAAAAAATCTGAAATACCTCAAATAGGCTAAAACACCAAGGTCCGGTAAAATATCCAGGATGGTCTCGTCGATCTACGTGTGGATTGATAATTCAGGGTTCTTTACTTAGTCTCTACAGACAGCGACATACCCGAGTCAACCCAATCGTCGGAAAACTCCTCCGAACCATGTGATCTTCCAACTCCTAAACTAATTCCATCATTTCTTTGGTAAAAACATTCATTTTAGTCCCCAATACATGTGAACACACGTGCGGGTACGCCCTATAACCGACACACCGAAGGTAATGCCCAAGGACTTTCAATTTCCAAGTTAGTGAAAATCCGGGGCGTTACACCCAAGCCTTTAGCAGGCATCTCCTGCGCTCGAAATTTAGGTGGGGCCCATCGTGATGTTTGTGAGAAATCTACTCTGTCCAACAGTTTTGTGAGATCAATTTAGGCGTTGCTGGCAAAACTGAACGGGGTCCAAGACTCAAGTGGACTGAAAACATGATGATTGAACTTCCAGTTGAAATATTCGTGGGGCCACAGAAGTTTCGAATCAGGATAATATTTGTGTTTTCAGTTCATCTCAAAGAATGACCTTATAACCGTATGAACGGCATATACACATCATTGTACCCCATAGAGGTTTCAACAGTAGGAATTTCCTTACCCACCTTTTGCTTTAGTGCAGCCCACTTTAGTCTTGGATCTCATTTAAATTTGGTCTCAACGCCTAAAATGATCTTACAAAACTATTGCACGGCGTAGATTTCTCACAAACATCACGGCGGGCATCTCTTGTACTTGGAATCTAGGTGGGGCACATTGTCATGTTTGTGAGAAATTTACGTCATCCAAAATTTATGTGAGATCATTTTAGGTCGATGCTACCTACCAAAATTGAACGGGATCCACGACTCAAGTGGAACGTGATGATTGAACTTCTAGAGTTGAAATATTCATGGGGCCACAAAAGTTTCGAATCATGATAATATTTGTGTTTTCAATTCATCTAGTAGGAGTGACATTATGAACGGTATGGATGGCATATAAACATCAATATGGACCCCATAGAGGTTTTAATGATAGGAATTTCCTTACCCACCTTTTGCTTTAGTGCAGCCCACTTGAGTCTTGGATCCTGTTTGAATTTGGTCGCAACGGCTAAAGTGCTCTTGTAATGTCCTAAAAATTTACCTACCTGAGGTGACGTCATAAGGGTTGTACGTATAGTTGAACTTCGATTCGTACCCTTCTGTCACCAAATTCCACTGTCCCACGATGGGACCCCAAGTATTCCAATCATCTGTGGAATTAGTGGTGAATCACCAAATGACTAAAGGATTACGATAGCCCTCCGTCTTAGTGGGTTTGACAACCCACGCGGACGTTAAGCCAAACCGAGGGGTTGGACCCATTGACTTGGGTTCCGAATGGAGGGCACATAAGGTGTGCAAGTTACCTAAAATAAGTAACTTATGTATGTCCTTTTGAATGTCGTCCACGTGGTCGAATGTGAACCGTTAAAATGCCATGAGATTTTTGCCCCTTAATGTAATTAAATCCATGGGCTAATCCCTAAGACCACACCTTCGATCGTGACACAATGACCGTTGGATCGTATATCATACTGTGGCGGTTGATCACCACGCCTGATCTACAAGATAGGTCGGCCCATGTTAGATCTCAACTTGACCGATCTTATGACCGGTTGAGTTTGGTTGGTGTGGGACCCAATGGGCCCTAATAAACGAATCAGTTACCTTGAAGGTTATATTTTAAAATATGCTAAAAGCTAGGGCCATCCAGGTCATGCTGGACCTATAAATAGAATGTGTTGGAGCATTTGCCTTCAACACACATTCCCCATTTTGCTTGGAAAGAAGAACTCGAGAATTGGGTCATCTAGAGGATTTAAGATTCGGAGTGCTTGGGTTGAGCTAGGGTTTGAGACTTGAGATCCTACCTGCTACTCATCTTCGTTGTAGTATTGAGCCGCCAACAACTACTTCAAACCGTTGTCGAGAGTTGGTAAGTAAGAATTCTCGTCCCTCATGTTCCAATAATTGCAAATGGAGGTTATCAACCCTAACCTTGCCAACTTCGTGCTCACAGGATCGTGTTCCGTCGGTCCTAATCTAGTGTTGCGAAATCATACAAAAACCTTAAACCCTAAGGTGCGGGATTACGTTTCCAGGTTTGCGTTTATCAAATGTTGTTAATTTAGGATTGATGTAACTGCTGGATTTAGGACGAATCGTTATTGACCATTTTAAGATATGATTTATTGCAATTATACTGTTAACAAATTTCTGTAGCTCATGTGTTTGAAAAAATGCTTGAGTGAATTAAATTGCCTCCTAATTACTTTTTCATGAATTCTTGTGGTGGATTATCCTCACACATGATTAGAAATAAACTGATTCTGCATATTTAAATTATTAAGATTTTTCCTAAGTTACATTATTGTGAGATTTAAATCAAGTATCAGATGAGATGTGATATGAAAGCTTTGGTCATACCTTCTGAGACGGGTAACCTGAGCTTGTTGGTCACCGAGGCGTACCCGATTGGACAGGGAAACCGGAAGGTTGATGGTAGTTCGCTACAATACGGCCACGTGAATGACTGATGGTTGTTGTATCATAGTCCTTTGAAGTCAGAGTACCCAGGGCCCTCAAATGTATTAAGTCCACCAATAACCGAATGTGCGATACGATCCCGTCAAGCCTCTTGGGCCGGTCATGGCGGTGGGACATCGTGATCGAGTCGTCGGCCCATGCTGGGGTGGTTCACCTCCCCATAGTGTCCTTGAAGCAAAACTGGAAAATACCCACCATATCGGTATGATCGAGACTAGTGGGAGGATTCCATTCTTATCAGTGTGAAGGGAACCATAATATATTGTAGAAGAAAAATGGAATCCTCGGGTCACTGGCGATGATCGATGATGCATCATCGGAACCAAGTGACTCAGATTTGGACCTGTAATTGGACCCGGTACTTTGAATTCCACAAAATGCTGTTTGAAATGGAAATAATAATACAAGGCCTAATCACGTATCCATGTCATGGATTTCCTAGATAACTGTCCTATTGTTAAAGTCCAGGATACCGACGGATGATCCAAGTTCATTTCCATTTTGGAGGTTCTGGGGTGCCTGGTTGCTTGATGTGGCGCCAGTGCTATCTGTGTTCCTCATTGTATCTAGAACATTCATGTTATGCGAACTCGTGTCATTCATGCATTAATTAACTAGACTAGCAATCTTTGTTTTGCTTGTGGTCAATGCCTATGTATGCTTCGTTTGATAACATGTTAAACTTCGAACTATGGTCCTCACTAAATTGATCACTCACACCCGCACCTGGGTCGGTGTTATAACACACCCCCCAGATGAAGTTATGATGGATGCAGGTCGATTAGAGGAGGAGGTGTTGCAAGCTGAATTCGAGGACTTCATCGAGTCCTCTTACTTTCATTTAGCTGACAATCAGATCTAGATGAGGGAACTGGCCATGTCGGCCTTATTTTGGGAGCCGTGGCTCTAGATTGTAAAATATGTTGTTTTATGTTTTAATTTTTCCTTTTGGCTAGGTGAGGCCACTCGTGGTGCGTGCGCTTCACAATTTGGATGATTATGACTTGCAGTTAAGATAACACCTTTTATTATTTATTTGTTCATATGCATTTCATGTGGTTGGTTCTACACTAGTGCATGGATGCTAAAGAGTCTTTGTACGAACATCACGCTTCTGCAAAGCAACAGAATACCAAAATACAGAGGCCTGACGTCGTAATCCGGTTTCGAGATTTGGGGAGTTACAGCTCTCAGAGCACGAGATCAGTTGTAAGTAAAGCTGGGCACAAACCAAGCCAGCTCGAAAGCTCGACTCAGATTGGTTCGAAAAAGCTCAGCTTGGATTGGTTCAAATAAAAGCTCAAACGAAACCAAGCCTCATAGTCAATCTCGTCTAAAAATATAAACCAAGCTCAAACTAGGGTAATACCGGTTCAGCTCGGCTCAAAGTTCGGTTTGATTCAGCTCGGTTTGATTAAGCTTGATTCGGCTTGTAGATTGTAAGCACACTGTTTCTTGTGGTGTGATCCCCTTGAGCTTTGGATATGATTCAATTTTGATATCATGTCCCAAAATGATATGTAAAACTGGAATGGACAGCATGGATAATATATATACATGATGACGTGGATAATACATAATACATATACATGAATGCACACTATTTCCTTACACTTGTAAAGTTTTGCTAGTGAGCTTTTGTTTGGAGAAAACTTTTACATGTCTATTTTGAAGTTGCACTCTGCCCTCAGAGGATATTAAACATCAAGTAGTAAGATACTTTTGTATTTTTCGGATTATCTCTAACTTTTTTTTAATTCTTTTCTATTTAAACAAATAAAAAAACAGAGCCATTAGCTATTAACTCGACTTGGCCTGATTCAAAATCATTGACCAACCGATCCCGACTCAAACCAATTTTTTCTGGAGCAAACCAAACTCGGGCCGCATTGGTTGGCTCGAAACCCAAACCAGGCCAATCCACAGACTAAGGTGGCACAAATATAAGCCAAACGAAACTAGGGCTAACTCGGCCCGAACCGGATAGTTGCCCAGTGCTCTCGAAGCACTATAACTTATAATGCTCCTAGTTGCTTTTGGTCACTTGCATAGTTCAATTGGTCCATCTGAACCGTCCATTGAATGTCAAAACACATTTTAGGGCTACCATGCAAAAATAACACTAATCAGATGATCTAACCCGTCCTTGTTTTGGTCTTACTTTCTGCACCCATCCTTTTTCCGATCCATGTATCCGACAGTCAGTGTTGCTATAAAAGTGATTCTTCATGATCATAAGCAATCCATGATGCTTCCAACTGATAGGTGATGGAGTTATTCATTGGACCTATTTTCGTGTAAACAATCAGTTTTTCTCTCTCCTTTTAGTGCATGGTTTAAAAAAAATGAAGCAATCCAAAGCTCAAATGGACCATACCACAGAAAGCGGTGGTGATTAAAAGACCATTAAAAAAATTCCTACACCCATGCAGTGTTTGTTTACCATCTGATCTATTGGTAAGGTCACACAGATGTGGATGAAGGGAAAATACACATATATCATCTTGATCCAAAACTTTTGTGGCCCCAAAAAGTTTTTAATCTTAGGCATTTAATCTCTATTTTGTGGTCCACTTGAGATATTAATATGATTCATTTTGGAGACCACACACTAAAATGAGCTGAAAAAACTGATGGATGGTGTGGATATACAACAAATCTATCAAGGTGGGCCCTACGGTCAGAGAAACACTCACTAACATGTTACATGAGTAAACACCTAATTAGCCCCTCCCATCCAACTCTCACTCGCCGTCTCTCTTCTTTACTCTTTCCACGTGTCAACACCACAAGTTATACTACAGTAGTTGTACTGGGACACTTGGGCTGTCTAATTTGGACCATCCATTAGGTCCAACACCCATTTCATGTGCTACCAGGAAGCGGATTGGTTGGTGCACCCTACACCAGCAAGGTTGCTGGTGTAGTGACGTCATCAAGTTCTGTGGGTCCCACCATGAGGTAAGTGTTATATCCAAACCATCCGCCCTTTTTTTAGATCATTTTAAGGCTTGAGACAAAAAATAAGACAAATCCAAAAATCCAGTGGACCGCACTGCAGAAAGCAGTGAGAGATTGAATGTATACCATTGAAACCTTCTTAGAGGTTGTAAACACCCCACCTTTGGCTGTAAAGCTGGTTAAGATAGCTAAATGAATAGAGGTCCATACCCCCAAACCCCATTTTTGAACCCAGCCAAACTCACCCTTGTAAGCCTCAATCCATAGCCCGGCTTAAGCCTGAGCCCAACCAACCCACCCCTAAACATCAGCCTGAAAAACCCCCCATAAGAAAAAATCAGTCCAAAAATTTCAAAAAAGTCAAACTTGGTGAGTCAACCTGTTGAATGAAATCACCGAGTCAACTCACCGGGTCAGTCCGGCCCCTTGCACCCGGTCAACTCATCTTGTCAGTCCATCTTTCAAACCCAGTCAACTCACCTAGTTCTGAGCCACAGCTTCGGAGTATCTCTGAACCTCGAACCAACAGCTTTTCTGCTTCAGGTTCGGGGGTCTTATGCTCTGAAGCTGGAGCAGAGCGTTCGTGCGGGCGGCCCCCAGCATACTTACCAAAATTGTCACTGCTCGCAGCTATAAATATCCCTGCTCCCACCCTGTTTCAACAATCCCTCAACACCCAAAGTAAATTCAGAAATTCTGAATCAACTTTATCCCTTTAGCCCATTCCTCCACCAAAGAGAGCCCGAGTGAGAAGAGTCTAGCCTTGGTCCAGCCTAGCCTGACCTTGGTTTAAGTCTCCCAAGTTACCTAAGTCCCAATCTTAGCTGCTCGAAGCAAACCCCTGCGACATCAACATCCATCCAGCTACTCTTATTTCAGCATCATCTCATCTCATCTAGCATATGTGCAACATTTACTATTCTTCCAATCCCCCTGCTTATCATTGCACTACAAACACTTGATTAGATCTTAGCGTATGCTCTGAAGTATGCCGGTCTGCCCGAATTCATTCATCAGAAACTTTGATCAATCAAACACACATCATGCATCTCGCATAAAGCACCCGTCAGTTTGAGCGTATGCTCTGGGCTTGCCTGTTAATGGAAACCTGCGCATCAGAAACTCTTACTGTTCAGACCTATATCCATGCATCATATCATTCATGAGAATGTACAAGGATTAAATCAGACTTTCAAGTAATAGTTCGATTCTGTGAAGTAAAGACGGTACCTCGGTACGGGCAGAGTGGGTGCGTAACACCTTCCCACCTTGTAACCGTGATCCCTCACCTCAAATCTTTGGCCGCAGATCAAAATGAGTCATTTTAGAGGAAGGAATCTTCAGATTTTCTTCTCTAACGTTTCTACGGGGTCTGGCCAACTGTAAATTCAAAATAACTGGCTAGTGGCGACTCTGGTCTTATACAAACTCATCCAGTTTAACTCAATGATAACAAAACAATCGAAAAAGCCCTCGAGAACGAGGCGAACCTGTGGTACAATGGCGATTCGCGCAACCCCTTTTCGAAAGGGAGGGTTGGGAGCGCGGAAAGGCGAGCTTCCATAGAATGACGACTTTGCTGGGGATAAACTAGTCCCACTAGTCATGATCTAACTTGAAAAATAAAATCCTTCTTGTACTTGAAAGTCAATAATCCTCATATAATCTCATCTGCATAACATTTCATCCATAAACAAAAAAAAAATCCCAAAATACAAAAAAAAGTAGAGCATACTTCTCCACCATTACTCTTCTAAACCCAATCACCCTGCCATGTCCAATACAAAACCGACATGGCTCTCCCATTCCCTGCCCTCGAAATACCTAAGGCTTCCTCTTCACAATTAAACTCGAGAGAATCCATGTCAATTCCTGGCATCTAAGAGCTACAACAAAGCATGAAGGCCATGTAAGAAATACTTATCCGATTCACACAAGCCCAGGTTTCAGCAGCCAGCAATCAAGCTAGTCTAGTTCAACAACCACAACAACCATCTCTTCCAGCCTCCAGTTCATCCCAACCACATCTATCAGGGTTAGCGTAGGACTTTCGATGCCCTCCTAATGAAGGCCCTTAATCAGAACAACCCTCGACCTCAGGGCATTTCTTCCAGTATCCTCCTGCAAACAGGTGCCATTTTCAGTTACATCCCACAATCAGAACTCCCAGTCAATTCCAACAATCTCTCCCCAATGGGAATTCCAATCAATTTCAATATCCTCTTGTGGCCAGGGTTTCTTTGCAGTCTCCCTTCTCAGCTCCAGTCCAACAAAGTCCTTATAATGTGAGTAATCACCAAGCACAACTTCCTTCAGGTAAGAATCATATGAGCATCAATGATACTAATTATTACGAAAGGGGGCCAGCTCAGGCCTAGCAACAGGCAAGATCTCCCTCATATGGTCCCTCTGAAATTGAACAACTCCGAGAGCAGATGCAAGAGATAGAGAGAAAGTTGCAGAAGCAGCAAGGGGTGGATCTTCCATCCATTAAGTTCAGGGACCTTTGTCCCTTTCCCGATGCAATGGTACCTCAAGACTTTCAGGTACCAAAATTTAAAAGATATGATGGGACACGGTGTCCTATAAATCACCTGAGATCATTCTGTGGTGAGCTAGATGCTGTGACAGGTAATGACGGAGCGTTGATCCATCTGTTTTAAAAGTCTCTGAAAGGCGACACATTAGATTGGTACACGTCACTGAACTACCATCGAATCAAAACTTGGGAACATCTTTCTCAAGCATTTGTCAATCGTTTCATGTGCAATCTTAACTGAGCACCCAGAAGGGCAGATCTCGCAGCCTTAAAGCAGGGGAATGATGAGTCATTATCAGCTTACATTGGACGATGGCGGGCAATGGCCGCTAGATTGAAGACACACATCGACGATGAGGAGCAAATCTCCATGATCATCAACTCGGTAAATTCGAGTATCTCTGGATACCTCATCTCATATTCATATGCCAACTTTACCCAACTCATCCGCGCCGGGGAACAAGTCGAAGCCGGAATAAGGGCTGTGATGATTTCCCCTTGGTGGCCTCAGCCGGAACGGTAGGAGAAACACTCACTAACGTATTACATGGGTAAACACCTAATTAGCTACTCCCATCCAACTCTCACTCGCCGTCTCTCTTCTTTACTCTTTCCACATGTCAACACCACAAGTTATATTACTCATAGCCGTATTGGGCGCGGATTAGGTACTTCCCCCACCTGTCCCGAGCTCCAAACAGGCCAGGGCTCTGAGGGCCACCGTGATGTATTGATTTTATCCACGCCGTCCATTCAGTTTTTCATATCATTTCAGGACTTAGTACAAAAAATGAGGCAGATCTAAGGTTTAAGTGGGCGACACCGTGGTAACAGCGGTGTTAATGATTGTTACCATTGAAACCTTCCTAGGGCCCACTGTGATGTTTATTTGCCATCCAATCTGTTCGTAAGATCATAAAAACCTGGATGAAGGTACAATACAAATATCAGCTTGATTTAAAACTTCCTGTGTCACCCAATAAGTTTTCAACGGTCAGAATTTAATCCCTATTTCATGGTCCAATTGAGCTTGTATCTGCCTCATTTCTGAGCTCATGACCTGAAATGATGGTGAAAAACTGAACGGACGGTGTGGATAAAATCCATACATCACGGTGGCCCTCATAGCCCTAGCCTGTCTAGAGCTCGGGACAGGCGGTGGAAGTACCTAATCCGCGCCCGTACTGTACTGGGACACTTGGGCAGTCTAATTTGGACCATCCATTCGGTCCAACACCCATTTCATGTGTTACCAGGAAGCGGATTGGCTGGTGCACCCTACACCAGCAAGGTTGCTGGTGTAGTGATGTCATCAAGTTCTGTGGGTCCCACCATGAGGTAAGTGTTATATCCAAACTGTCCGCCCTTTTTTTGAGATCATTTTAGGGCTTGAGACAAAGAATAAGACAGATCCAAAAATCCAGTGGACCACACTACAGAAAGCAGTGGGAGATTAAACGTATACCATTGAAACCTTCTCGAAGGTATTAGAAGTTTTGGATCAGTCTGATATTTATTTTTACCCTTCATCCATGTCCGTGTGACCTTATGAACAGTTTGGATGGCAAATAAACATCATGGTGGACCCTAGGTATGTTTTAATGGTGAGAATTATTGTCCCCGCTGCCTTTTGTGGTGTGGTCCACTTAAGTTTTGGATATGACTCATTTTAGGTATCATGCCTTAAAATGATCTTGCAAAATGGATGGACAGTGTGGATATACTAAATACATCATTGTGGGGTCCGCAGAGCCTTAATCTTCTTTGAACTGTTCGTGCAAACACAGTGCCTGAGGATTGCGCACTCGCTCTGCATCCAATACGTATGACACCAGCAACATTGCTGGTGTAGGGTGCACCAGCCAATCCGCTTCCGTGCTACCATGTGAACACAACGATCAAGACCACTAAGTTGTTGGGTTTGGATCGAGTACTACCCCCACTAGGACGCAGTTGGAGACAGACAGGTAGGTGTCACCTCTGCATTAGTGGAGAGCAGGTGAGACCCGTACCTTGATAATAATGAAGAGCCGACAGACCTGTCACATCAGCCGGTCCCACTGCTCTCCACCAATGCCGAGGTGACACATACCCGTCCATATCCTAATGGGGGTAGTACCCAATCTCAGCCCTTAAATTGTTACACCTGTCTCACCCAATCCGAGCCCTCATTAATGTATCTTTTGTATATCCACGCGGTCTATATGTTTTCTTCTATGATTTTAGGACATGATTCAAAATCCCAAGAAGATCTAAATCTCAAGTAAACCATACTACTAGAAACAATGATGAATAACCATTAAAAATATTTAATGGGCCATGAAAGTTTTGTATCAAGCTGATATTTGTATTTTCCCTTAATCCATATCTTTTTGAAATTATCAAAGGGTTAGATGGAAAATAAACATTATGAAAACTTTAATATGGGCCCTTTAGAACTTTTAATGGTGAGGCACTCAATCACTACTGTTTACTGTTTTATGGTCTACCTGAGATTTAGATCTGCTTAATTTTTTGAACCCCGTCCTAAAATGATCAGTAGAAACGGATGGATGGATTAGATATACAATAAATAATCAAGGTGGGCCTCACGGCAGGGGTAACACCCATTAAGCTGTTACCCGGGTAACAGCCAAGTCGCGCCCTCTCCTCTGAAAAAGCAACAGAGAAGTGTCCATTGAATGCGGATCTCCTGTAGACCTGATCACCGGCTGATGCGGATTGCCTATGCACCGGGCCACATGAAGCTCCTGTAGTTGGAAGCTATGTTGGGCTTACAGAGATGACCATGAGAAATCCTTTCTCTCCATTAGTTTCCCAATCTACAAGAAGACATGACTTCAAAATTCAGGGAAATTCAAATTTATGTGGGCCATACGAATGCCTATCATTGGAAACTTTAGGGGGGGGGGGGGGGGGGGGGGGGGGGGGGACAGGAATTCGGTGTCCAGCAAGAGTAGAATTCATGCTAGAGGCAGAATGACTTGAGACCAGTCGCCAGTGAAATTACGTCGGTAGTCTAACACGACACCTTCGTATGTGCAGAAGCTTAAAGAGCAACAATAATTATGGCTAAACCTATAGGAGGGGGGTGATTAGGACCTTTTTGAAATTCTTTTTGCCTACTTATACAATTCAACAAATTAAACTAAGTAAGCAAGAACACTTCGGCTTCCAAGCCTAAGTGGGTCCCATCACAAGACTAGCATATGATTAAGCAATAAACAATCCTAGTCTAAGCATGTATAGGTAATCAAATGATTTAACTAATCAAGCTCCTAACCTATGCAACCTATGTAGACTTATGAGAATGGATCAATGAGCTCAAGTCTACATAACTAGTGAAAGTACATCTTGTGTGTGGATGTGCCAATTTAGTGCCTAGCATACATTCCTATCAAGCATTCATAATTAAACAATCAAACATCCAATGCTAAGATATCAATGTGCTTAAATCAATCACAAACACAAGCATGTATAGTGGTTTGACTTTGGGTCTACTCCACTCCCGGTTCAAGTACTCAAGTCCTTTGAGCACACCGGCATTCACTATCGGAGGTTTTGAATGAGGTTCACCTCTCAACCTTTACACGGAGGTTTTACCGGTTCACCTCTCAACCATAACCGGAGTTTTGGACAAAGGTCTAACTCTCAACCGAAATGGAGTTTTGGACACAGGTTAACTCTCAACCAGACGTATGTTCACTCCCGTGTCGGAGGCTCCCCCTTGGAGACTTAGTTTAAGCCCGGCTAACGGGCTAAGGAACGGCTAACGTCCCTAGATTGAGTTTGACAAACAAACTCTAAATGAACTCTCAATAAAGACAACCTTACTTGTCGGATGAGCCCCTTATTCAGCGCCGGTTCAGGTTGCTTGATCTCCGCTCTCTCGTGCTTCAATCAGCTTCCCTTGCTCCCACGATCGTGTCGCCGTTGCGTTGCCAATGCCTCAGCTACACTCGATCAAACATCTTGCATGTGATGCCTTTGAGATGTCCAAGGTGATAGGAGGATGGTTGAATCTCCTACATGGGATATATAGTTTGTTCTAACTAGGAGATTCACCTAGAGGGTCTTCTAGAGGCCTTGAACAATAGATATAACTATGTGGTATAGTGTCTCACCTCTAGAATTGAGTGAGGAATCAAGTCATCTCTTAGTTTGCATTTGAAAGCCCTCACTTGTGTTTAAACACAAGGGATATGACTTGAAACTCCTCATCTTTGAGGCCCCAAAAGATGTACAAAAGGTGTGGGCAATAGGCTCTTAAAACCCTCTAACATATGCCCAAAAATCGAGCTCCATACATATAGAAAATGAGCTCCAACGGTCAGAAAACGGGCAAAATAGCTAGTTGCCGACCTGTCCCGATTGGTCGGCCAGGGGTCCATGACCGGTTGTCCAGGGTCCGAGACCGGTCGGACCAACCCAGCCGACCGGTCAAGATCGGTAGGCCCTACAGCCTGTTGACACAGCAGGTTTGCTGTACGCATTTGGATCCAGTCCGACCGGTCGGTCCAGTCCATCCGACCGGTCGTGACCGGTCGGCCAGGCTTGGGTTCAGCCTGAAGTTTGCTGACCTAACTCTTTCACAATTTTTAGGCATTGGCCAAGGTTTGGGTGCAATTTTGGGACACCTAGGGCCAATCTATGATGACTAAAGGTTTCCTAATCATGGTCAAGGTCATCAAAGATGTTAAAGGGTTGTGTTTTGGTCGAGGTTAAAGCACATCAAGGCATCACTTTTACCTGTTCCTTCTTCCTTGATGCAGCGGGGCCACTTGAGTATTCGGTCTTCGTCTTCATTAACCTTAACCGACACAAGACTCACTGACGTAAGTGATTGACAAACAAGGTGTATTAGTATGCCACAGAAAAGTGCACTAACAGCCAGTAGGGCTGTAAATGGTCGGGTTAGGGGCGGGTTTAGCCAAAACCAGACCCGCCCATTTACTAAACGGGTCTGGGTCCAAATTTTAGACCTAGACCCTTTTAATAGATGGGCGGGTCCAGGTCGGGTTCAAGTCAACCCATCAGACCCATTTATATATGGGTCTGGATCTGGTAGAGGGAGATCCACCTAGACCCATTTATAAATGGGTCGGGTCTAATGGGTCTGGGTCTGGATCAAGTATGAAAGCATTTTACAAGGCTTAAAATCGGGTCTAGGCTGGACGGGTCCCTTGAAACATAGACCAAACTCGCCCACTTACTAAATGGATTCGGGTCAAGCTTAATATAAAGGAAACCAGACCCGGACCCGGACCCGGACCCGTTTAGTAACCGGGTCTGTTCTTGAGCCCAAACCCGCACTAATAAACAAATAAGTGGGGTCTGGGTCGGTACTAAATGGGTTAGGTCCGGGTGCCCCATCGGGTCGCTGACCCATTTACAGCCCTAGTCGCCAGGGATATCTGGTGATCAGATTACGTGGGTACCATCGTCTCGTATGTGTTTTATCCACCTCATCCATCTATCTTGTCAATCATTCTGGGTGCATGAGCCCAAGCTCAAGTGGACCCCACCACAGGAAACAGTAGGCATCGAAACGTTACCACTGAAAACTTCTCAGGCCATACAAGTTTTGGAGCTGATAATTTTTGTTTTTCCTTCGTCCCAATATGTGTGACCTTATGAACGTGTTCGATGGCAAATAAAAATCACGGTGGCCTTAGGAGGGTTTCAATGGTGAATGTCAGTAAGGTCTTGACGTTGGGAAAATATAAATATCATATTGATCCAAAACTTATCTGGCCCACAAAACTTTGTTAATGGTTACTTATTACTGTTTCTAGTGGTATGGTCTACCTGAGATTTGGATCTTCTTAAGGTTTTGGATAACATACTAAAATAATATGTACAAACAGGTAGACGGTGTAGATGTATAAAAACTACATCAATATGGTCCCCACACGGTTAGGGTAACACCCACTAAGCTGTTCCCCGGGTAACACCTAATTCGGGCCCAGTGGGTCCGGCCTGACGCGGATTTCCTGTTCGCAGTGCGATCAGAATATAAGTAGGGTCCACCGTAATGTTTGTGAGAAATCTATGCCGTCCAACCTTTTTGAGAGCTCATTTTAGACAGTGATACAAAATATTAACTGGATTCAACATTCAAGTGGGCCTCACTAAAGCAAAAGTGAGTAGGAAAATTCCTACCGTTGAAACTTCTATGCACATGGCATCCATACCGTCATAATTCATCGCTACTGAAATGTCATTTCTCCTCGATAAGCACGTCAAAACCCATTAGCTGTCACTTTGCTGGCTGCGTTGGAGGATGTGACTTGCTAAATAATGATGCTCGGGCGCGGATCAGCTAGTCCCACTGGGACTAGCATAAGGGGTGGTTTCAAATCTCTCTGGGCCCTACCATGATGTATGTTTTTTTATCCACGCCGTCCATCCATTTTTCCACCTTATTTTAAGGCATGAGCTCAAAAAGTAGACAGATCCAAATCTCAGGTGGACCACACCACCGGAAAACAGTGGGGTTTGAACGTCCACCCTTAGAATATTTCTAGGGCCCACTGTAATGTTTATTTGCCATCCAACCTCTTGATAAGGTCATATAGACCTAGATGAAGGGAAAAAACAAATATCAGCTTGATACCAAACTTTTGTGGCCCCAAAAAATTTTCAACGGTAAGCGTCAATCCCCACTGTTTTCTTGTGATGTGGCCCACCTGAGATTTTTTTCTGTCTAATTTTGGGATACTACCTTAAAATAAGGTGGAAAAATGGATGGACGGAGTAGATAAAACAAATACATCATTGTAGGGTCCACAGAAATTTGAAACCACCCTTATGTGGGACTAGCTGATCCGCGCCCCTCATTTATCACCATTTACCGATGTAAATGAAAAAACAAACGGGGCCTCCTCATCTCCTGCGCTCGGAATCTAGGTTGGGCACACTGTGATGTGTGTGTCTGATCCATGACATTCATCCGACTTATCATATCACTATAAGGAATGATCCAAAAAATAAGAAGTATCTAAATCACAAGTGGGCCACACCATTTGAAAGAAAAGGAATTGAGCGGTTACCATTGAAAACATTTTTCGGGCAATAAAATTTTTGGATGAAGTTAATATTTGTTTTTTCTCTTCATACACGTCTGTTCGACCTCATGAACCGCCTGGATGACAGATACATGCCACTGTGTGCCCTATGGAAGTTCCTATGTTTCAATAGTGGATGTCATTATCCGCACTGTTTCCTAAAGCGTAGTCCACTCGAGTCCCAAATCCAAGTATTAAAATGAGCTAATAAAACGAATGGACGGCATGGATCAGACATATGCATTATGATGGGACCCGCATAGTTCTATGATGTAATACCTGTCAAATTTAAAAAAGTAGATTTCGATTTCGAGGCAGTAAATAAATCGCCACCCTTCAATAACTTCCATTCAAGGGCTAGGATCCTTCCACGGCCAAGGGTTTTAAAACCGGAAGCCCTAGATCGACATGACGTGGAATGATGTGGACTAGCATTTATATCTTGGAGAGCCCCCAACTCCAGATCTTGCAGGCCCCTTCTCACACTCCCTCCCCCTCCCCCCTCACCCCACCCCCCCCCCCCCCCCCCCCCCCCCCCCCCCCCTCCTCCTCCTCCTCCTCCTCCTCCTCCTCCCTCTTCTCCTTCCAACGCGACGGCGGCGCCTCCCAACAACACGTTTCTTTACCTGGAAGGGTGAAGAATAGGAAAGGATGCAGATGTAGATTTTATTTGAAAGGAAAGGTGCGCTCGCTTTCTCATTTTGATTTGGCATTCGAAGCCTTTTCTCTTTGCAAAGATTACATCTTTACTTGCAAATCACCGTCAAAACTGCATCTTTACATAAAAGAATACTTGGATTTTTTTGCAGATTCATGATAAAGATTACATCTTTACATGAAAGATACTTGGATTATTGCAGATTTCCATCTCCTTCTTCTCCCCCTCCCCTTCCCCGTCCTCCCTCTCCCTCAACACATTTTTTTCCCTGGATGGGTGAAGAGTTGGAAAGGATGCAGATGTAGATTTTATTTGAAAGGAAAGGGGCGCTCGTTATCTAATTTTGATTTGGCATTGGAAGCCTTTTTTTTTTTTTGCAAAGATTGTCTTTACTTGAATTCTTCGTCTATTTCCGTGCCAGTCATCATGATCCATCAAAAAGTTGCATCTTTACTTGCAAATCAACGTCAAAACTGCGTCTTTAAAAAATACTTGGATTTTTTTGCAGATTCATCACAAAGGTTACATCTTTACATGAATGATACTTGGATCATTGCAGATTCATCATAAAGATTACATCTTTACATGAATATTACTTGGATAATCGAAGATTGATCATAAATATTGCGTCTTTACATGGAAATTACTTGGATAAAGGCAGATTCATCATAAATATTAAATCTTTACATTAAAGTTACTTGGATAATCGCAGATTCATCAGAAAGATTACAGTTTTACATGAAAATTTTTGTTACTCTGAACATCACCACAGATTACATTTAAATTTTCTCTGATTAGAAGACCCTAGGATTTGGGTCTGAGTATAGACGCTGAGGATCTCTTAGGGCTGTAAATGGTCGGGTTCGGGCCGGGTTTAGCCAAAACCAGACTCGACCATTTAATAAATGCGTCTGGGACCCAGACCCTTTTACCAAATGGGCGTATCCGGGTCGGGTCGGACTCAACCCATCAGACCCTTGGTCTTGTTGAGGGAGATCCACCCAGGCCCATTTATAAATGGGTCGGATCTAACGGGTCTGGGCCTGGATTTAGAATGCAAGCATTTTTACAAGGCTTATAGTCGGGTGTGGAGGGTTTGGGGCTGGACGGGTCCCTGAAACATACCAAACCCGCACACTTACAAACTGCGTTCGGTTCGGGTCGGGCCCAGACCCGTTGCGACCCGGACCGGACCCGTACCAGTACCAGTACCATTTAGAATGCACTGGACCGGTATGTCAACGGTTCCATAAATCATCGGCAGTATCCAAAAATACCCACAGAGAGAGAGAGAGAGAGAGAGAGAGAGAGAGAGAGTAAGATAAAATAGAAATCACTGCTGTATTTGAAAATAAAAAAACAGAAGCATTAAAAAAAAACATAATCAAACATAAACAGTATTTGAAAATAAAAAAACAGAAGCATTAAAAAAAACATAATCAAACGTAAACAAACTCAAGTATATGGAAAAAAAAAAACTAACCCCCTTGATCAAACATTAAAATGAAAGCTGCACGGCTCTGTAGCCCTAGTAAGCTTTAATGAGATCCGATGACCTAGAGAGAGAGAGAGAGAGTATAAGATAAAATAGAAATCACTGCTGTATTTGAAAATAAAAAAACAGAAGCATTAAAAAAAACATAATCAAACATAAACAGTATTTGAAAATAAAAAAAACAGAAGCATTAAAAAAAAAACATAATCAAACATAAACAAACTCAAGTATGTGGAAAAAAAAAAACTAACCCCCTTGATCAAACATTAAAATGAAAGCTGCACGGCTCTGTAGCCGTCGTAAGCTTTAATTAGATCCGATGACCTTTCCTCAATGGAAGTGTGGGTTGCTGTCCCAGTTCTTTCAATTATCTTTTCCACAGTGGAGCCTGGAAACCAAATGAAAAAACATAATGAAAATAAAAAAAACAAACAGAAAATAAGAAAAAGGTCGATTAGTAGATTCTCACCGTAGGCCACTGAGAGCCAATGGATGATTTCGTTTGTTGACTTCATCATCTCTTGCAGATCTTCTGCAATGAGAAGCCATGCAACCTCCTCTTTGTCTTCGGATTGAAATACGCGTAGTGGTTTATGTTTTGAATTGAAAAAATCTAACAGCATATCAACTGTGAATAGAGCACCTCTGATATCGTTTACACGGGTGAAGCTTGCCAGCTTCCGAAGTTTTGTGTTCAATTCCAATAGATCTTTATGAATAGCAACAGGGTCACCACCGACTTGGAAACCCTGAACGCATAACTCCTCTACCTTTTTTTTAAGTAACATCAGACTGCTGGTGAGGTTCTCCAAGGTAGGTTCCTGTTTGATCTGCCGCTGTTTGATCTGCCGAATGCTGCGCTTCTTGTGCATTAATTTTAACTTTAACTTTAACTCCTCCACCCTTTTTTTAAGTAACTTCTGACTGCTGAAGGTAGGTTCCTTGTCGATTAATTTTTTTGGATCATAATTTTCCAAATGCTTCTCTCTGTCAATCTTCATCTGCAGCTCAGCCGGCTCAGTGCTCTTCTGAAGGGAATTTTCTTGAATCCTTCGTACTACATTCAAAAGAGAATGGCCTCGAGAAATGGGAACTTGTGAAGGATTTTTTGTGCCATCTTTTTCCCTGCGGTCCTCCTGGTTCATATCAGTTTTCATAAGATCTCCGCGTGAACCTTTTTCCATGCCTCTTTTCCACAGGTTAGGGTACCTGCTGCGAAGTGGGGAGTAAGTGAGGAGGAAGGTGGGCCGCATCATCTCTACGGTTTGAGAGGAGGAGAAGGAGAGACGAGGGAGGGATGGAGTTTTCTGTCTGTTGAGGAGAGAGAGAGAGAGGAGGGAGGGATGGAGAGCTCTCTGATAGAAATTTAAAAGTCAAAAGGTCGTCCTTCTCAGTATGAACCAAGTTCCACGCTTGTGGAGTCGGATTGCGTCTTTCCTGTGCTGGGAACTAAGGTGGGCCCCACAGATGTTTTTTTGATAAATCCACCCCGTCCATTCGTTTTGGGAGCTCATTTTAGGACATGTAGAGAAAAATGAACTGAATTCAAGACTCAAGTGGGCCTCACTAAAGGAAAAGGTGGGTAGGTAAATTACTACCGTTGAAACGTCCCTGTGGTCCACAGTGATGTTTATATGACATCCATACCGTTGATAACGTCACTAATTATTGGATTAACTGGAAACACAAATATTATCCTGATTCGAAACGCATGTGGCTCCACAAATATTTCAACTGTCGACGTTGAATCATCACGTTTTCGGCCCACTTGAGTATTGTCCTGAAATGAGCTCCCAAAACTGTTGGACGGGTTGGATTTATCAAAAAAAAAAGAAAAAACGAAAAAAAAGATCACTGTGGGCCCCACCTTGGTTCCCCCGGAATTGATTGCACAAATGCAGAACCGACCTAAGGCCCCCTTCTGCCACGTGTCACTTTCCGTATTTGGCAAGACCGAAAATTTGTGCCACGTGGCATTTTGCCGTATTTGGCAAGACAGCCACAGCTAAGAAAATCTCAGCCACAGCTAAGAAAATCTGTCTTCCACGTGTCTCTTTTCACCGTTGGGACGAGACGTGCAGAAACGGATAGCAACCTGAGCCAGTTATTAGGTGGGGTCTGCACAAGATCCATAGGACAAAAATCACATCGACAAGCAAAATCAAACCGTGCCGACAAGCGTCGGGATCTGTTCCCTTCGATCCATATGGAAAATGGGAAGAACCAATTAAGATTCGGGGTTCCCATATGGAAAGGAAAATGTGAATTTGTCCTTGTGAACGGTCAAGATCTCATGTAGGTTCCCATATGGAAAGGAAAATGTGAATTTGTCCTTGTGAACGGTCAAGATCTCATGTAAGTGGGCCACGCCTGTAAGACAAAATAAAGTATGATGGTTATTCTGGGGTCCCCAAGCCAGCGACGGATTGTCCTGCCGGGGGATGTGTGATGTATGTTTTTTACCCACACCGTCCGTCCATTTTTAGAATCCTTTCAAGTAATGAGCCCAAATTGGAATCAGATCTAATGCTCAAGTGGACCTCACCACAGGAGACGGTGAGGATGATTCATCCAGGTCTATATCAACTTATAATGCGGATGGATGACTGAAAAACATAAAGGTGGGCCCGGAAAAGGTTTCAATTTAAGGCCCAATGTCACCATAGCTTCCGGGCGGGAATTAGGTGTTACCCCGGGAATAGCTTACTGGGTGTTTCCCTAACCATGTAGGGCCCAACTTGATGTATGTTTATACATCTTCCCCGTCTATCTGTTTTTTCAATATTATTTTAGGATGTGATCCAAAATAATAAGATGATTCAAATCACAAGTGGATTTATGTTTATGCATCTTCCCCTTCTATATCTGTTTTTCAATATTATTTTAGGATGTGATCCAAAATAATAAGAAGATTCAAATCACAAGTGTATTTCCGACGCCCACTTTTCTCTACGAGATCCAGTTGGCTCATAAAGTGGACCCTACCATGTATGTCCCATGGCCCAAAAATCAAACCAGTTCAATCATCATCCAATGGTCCAGATTGACGGACACGTGGGTCTTACCATATGACCGCACCAGATTGATTTTGTGGCCACAGGAAATAAACTGTGGGTACACCTGATAGATGGCCTCAGTTCTTGTAACAACATGCCGTTCATGTTTTTTTTGGCGCCATAAAAAAGGTGTACACACTTTTCCCCAAATCAATTCGTCGTACGTGCTTATACACCTAACATTCGTTGCCTATGCCGTTGGCTAACAAACGTTCGAGACTGCGTGGCCTATTAGAGGACATGCACGGCCAACCATATCGAAGGGTGATAAGTAGTCCATACAAAATGTTCTGTATATGCTCCCATCGCATTCCCTCCTATGTGCTCTCACAGGGAACGTTTATTGCTCTGGCTGCCATCTCTCAGGGGAAATTAGTGGACCAAATCAAATCAGCTGCATTGTTGTGCCCCATCGCCTATTTGGTTCATATGACCACTCTGATTGGCCAACTCACCGCGAGAGCCTTCACTGCTGATGTACGTCCACACATGCATAAGTTCTGTGTCGATGGATGATCTGGTCCGAAAAACACATGATGGACTCTGAATAGTGGTGTAGTCGTGTATATACGATGCAGATCTGTTGGATCATGATCCGGCTGTGATCGGCGGATCAAATCACACCACAAACTGTTGCATTGGATAGACATCATTTATTCTGTGTATATACCGTGCACTGAATCATTTCTCATTCTTAACCAATCTAATCATTTCTTTCACTTGGCAGACGGTAAGATGGGTAGGCATTGCGGAATTGAACCCACATTCGTAAGATTCCCATATCTCATGCATCACACAAAACCTCCCAATCTGGTGTTCTGGGCCGTTGATCTGATTGGCCCCTCCATGGATGGTGGATATACCCAAAATCTCAGTCATTTGACGATTGTAAACTCTGATTTCGTGTCTATAAATTGAAAACTAAGAAACAGGATACATGGACGGTCTACATTCAATGGAAATAAGGTGAAAGATAACGAAGCTTGGGATTATCAGACTTTGAAGTGTTTTTAAGGGTATCCCATCATGTTGGCGGATATCAGATCAACGGTCTGTTCTCTTTCAAAAAGCTCTAAATTTGGGTATTTTATCACTTTCATTTTTTTTTTTTGGAGGAAACACGTAGTGGCAGACCTTATCAAGTCTATTTGTGCAAAACCAGAGGTTCGCCGCAATTATTTGCTCACAGCGTTTACCTGTAATCAGTCTTTGTAACTTAGAACCAACCAACCGTTCCATGTGGGCCCCACAAGGTTACCATGCATCAAGTGTAGCCCACAATAACCCAGCACCACCACAAGTTGTGTACCCATTCCATGGGAGAGGGCCCACCGAAGAAGAAATAATTACTTATTATCAATGACACTAACTCTCAGCTTAAAACCATTCATCAATGCCAAAATTGCTCTCTCAACAAATCCACCGTTGATGTCTTCTTGACATACGAGCCAGATTCAATGTCCACAAAGACGGTTGTTCATTTATCTTATAGAGCAAGTACCTTGACATACGAGCCAAGCTCTTGAATTAACGGTTGTTGTTCAGTATTCGAAGTGATGAAGGTCGTCATCAACTTCTTTCAGTGCATGCTTTAACTTAGAATGTCTTATATATCTTTCATATTTCTAAAATCAAAACCATGCATGTCGAATAGTTGTTCTTTAAATTTATGGTACCTAGTCCTTCATACATGTGGATGTATTGTACATATGTATATGGGTTGAAAACCAAACAAGTTCATGATAGGGTCCAGTGCTATTTCTATCAAGGGTTCGATTCTCATCCATTTGGTCCATATGCTGAAATAGCAAAGATGATTTGAACCATCCATGCTTTTAGTATTTTAATAGACAAGCTATCTTCCCAAAATAACCTATTACTAATTATCTTAACCTTTGATTTTTTTTGAATTATCTGGTCTTGAGTCTAGTCGCTGGCTAGATTTGTCAACCATCTTTTATGATTTGGAAGCATGGTTAAAAGACTTGATGGCTCTAATAGACTTGTCCAAGTCTCTAGTCAATTCGCAATGGCCAAAATTTTTTATATTTTTTTAATATAAATGATAGTATTTTTATTTTTAATTTACTTCATATTTTTAATTAAATGAGTTGGGTTTGAGGTAACTCATTTATGGACGAATGAGGTTGCGTTTGAAATTTTCAACCCATTTAACAAATGGGTTGGGTTGGGTCTGGACCAATCTTTGTTAGAACCTGAACCAGCCCAACTCTACTTGACCCATTGCCACCCCTAAAACAATCCTTTTGACTCAAAAGATTTGAATGCACACATAAGTGCACCAAGAAAATGAATGCTTACAAGATAAAATACCAACAATTTAGGTTTATTGAATGTACAAGTTCACGCCAAATCAATGGTTTCATTTTCTTTATATTCAATCATGGCTTGGGGGCGGGGGATAGTATAGTGGGCTTTAAGACATTTGCATGTTTTCATCTAATCAGGATCTCATTCGCACCTTCGAGGTTGGCACAACCAGGAGACTGAAGAGGCAATTAATTTGAAGCGTGTATTCATGTGTCAAACATATGTAGGATCATAACCATTCACTAGGTGGGGCCCACCTTGAACCTTCAGTGTTTATAAATAGTCTTAGTAATCAAGTGTAAATGATTTATAAACAAGTTTAATAGACTATGTTGATCAATTATTTTAATTTATGATATAAGGCTAAACTCATTATAGGTCTACCAAGAATGAAATCAATTTGCCCATGCACAAGATACAGATGGGTCAACATGGCAAGTAGGTCTATCCACTTATAAGGTGGGCTACACGTTTAAGAAACAAGTGCAAAGTTGAAAAGAATAGGTTGAAGACCTCGTGCCCATCCAACTGTTTCTAACACCCTAGCATACCTGATCATTGTGCCACATTTATATGTTGAGAGTGAATGTGCACTATCAGACCCACTTGATGGACGGTGTGGATTATGCACCCGTTATCCATGCTGGCACATGTGTTAGCGTGTGGATGGTTTTTATTTATTTATTATTATTATTTTATTTAAGGTTAGTCATGCAACGCAGCCTGGATGAAGGCAAAGCACAAATATCAGCTTGATCCAAAATTTCTGCGTATCCCAAGAAGTTTTAATGGTGAGAAGTTAATCTCTACTGTGTGGTCCACTTTAGTCATGGATCTGCCTCATTTTTGGACTGTTACCCTAAAACAATGTGTAAGAATGGATGGACCGTGTGGATAAACCTATACATTACGGCCTAATCAATGAATCCACCGTAGATCTCTTCTTGAAGTATGAGCCACAATCAACGGCCACGAGGAACATGGTGCATTTGGCCCAGAGTAAGTTCTCTAAAGTACATATATATACCTAGATGCATACGTGAAAATGCTGACATAGGACAATTGCGATTATCAATGGGCCGGCCATAACCCATCATCCACATTGTTGCGTTCGGAGTCCACATCACTTATCTAGACCGTCTATTACGTCCATCATGCTCTTCGTATGCAACCTTGAAATTTTCATAATTATCAGACGGGCCAAACTGTCCAATCCATGGCTTGCATAATTTGATGGACGAGATTGTTCATTAAAGATCAATCCGATATTTGTTTTTACCCTTCATCCAGGTCTATGTGACCTTATGAACAGTTTTTATGATAAGTAAAGATCATGGTGGGTCCTAGGAATGTTTTAACCGTAAAAATCATTGTTCCCACTTCCTTTTGTGGTGTGGTCCACTTAAGATTTGGATATATCTCATTTTTTTTTTATCATTCCCTAAAATGATCCTGTAAACTGTATGGACGTTGTAGATATGTCAAATGTATTATCTTGGGCCCACATGATCTTGATTTTCTTTGAACCGTTGGTATGAACACATAAATCGAGTACTGACAAAGTTGCCTGCAGGTGACACGTACCCACAACAGCAAATTACTCGAGGACTGACAAAGTTTTCTGCAGGTGACACGTACCCACAACAGCAAATTAGCTGGTATAGGGTACATCTGGCAATCCGCTTCCTACCCAATCCGAGCCCGGAATTGAGAGCACAAATGTAAAGGCCCACCTCTCTCTTTTCCTTATTTGTCAAGACAGCCACTGCTAAGAAAATCTGTCACGTGTCTCTTTTGCCGTATTTGGCAAGACATAGCTACAGTTAAGAAAGAAAATTTATGCCACGTGTCAGTTTTCCGTATTTGGCAAGGCATAGCCACCGCTAAGAAAATATCTGCTACGTGTCACTTTTCCGTATTGAGCAAATCATAGCCACGGCTATTAAATTCAAGGCCAAAAAGTAAACTAAAATGGACGGATGGACGGTTAAGATCGGGACACATGGATGGTCTGTTTGGTTGTGTGGGTGTATATGATTTCCCATACTCTGGCAAAGCATGGCACCATCTACCATAATAAGTAATGACATGTGGGTCAAAGGGACTGTACCTATGATCAGTAAAGTTCATGGGATAACCGGGTCGACCCAAGATTACATACATCTAGCCAATCCAAAGTGTCCAACTCTGTGGGTTACCTACGTAATCGAATGATCTTTAACCGTCCGTCTTTCACATCAAACGGACGGTTGAGAAGTAAATGGTGCGTAGTCCAGATCAATCATGAAATCAAACGGTTAAGATATCCCTGTGAATTCCATGAAGTGGTCCATCTTCAATGAGAACACAATTTGGTCATTCCACTGTAGGGACAAGACGTGCAGAAACTGATACCTTACAGAAGACATGCAGTGACGCAACCTGATCCAGTCATTGGGTGTGGTCTACACAAAATTCATAGGACAAAAATCACATTGACAAGAAAATCAAACCGTGTGGACAAGCGTCGGGTTCTGATCCTTTCAATCCATATGGAAAATGGGAAGAACCAATTAAGAGTCGGGATCTGAAGTGAATTTGTCCCTATGAACGGTCAAGATCTCATGTAAGTGGGCCACGCCTGTATGACAATATAAAGTATAGTCACTCTTGGGTGCCCAAGCTAGCGACGGATTGTCCTGACAGGGGATCTGTGATGTATGTTTTTTATCCACACCGTCCATACATTTTTAGATTCCTTTTTAAGTAATGAGCTCAAAATTGAATCGGATCTAATGCTCAGGGGATCTGTGATGTATGTTTTTTATCCACACCGTCCCATCTATTTTTAGATTCCTCCGGGAATCTGTGATGTATGTTTTTTTATCCACACCGTCCATCTATTTTTAGATTCCTTTTCAAGTAATGAGCCCAAAATTGAATCGGATCTAATGCTCAGGGGATCTGTGATGTATGTTTTTTATCCACAGCGTCCATTCATTTTTAGATTCCTATTCACGTAATGAGCCCAAAATTGAATCGGATCTAATGCTCAAGTGGACCTCACCACAGGAGACAGTGGGGAAGATTCATCCAGGTCCATGTAACCTTATAATGCGGTTGGATTACAGAAAAACTTAAAGGTGGGCCCTGAAAAGGTTTCAACGGTAGGCTCGTTGTCACCATAGCTTCCTGTGTTGAGGTCCACTCGTCGATCTACATCATTTTTTAGTTCACGCCCTAAAATAATATTTCAAAATGAATGGGCGGATTGGATAAATCTCGTTTATCATGTTGAGGCCCATAGATCCCCTTGTGATACCGTCCGTCCCTAGCTATGTCACGGGGAAGCATCAACCGCACCTTCCACTTTACATCATTAGCTAGTAAGCTAGATGAGGCACACCATGGTATTTGTCTCACTCGGAAAATGTGGCAGATTCTATGTTCAAGTTAACCACACAAGATGAATATATCTTTATGGTTAAAACATTATCCACCATTACAACATGCCTCAACCCCACTTGCAATTCGGATATAATACATTCTTTTGATTCATGTCTTAAGATGAACATACGAAATGGATGATTGGCTTGGATCAATTGTATACAAAGCGGTGGACCCAAGGTCCTTCGCAGATCCTGTTGCAGGTATTCACGTACTTCTTAGGCCAACGGCAACCGGAAATGGCAAGTTTCAATCCATGTGAGTGGTCTTCAAAATAATGATCAGACAAACTGTCACGGGTAGGTGGTACCAAAACTTAGGAAGACACAGATTTTAGATGCACCACACCACAAGAAACTGTAGAAGATGTAGATTTCAAGTACCAAAACTGAAGGTGCCAACGGTTAAAATCTTCTCACAGAAATGTTTGTTGAATTTATTTTCCCGTGATCATGGTCAAAGTAATTTGAATATAAGCTAACTTTGACAGTGTTGACCGGAAAATAAATATCAGCTTATCCAAAACATGTGTTGCCCCCAAAAAAAAGTTTAACACTATTTGCTGTGATATGGTCCGCTTCAAATTTGTATCTACTTTTTTTGGAAGGAGATTCTAAAATTTGAAAGTAGATTCTAAAATAATATGAAAAAGTAGATGGACGGCTTTGATATACTATTCATGCATGAGGTGGGCCCTACGCGGACGGAATTGATATAAGTGTAAGCACGTAAAACTAAAAGTAGGTTGTCTGGACTGCCAGGTGTCTGGTCCATCGGGAAAGGGAATACCCAATTGAAATTTGGGAAAAGGGCCCCTCCCTACTCGAAACTGAGAAATTCCACGCAGCAGAATCGGATTGCGTGGTGTGCATGGAGCTCGGTGGACTGTTGACCTCAATAAGTTCTGTGGTCCCACCATCATGTATGTATTACATCCAAACCGTCCATCCATTTTTTGAGTTTATTTTATCGCACGAGCCAGAAAAAAAAATAAAAATGGTATCAGATCCAAAGATCCACTGGACCACACCACAGAAAGAAGTGGAGATTGAGTGTCTACCACTGAAAACTTCTTGTGTAGTCCACTTGATATTTGGATCTGCTTTATATTTGGTACTATTTCCTAAAATTATATGAAAAAACATGTGGACGGTATAGATTTACCACGCATACATCAACGTGGGCCACACAGTCATAGAAACACGATGTTTGTGGTTAACGCCTAGGAGAGAGAGAGAGAGAGAGAGAGCGCTCACGATGTTTGTGGTTAACGCCAAGGAGAGAGAGAGCCGCGTCCAGCTGACCACGTACCCCTGTCGTATTAATGAATGGCTGGTGAACCCTGCACCAGTGAAGCCGCTGGTTCGGTGACGTCGTCATGTTTTGTGGGTCCCACCATGAGGTACGTGTTACATCCAAACCGTCCGTCCCTTTTTAGAAATCATTATTAGGCTTGAGCCAAAAAAATAAGACAGATCCAAAGATCCGGTGAGACTGAACTTGTACCATTTAAGAAGACGGGACTAGATCTAATGGACGGACCAGATTGGTGATGTGAATGATGACAGGTCCAATTACAACTATGTGCATGGCAAGGTTTCCATACACAGCTCACTGGATCACTTCTCATGGTAATTAACTATTAACATACATTTGAGCCGTGTGGAGCCCACCCTTGATGTGTACTTGAAATCCCAACCGTTCATCTGGTGTGCCTCCTTGTGGGCACCATACCCAAGAACAATCCCTATCGAAAACTCAGGTGGGACACGTCACAGGGAGTAATGTACAATCACGCCTAAAACTTATATGTTCATTTGCTGTGGCCCACCTAGATTTTGTGGTTTTGTCCGTTCATCCTGGTTGGGTGACCGGGTTGGATGTCATTCACACGAAATGGTGGGTCCCACATTCCATCTGAAAGTTTCTATGGTGGGCATCCCCATTTTTTCCCTTTCGTGTCACCCACCTGAGTTATGGATCTCGCTGGATTTTGTGATCCAGGCCTCACATTGGGGGTTGTGTCTAATGAACGGTTCGGATGTTAATTAAACATTACAGTGGGTCCCACATTCCATCTGAAAGTTTCTATGGTGAGCGTCCCCCATTTTTCCCTTTTGTGTCACCCACCTGAGTTATGGATCTCGCTGGATTTTGGGATTCAAGCCTCAAATTGGGGGTTGTATCTAATGAACGGTTCGGATGTTAATTAAACATTACAGTGGGTCCCAGATAGCTCGAGCCACCATATCTCATTCTTTCCAAACTTTATTAGGCTACAAATCTATCAAAACATAACTACCCTGATGAAATTATTCTAGTTACATTTGCTGCACATGGCCCCCACATTTGATCTGCTCTAATCCAACCGGTTATTTAAACTGTCTTATTAAAACCATTTAAAACCATTTTTTGTTTAAACTAACCGTCCATATTAAAACCATTTTTTCTTTAAACTAATCGCAGCCGTTCGAGATGGGATCATAAGGAAATATGATTATGGGAACGGTGCAGCGAACATCATGCGCTATTGTGAAGGCAGACCACCGATCTACAACATGTCAAACATTCGACATGATCTGCCTCTATTTCTCAGCTGTGGTGGCCAAGATGCACATGCGGAACCACGTGATGTAGGTCTCTTGCTTGATGACCTCAAATTCCACGATGGAGATAAGCTGACCGTTCATTTTGTGAAGGGCTACGCTCATGCAGATTTTGTTTTGGGAGTTACTGCGAAGAAAATCGTGTATAATGCGACAATCGCATTCTTTAGTCGCCAATAAGGACCGTTGATTCTTAAATGGCCCACTATTTGTATGAGATAGGTGGTGTCTAATCACCAAACACAAGTGTCCCACACACATGAAAATGTGGTGCATGTGTGCAAGATTCGGGACGTTTATAAAATGGACCTGTAATGAATATTGCATCTTGGCTTATTCATTAGTTGGACTACAATAGGTTTGTTGAATGTTTGCCATTTATTAGTCTTTGTTATTTTTAATAACTTTTCAATTCTTCGTACATGTGTGGCCCACCAACATGCTGATAAGCATGAATTTTAGAGTATGGGTGCATTCGCTGTGGGTCCAGCTGATGGATGGACCAGATCTCTTACATGTACACTTCTTTGGCACATGTGGGATGCTTGTACATGTTTGGTGCTTGCCATAACATATTATTTTCTTTCTTGCTTGAATAATGTCAAAATTAAGTTGACATTTCTGATTTTATTAATGTTGGCTGTGACAAAGAGCAGTAGCAGAAAAATCCAAATATTAAAAGTAAAAAAAGGTAGAGAAATTATTTAATTTTACTCATATTAATTTGTCCAAAAACATATTGCAAAGAACAATCCATAGAAACGAAAGGCATGGTGGTGCTATGTTTGCATGTGCATGAGCATGACATTATCTAATCAGCATCGCACCGCAACTCATGCTCCACGCGCGCCTGTGTAAAGCTGCGCCCATGGGATATTATTTATTCCCAAAACAAACAACAATAAGATGATTCTATTATAAAGCTCAAATTTCCCATTTACTTTCTATTGTGGGATTAAACCAAAATTAAAAGCAAAGAGAAAAACCATAAACTAAGGAAAATAAAGTTTTCCTAATTTTTAAAATCCTTTTGTTTTTCAAATGAATGGGTAAAATTAGTTGGAGTCACAAAATCTTAGCCCAACAACAAAGACTCGGCGCCTAGATCAAATGATTTCAATGGCTCGAATTGATTAGTTACAATTAAGGTTGAATACTTATTAGATGCCAGTGGCTTGGGCCTGAATCTAATCAGTATATCTAGACTATCTGCTGGGTCATGCTCACACTTTATTGGCAATTATGCAAAAATCTTGCCATATTGGACAATTTCTAACCATCCACTCAATAGCCCATAAATATAGCCACAATTGTTTAAGAGAAAAACCAATTATCCATTTGATCAACACTGTTAACAATTGTATTAATTTGGACATGTGGCTACATGTGTAATAAATGACCCGATTTCGATTAAACATATGCGAGTATGTAAAGTATCGGGTCTGCCAGATTTGTATTCGACTTGAATCAAATTAAACGCCTTGTGACCCAGTAGAATATTGGATCTATGAAGATTGGCTATCTATTCAGTCATTGATTGATAAGGTGATCAAATAATTTACGAACGCGAGAGTTAATCCTTAATTTTTTTTCCCTTGAAGATAAAGACAAAGACTTTATTATAACAATGATAGCTTGGCCATGTTTCTCAATGAAAGCAATAAAAATGGAAAAAAAAAAAATTGCTTGGTTGCCAATTTTATTAATTTAGAAGTAGAATGATGTATAATAAATAGAAGAAAAATAAGAAAAAGAGATTAATAATGACTATACTGGAACAACGGTTGTGGTCATAATAGTACTCCGAGTCTGGACCGTCGTAAGACGGTCATGAGAAATACTAGACAATCGTGAGATGGTCGTACCTAGTATTTCTCTAAAAAAAGATTACTATGTAAGATCTTAACAATTTGGAGAAATCCAACGACAAGGTCGTGGATATTTATACTAAACTAGTTAATTTGTTGTAACAGTGTGATGAATATAAGTGGAAAACATTTAGAAATTGTGATAAAATGATGCGAGGAAGAGTGTGAAGAGAAAATGAGAAAGATCATTGTCTTCCTCAAGTTATTAAAAACTTGAATCCATAAGGTAGTTTCTTGAATCCATAAGAAAAAAAAAACTCGAATATTTTTATTGAATAATGTGTAATAAAGAAAAATAAATTAAAATTCGTAATCACTAAATATAACAAAATTTTAATCATAATAAAAGTTACCTAAAATAGTAAAACTCATCTAAGACCTAATTTGTCAAAAATTAAAAAGTCCAGATAAACCTTCCTAGAAGAGTCTTGGCATTATTACAATTAATTTTTAAAAAAATATGAAAATCAAAATTTTATTTTTGAGCTGGAAGCATGGGTTTTCTCACGAAAGGGACAGACATTAACCCCAAATGGCCTATTATGGTAAAGATTTATAGATTGTGGATTCCGTAACAAAACCCAGATCAAAAGTTATGGTCGATTTACGATTTACACTTCAAATGTCAATTTCTACTTACTCAGATTGAATTTCTTTGAAATGGATGTGCCTGGGCCCAATTACGTCATGCCCCACATAAAATTGAGTCATGCAAGGAATGCATCTATGCCACGTCCTATATCATAAAATTAGGGACTTCAAGTTTACTGCAGCATGACGCTGGACAAAAATAAATGATTTGAAAATTGAATTAATAGGAATATGTATTCACAAGGGACGAAAAATAGATAGGAAGTGTAGGGCTGAAAAGGTTATGTAATTGTGTTGGTGTGAGGCTTAGAGCTATTCTTTCTGTGCCACTTTTATAGGCTTGAAAAAGCGAAGAAGCGGTGGCTATGAGATGTGTAACTCTCCTTATTTTTCCACATAAATTTAGCATATGACAATCGGTCACATAAACAAGGAGAGAATACATTTTCTCTTGCTATTCTGGTCTTATAACGCATGTAGGAAGTTTCACTGGAGAGTCTTCACGTTGTTAGATTTCTTGCTACTTAGAGAATTATTTTTGTGTGAAATTATAATATTTAATATTTGTTAGAGAGATACTTTTGTTTGATTCTTGTTTCTCTTGGGCTCTCAAACATTGACATCACTCAAGCTTCTTAGCTTCCCATTTATCTTAACCACTTGGTATATATGGCTGCCACATGGTATCTTTTGGACCATCTAATCTAGCCATGTTAGGGGGGCATAAACACTTATAATTATAATACTATTAAAATTTTTCCTATATTTAATTACGACATTCACAATAAATGCTCGGCAAAAAATATAGGTGCTCATCAAAATTCATGATCATGTATCAACTTTGACTTTTCAAGGCACAAAACACCAATAGTGGGCCATGCAATTAATCTCATTTGAGGTTGGGCTTCCCTTCATCAATAACAAAACTTATTTGAATTAAATAGAATGTTATTTAGTTGAAAGTAGCATTTTCAATCATTTAATTTACATGCACGTCATGTGTGCAATCAAACTCTCAATAGATATTTATAGTAGAGCTGGACACGAACTGAGTTTAACCGTTTGGATCGACTCGGATCGACTCGGTAAAACACTGTTCGAATAGAAAGTCTTATTGTTCGAACTTTGTTCGAACACACATGGTGTGTTCGAAAAAAAATTCAATTCAATTTCAAACACAGTCCTGTTCGACTCGACTCGAACTCGAACTCGACTCGAATATTGATCAACTCGACTCGACTCGACTCGTTCGTTCAACTGTATTTCTTGTGGTGTGGTCCATTTGAGTTTTGTATTTGCCTCATTTCTTATTTAATGCCTTAAAATAAGCTGTACAAATGGATGGACGGAGTGGATAAAACAAATACATCATAGTGGGACACACAGAACAAAAAAATCGGTATTTACTATTCAGTAGTAGAAAAAATATTTTCAAGCAAAAAAATCGAAATTGTTCGAACTTGTTCGAACACATAAAAATTGTTCGAAATACATATGTTCGAACATGTTCGAACATGATTGGGCGTTCGAACATGATTGGGCTAGACCAAATTGAGTTCGAATAGAGCCATCTTGTTCGAATGTTTGTTCGAACACACCCACTCAAGCAGCCGAACAATCCGATCTGGTCCATGTTCGACTCGGATCGGATCGTTGTCCACCTCAGCTGGGGCTCAATTTTATACGTGGCCAAGGAAATGAATACAATACTGGACCAAAAATGAATATAATATGAGTCCAAAACCACTGTCCCGAAAGGTGAGATTGGAAAGACAGGGATAGGCTAAAACTGCTCGCCAACATTTGGAAATGGGACCCGATGAACACAGGGTCAGTATACACAACATTTAATCTTGGCCACATTTATGGTACCTGTGGCACAAATATCTGGTTAGTGTTTTAAAACAACCCCTATATGAGAGTGAGTAATCATACTCAATGTTACCATTCCCTAAGTTAAACATGTTATCAATACAATCAGGTATAAGTAATGAAGCATAACCTCACAATCAAGTTCCTATTATAGTTGAATAATGCATGCAGTCATGATATGCAAATGTTATGTTTCGGGCCCAAATGATGGGGCTCTCTCGCCTACCACCATAGCCCTTAGTGGATCGATGCGTGTGAAACAGGGGCAGGGTTGACATAACCATATGGTGTGGCCCGACCGGATACTGGACAGCTCAGAGACCAGTCGAACATCCCAGACGAACATGTCTACCAGGCCAGGGTACCCTCACCACATGCAACACCTAAACAGCTTAAGGGTAACACCCACTAAGTTGTTCCTGGGGTAAAACCTAATTTGCACCCATAGCTTCCTATGTTGAGGTCCACTCGTCTATCTACATCATTTTTTAGTTCACGCCCTAAAATAATATTTCAAAATGCATGGACGGATTGGATAAATCTCATATATCAAGTTGAGGCCCACAGATCCCCTTGTGATACCGTCCGTCCCAAGCTATGTCACGGTGGGAAGTATCAACCGCACCTTCCATTTTACATCATTAGCTAGTAAGCTAGATAAGCACACCATAGTATTTGTCTCACTTGGAAAATGTGGCAGATTCAATGTTCAAGTTAACCACACAAGATAAATATATTTTTATGGTTAAAACATTATCCACCATTAGAACTTTCCTCAATCCCACTTGCAACTCGGATGTAATACATTCTTTTCATTCATGTCTTAAAATGGGCATACGAAATGAAAGCGATGGACCCCATGGTCCTTTGAAGATCCTTTAGCCGGTATTCAAGGACTTCTCAGGCCTAAGGCAACTGAAAATCACAAGTCATCAATCCATGTGATGAGTGGTCTTCAAATAATGGTTAGACAGAAACTGTCCATTTGTACATAACTCTACAACATTATTCATTTGTGCTTATTTTGGGGGAGGTGGTACCAAAACTGAAGAAGATATAGATTTCAGGTGGACCACACCACAAGAAACTGTAGAAGATGCAGATTTCAAGTACCAAAACTGAAGATGATATAGGCTTTAGGTGGACCACACGACAAGAAACAGTGTTAGTTGGATGCCAGCTGTTAGAAACTTCCGAGGGTTCACGGAAATGTTTGTTGATCATCCACCTTATTGATATGGTAACTTTGACCATGATGATGGGGAAAATAAATATCAGCTTGATCGAAAACTTGTGTTGCCCACAAAAAAGGGTAACGCTATTTGTTGTGATATGGTCCGCTTGAAATTTATATCTACTTTTTTGGAAGGAGATTCTAAAATAATATGGAAAAGTAGATGGACGACATTGATATACTATTCATCCATGAGGTGGGTCTTACGGACGGAATTGATATATAATTCTACTCAAAGCTGATGTAATTATTAATTTTTATATGCAAAACTAAAAGTGGGTTATCTAGACTACCAGGTGTCAGGTTCATCAGGAAAGGGGATTTCCAATTGAAATTTGGAAAAAGAGCCCCTCCCTAGTTAAAACCAGTGTTCGAAGTTTCGGTATCGCTACAAATTTTGCTAGCCAGGAATACGGAAACAATATTGATATCATCGATAATATCATTGATAATCGAAAATGCAAAGAAAATGGGAAAAACAGTGGAATTTTTCAGTGAAACCTTAGGAGTTGATAAAATATATATAGTTGCATATTTTGGAATAATAAAAATTGCATAAAGAATGCATACATAATAGGTTTCTATTTAATGGGGGCCTAAAAGCATATGTTGCCGTAAGAAGTCAGTCCATTCATCTCATCCATTCAAAAATCTGAACCTCTATCCAAACATCTACTGATATTTCAGAATATCGGCAACACATGAAATTTTCAAACAAATCGTTAATAACTGAAAAAGAAACTAAAGATTGTGGTCTCATTATTGTCATGTTGCGATAATGATAATATCGTGATATTATCAATGTTATCGTCAACAAATTGAATGCTGCATACAACCATGCACCCATAAAAAATATGAAATGAGAATTTTTTAAATATATAGATTTTTGGTATATCGATATATTGGCGATATTATCGAAATATTGCAGATACATTGATGATACAGGTAACACTTGGAATTTACACAGTAAAAAATATTGGTGATATACCGACATGATCAATGTATTGACAATACAAACGATGCCTGGAATTTACAAATTGAAAATATTGACGACATCGATACATCGGCAATATTTAGTGATACATCACCGATATCAAGAATTTTTTTTATACTATCAGTCTTATCGATATCGCTACCGATGTTATCGGTGTCGCTGAGCTAGAAATAAAGATAATATCGGATATATTGCAATAATAACTGAGAAATTCCACGCTGTTGCATAATCGGATTGCATGGAGCTCGGTGGAATGTTGACGTCAATGAGTTTTGTGGTCCCATCATCATGTATGTTTTACATCCAAACCGTCCATCCATTTTTTATGTTATTTTATGGCATGAGCCAAAAAATTAAAAATTGAAGCAGATCCAAAGATCCACTGGACCACACCACAGAAAGAAGTGGAGATTGTGTGTCTACCACTGAAAACTTCTTGTGTGGTTCACTTGATATTTGGATCTGCTTGATTTTTGGTACTATTCCCTAAAATTATATGAAAAAACATGTGGACGGTATAGATTTACCACACATACCTCAACGGGGCCACACAGTCATGGAAACAAGATGTTTGTGGTTAACGCCAAGGGGCGAGAGAGCTGCGTCCAGTCGACAATGTACCGAGAAGAATTTTGCCACACCCACCGCTTGCGTACGCTGCGTACGCGGCAATCCCAACCGTGCGTGGGATCCGAATCTCCAGGAAGCGGTGAGGGCGAGTCTCTCTCCTCTCCACTCTCGCGCCTCCGAGAATCTATTCAGCCTGCATGAATCGGAAGTCGGTTTCGTGGAGGCTTTTGGGCGCTGCCTCTTTGACGTTTATATGCCTTCCATACCGTTCATAATGCCATTCCTACCGGGATTAACTGAAAACACAAATATTAGCCTGATTCAAAACTTCTACGGCCCCACAAATATTTCAATTATGGACGTTCAATCCTCATGTTTTTGGCCCACTCAAATCTTGGATCAAACTCATTTTTTGTCACACGTTCTAAAATGAGATCACAAAACAGATAAATGGAGTGAATCTCTCACAAACACCATGGTGAACCCCACATAAGCTTCCATCGCAACTCCGTGCCAAAGGCAGTTGGAGGCCTCCGTAAGCTGCAGCGTTTTTCAAATGGGCCCATCGCAAGTTGTTCAAATGGGCCCATTGTTCAGTGATCCAAACCATAGATGAGAAGGGCCTCACCATGGATGGCCACACAAAAAACCTTGATTGGAATACCGCACAATACAATATTTGAGCTTTTATAGCTTGAAAATGAATGGTTACCTATTTTTTTTTTCTTAACTACCTATATTGTACTTCTATATTGCTGGACAATTGAGTCAAAAATTGAAACACATGAGAGATCAAGTGTGCTACAACAAATTGTGGGAATAATGATTTCCACCTTTGAAACTTTCCTAAGGCTTGTGTTTATTTGTCATTATACCTGTTCATAGTATCACACAGATATGGATGGAGGTAAAAAAAAAAAAAAAAAAAAAAAAAAAAAAAAAAAAAAAATCAGCTTGATACAAAGCTTTTGTGGCCCTTAAGAATTTTTCAATGGTAAATGTTCAATCCACTTTATTTACTGTGGTGTGATCCCCTTGAACTTCAGATATGGTTCATTTTTTATATCAAGCCCTAAAATTATATGGGAAAATGGATGGACGGAGTGGATAAAATACTCACAACACAATCAGTTCCTTCCCTATCCACCTTTACCTTTAGTGCGGCCCACTTGGTTCATCCGATGCATCCCATTTTTTATCTCACGTCCTAAAATGAACTTACAAAATGAATGGACAGGGTGGATTTCTCACAAACATAACTCACCTGGTCCATAGTCGGCACAAAACCGACTTCCAATCCTTGCCAGGTTGGATAGATTCTTGGAGGAGCGAGTGGGGAGAGGAGAGAGACTCGCCCTCTCCGCCTTCTATGCCCCTGGAGATTCGGATCCCACCCACGGCTGGGACTGCGGCGCACGCAGCGTACGCAACCCGTGGGTGTAGCAAAATTCTCCTCCAATGTACCCCTCTCGTATTAATGAATGGCTGGTGTATCCTACGCCTGTGAAGCCGCTGGTTCAGTGACGTCGACAAAACATGTTTTGTGGGTCCCACCATGAGGTACGTGTTACATCCAAACCGTCCGTCCTTTTCTAGAAATCATTATTAGGCTCGAGCCAAAAAATAAGACAGATCTAAAGATCCCGTGAGATTGAAGTTGTACCAATAAAACCTTCTTGGTCCCAGAAGTTTTGGATCAGTCTGATATGGTCCACTTGAGTACTGTATATGGCCCATTTTAGGAATCGTGCCCTAAAATGTTCTCGCCAGATGGATGGATGGTGTGTATATACTGAATATATCATCGTGGGATACACAGCTTTATTTTTCTTCTTCGAACCATTTGTACAATCACGGTTCCTGAGGACCGGCGCACTCGTCTGCGTGTAAGCGGATTGCGTACTGAGTAACTAAGTAAGCTAAGCATACTGAGTAAACTCTGCAGGGTCCACCGTGATTTATATATTTTATCTACTCCGTTCATCCATTTTAAAAGATATTTTTATGATATGAGACAAAGAAAGAAGCATATAAAAATCTTAAATGGACCCCACAACAGGAAACAGTATGAATTGAATTTATACCGTTGAAAAATTCTTCGGGCCGCATAAGTTTTGGATCAAGCTTATATTTGGTTTTTCCCTTCATCAATGTCTGTGTGAGCTTGTGAACAGGTTGGATGACAAATAAACATCACTGTGGGCCCCAGAAAGGTTTCAACGGTGGAAACCATTATTCCCACTATTTCTTGTGGTATGGTACACCTAAGTTTTGGATATGCTTAAATTTTGGTTTCAACCCCTTAAATGAACTGGAAACGTGTATGGACAGTGTAGATAAACAACATACATTTACAGTGGCCCAACTGAGTTTACTTAGTACGATATCCGATTCCCGTTTGAGTACGGTGTAGGGTACACCAGCCAATTCGCTTCGGGCTCCATCCACACGTGCCCAAGGTGCCACACGTAGCCGAAGGAAAAGGTAGCTTGGGTTTTGGAGGCGTGATCGATCGCTATCCGGTTCCGGCGTCACCAAAGACGGTGCAACCCTTGCCGCTGGCCTACCGTGGGGCTCACCTTGATGTAAGAATTATGCATCCACGCCATTCATCCACTTTTCCAAGATCATTTTAGGACATCATCCAAGAAATGAGTCATATCCAATTATCAGGTGGGCCATACCATAAGAAACACTGCTGATTGACTATTAATGGACAAAAAAAGTATTGGATCAAGCCGATGTTTAGCTTTTACTTTAATCCAGGCTTATGTCACCTCATCAACAGATTGGATGGGAAATAAACACTGCAGAAACAATAAGGTACGCCTTTTGAAGTTTTTAATGGTATGATGGTCAATCACCGCTTTTTTTATGGTGGGGTCCACCTGATAATTGAATCTGTTTCGTTTTTTATTTAGTGCCCTAAAATCTTCTGTAAAAATAAATGCATGGCGTGGATACATAATTCTTACATCAAGGTGGCCCCTCGGTAACCCCGCATTTATGGCCGGGGTGTCACAGAGTCCGCTCCCCACCCTGTCGGGTTGCGTACGGAGTAAGTGACCAACGCGGAATCCGCCCTCCCCCCGCTGGACGCTACTCCGTCCAGGCAGCGCTCTGCGGGGCCCAACTTGATGTATGTCTTCTATCCACGCCGTCCATCCATTTCGGAAGATCATTTTAGGGCACGGACCCAAAAATAAGGCAGATCCAACGCGTGGGGAAGACAGAAGTTTTGTATCAGATCTAAGGCTTAAGTGGACCACAGATTAAAGATTGACGACTCACCATTAAAAATTTCATGGGAGCCACAGAAGTATTCGATCAAGCTGATATTAATGATTTCCCTTTGTATGGGTCAATGTGGCCTTATGTACAGGTTGGATGAGAATAAACAATACGCGATACTGATATTTCTAAATCAGAATGATTTTTCAAAATCATTTTTAAAGAATCCGCATTTCTGGGATTATTTCTCAAATGATTTTTCAAAATAGATGGATGGTGTGGATAAATCATATAGATTATGGTGGGCCTCATAGAGAGATCCATACAGTACCTTTCGTCTCTAAGACTCTAACTAGTCCGGTGGGGTAATTCAACGGCTTTAATGCATGCGAAGGTGGAAAAAGCGAGAGAGAGGGCATTGAAAGACTCTTTTCCGTTACAATCAAAAAAGCAAAAACAAAAAATCGATCAGAATTTTCGAAAATAGCAAGGGATTTCTAAAATCCCGATCGTACCGAGCAGGAAAATCTTGATTCCCACCTCTGTGAACTGACACTGTCAGAGCCCACAAACGCAGCAGGAGAAGTTCTCTGCTCGGTTAATGCAGACGATCCAGATTCTAGAAATCCCTGCTGTTTTCGGAAATTTGCATCAACCACAAGATTGGAAAGGCCTGCAAGAGGATGGCAATCAGCATCCTTTTCTCCTCTATCTAAAGTGGCCCACCGTGATATGTACATGAAATCCAACTGAACCACCACTTTGTCACCCCATGTTAGGCCACTGACAAAATTTAATTACTGCCAATTTGTGATTCCAGTGGACCACCCATTAAAAGAGTATCAGGCAACACTCATTCTTTCCATTAGTGTGGCCCACCTGTGAATAGTTGCTGAGCCTGAATTTTTATCGTTATGCATATAATTCAGTGGGCTACGTCATTGTTGGATTGGATTTTCTATAATAATGACAGTGGGCCCTATAAATAATCAAGGGTGGCATCTTAATATCCGTAATTTACCACCCTGATTTTTAAATCATATGGTTAATTCGGTTGGTGGCACCGGCTGGTGACATCAAAACGTAGCCCAAGTGCTCACTTTTCTTTCATCTATTTTTGTTGTATTCCATGTTTTATGGAAGAAAATACTGCAGTATTTGATTTGTATTGTATATCCCCGCTGTCCATCTGTTTTGCCATCATTTTAGGGTGTGAGCTCAAAAGTGATGCAGATCTAAATCTGCTTGACCACATTACAAACAACGGTGATTGATGATTGACCGTTAAAAACATCTTGTGTGCCACAATTTTTATTTTTTATTTAATTCAAGATGATATTGTCTAATACCTCTAACCAGTTGTGTGACCTTATCATCCAGTTGGATGGGACGGTGGGCATTAAGTAGGCCCTAGCAATTCTAATTACATCCACCCCGTCCATCCTAATTGACATCTCATTTTAGGGGGGACGCGGATTAGCTATTGGCAGGTTGAGTAGCTATCTCGCTGCAGAAGTTACGTCACCAATTTCTGTGGGTCCACCGTGATGCATGTGTTGTATCCACACCGTCCATCCATTGAGAGAGATCACTTTAGGTCATTATCTAAAGAATGAGACATATACAAACCTCAAGTGGACCCCATGAAAGATAACAGTGGGGACAGTGATGTTGACCGTGCCTTGGTCGGCCTCACCATGATGTTTATTTGAGATCCAACCAGTTGATAAATTCACATAGACATGTAAGAAGGGAAAACAAAAATATCAGCTTGATTGAAACTTCTGTTGCCCCAAGAAGTTTTAATGGTAGGAGATCAATCCCCACGGTTTTCTTTGGTGAGGTCCGGTTGATCTTCGGTACTTACTCATTCTTTGTTTCATGCCCTGAATTGAACTTACTCATACTAGTCCGCGTCCATCTTAGGGCATGATCTGCAAAATGAAGCAGTTCCAAATCGTGGATATTGTGGTAATTAATTTTTAATGAATTTTACAAACTACTACCTCATTAATACCTTATTTACATCCTGATACCTTTTTAAATTAACTTTTCATTAACCTACCTCATTAATAAAGGTAATTATCAAATGGGTATCTTCCGTTGTTTTCTCTCATTTTCATCTTATTATTTCATAAAATGGCAAAAATACCCATCTTAAAAACATACCTTAATTACTTGAATGTAAATGAAATCTTTATAAGGTATTTATTATTTAAAGTTATTGAAAGAAAATACAACCTTTACGCAGAGTGCCTACTGAGGCTACTACTAGTCGGTGCTCTATGGCCCCCATAATAATAAATGCATTTCATCCACGCCGTCCATCCATTGTTCCAAATCATTTTATTCAATAATACAAAAAATGAGTCAAATATGTATATCAGGTGAAACACACCAAAGGAAAAGTGTTCATTAAACGCCCACCATTAAAACACTTCTTAGGGCCACAAAAGTTTTGGATCAAACTGATACTTGTGTTTTCCATTCATCTAGGTATGTGTGACCTAATCAACAGGTTTGATGGAAAATAAACACTACAGTGGGCCCTAGGAATTTTATAATGGTTTGCACATTCAATCAATAATGTTTTCTTGTGGCGAGGTTCAACCGAGACTTTAATCTCACTAATTTTTAGTACCATACCTTAAATTGATCTGAAAAAATGGATAGACGGTATGGATAATACACAAAATTATGGTGAGGCCCACGGAGCACCGACTTGTATGAACGCGGCTAGTAGGCAATTGCCGTACCATCCATCGTGTACGATGAATTGGGTACCCGTGCCTCTCCGGATCAGAATAGACTGGGAATCTGAGGGGCCATTGTGATATATCTGTTTTATCCACACCGTCCATCCATTTCTCCATATCATTTTAGATTATGATCCCGAAAATGAAGCTAATCTAAGGCCCAAGTGGACCACACCATAGGAAGCAACAAGGTGGCTGTGGAAACCTTCCTAGCGACCACTGTGATGGTTAATTGCCATCCCACCTGTTCATGAGGTCACATAGACCTGGATGAAGGGAAAACACAAATATCAACTTGATCCACAACTTCTGTGGCCTCCAAGAAGTTTTGGATGGCAACCATTTAATCCCCATTATGTGCTCCACTTGAGTCTTGCATGTGACTCATTTTTAGGTTCATAAGCTAAAATGATATTGCAAAATGGACGAACGGTGAAGGTAAAACTTATTCATCACGGTAGTTAAGAAAGAGCCCACCCAGTGATTCCTCATATTAGGGAAGCTGATAATTTGACGGCTATGATTTGTTGACATATAGACTTGCTACGGGCTGTTGACAAGTGTGCGGTTTGGGCCAAGCTAAATTCAGTACAAGCATAGCACATAGGAAGCAGCAATGATTATGATGCTCACCATTGAAGCTTTCTTAAGGCATGTTGTGATGTTTACTTGCCATCCAACCTATTATTTAAAGACTTGGATGGAGGAAAAATACAAATATCATCTCGATTCAAAACTTTTGTAGCCCCTACTAAGTTTTCAATGGTAAAAGTTTAATCCCCAGTTGTCTAGTCGTGTCAGGAATCTACCTTAGTTTTGGGCTTATAACTTGAAATGAAATGAAAAAAATGGATGAACGAGGTGTGGATAAAACTCATACATTATGATGGAGATGAGGAAGGGTAGAATACAATCTGATTTAAGAGAAATTAAATTAGACAATAAATATATTAAAAGAAGCTTTGAATAAAAATAAGAGAGAAGAAAGTTTCAAATAAGTGGTGCTGAGGGGCCATTATACGTCCCATTCCTGATCTTATTAATACACGGGCTTCACTTTTAGGCTCAGCCCTGCCAGTGTGCTTGATAACTTAGATATTAGAGTTTGAGTCTGGATCCTCTGATGAAACCTAGCAGAGAAACTCTGCTCGTCACTCCTCTGATTGGTCCAGATCAGGCTTAGCTCTGACACAGTCAGGATGAACTGAATCAATCAGAGCAGCAGAAGCAGAGGCTCTCTGCTCGGTTTCAACAGAGGATCTGGATTCTTAGAGTTTAGGGTTGGATACATCTACTGATGGAGCGCTGTAGGTAGATCAATGTGGTGTGGCCCACATTGGAGTTGGATATGCTTGAATCTTAGTCATTACCCCTAAAATGAAATGGACAAACGTATGGACGGCGTGGTTGTACCCCATATATTTACAATGGGCTGAATAGAATTTACTCAGAACGAGAATAGCTGAGTAATGTGTCAGTACACCAACCATGTTCTTGAAAAAGAATACAGAAGAGTTAAGCATATGATAACGGTCGTATATTGCATGTTCTTTGCTTAAACAAACAAATGTTTTGTTTTTTTATACAGCTCACTTGAGGACCACCGTTTGTATCACTTGTGTGTTGATGTGACATTTACATATATTGCCAAACAAGAGGCCACCGGCAAGAGAGCAATTCGTTGATTTTTGCTGTCAAAACAAATAGGGGAAAGAGGAGTCAAATGCTTCTGATAACCTCTGACATTACTTGTAAATAGTATTCATTACGTTTTCACAACCAATGACCTAGGTAATTGGGAAATCAAACAGGCACTGAATGTGGCTAAAGTAGGGCTGAAAGTTGGGACGGTTTGGGTCGGGCTGGTGCTCAACCCTAATCTAACCTAAGGTTTCTATGCCTCAACCCTAATCCAACCCAACCTCGAGTTAGTAATTCTCGACCCAAGCCCAACCTCAGCGGGCTCAGTCGAGTTGATAGATGCTAATATTTTCGTTATTACATTAGTATATTATATTTCAATACATGTTTTATTTTTTTTGTATCTATGACTTTAGTAATTATGTATGTAGTTATTTATCATGAAGAACTTCACTTTTTCAAAACAAATAATCTAAAATATTGGATAACTACTCCTTTAACACTCAAGCATATCAAATTTCAAATAGTATAAGCTTACTTATTAAAGTAATATAAACTAATAAGTTACTTAACTAAAGTATAATAAAATTATAAGTAACTTATATATAGATCGGATTTAGGTTGGGTTGGGCAACCTGAGATCTCAACCCAAGCCCGACCCAAGCTTTATCATGTTGGTGTTTGCATAGCCCAATCTTGAGATCGGGTATGATACTTTCTGCCCAAGCCCAACCCAATGTCGGGCGGTCACAAGTTGGTTGGGTTGAACTCGTCCGACTTTCTGCCCTAGGCTAATGTCTCCAAGATTTTGAAGATCTCGATATTTTTAGTACAGAATGATGTTATCATGATATTAAAAGAACGGCACCTTTGCATTTTCACAAAATTATTTGGAAATTTGTAATAATTATTAGCATTATATGTTACAATGCTCCTAGTTGTATTGGAATGCTTAGATGGTCCAATCCATTGATCTAGACCGTTCATTGAGTTCAGCACACTCAGAAGCTATCATACAAACTTGAGATGTGACAAAATAAACCATTTGATCAATGGCTTTTAATATGGACGGTCGAGATAATTTGCACGAAAGTAGGTCCGCTCAACAATTTGGTCTGTCTATTTATTAGTGCATGTCATGGATTGCTAATAATTCAAAAGAACTAATGTTGCTGGGCAATCCTAACCATCCCATACATGGCTTTGAAAATGGATGGCCGTTGAAAATAAGGCCAAATCAAAGGTGGATTGGATCATCTCATGAGAACGAGTTTTGTATGTAGCCAATTAAATTTATGTACATAAACGGCACATTTGCTATTAATCCACACCATCAAAATGGTTGGACCCATTGCTGATGCATGATATTACAAAATCACATTGATCATAAGATCTTGAACGTCCATTTAGCTGCCATCAATGCTTAAGAAGAAGGAAACGGTCAACAGAGAGCATACTGCCAGTCCGAAAGCTGGGCCCCACAGGATGAACATGTGGATTAATAGCACATGTGGGTCCCACATCTGGGTCATTCTGATTTGGTGGACATGTGTAGCTCATCTGATGAGTGGATCGGCCTGATCTTTACGCTGCCTGGTGGGGGCCCACCTTCCCTACAACTATGATGTCATACACAGATGACACGTTGGCACTGGTGGTGGTCAGGATGGACGGTATTCTCAATGTAGATTGGGTTGTACTGGAGCATCAACCCTACGTCCAAATTGGGCCGGGCCTCAGTTGGACTGATAGAGCCTGGCCCATTAAAGGAAACGCATGCTGGAGTAGGTACCTACAGGGAGATGGGGTAAACGACTTGTGCATAAAATCCAGCCCGTCCATGAGTTGAATCACCCATTTTTGACCTTGATCGAAAAAGATTAGGCTGATTCAACACTGAAGTGGGCCACACCATATAATTTACCTAAAAATCGATAAATTCACATGGCATGGCTCACCTGAGATTCGAAATACTGCGATTTTGGCAAATTCTTTTGTCATGATAATTCACATCGAGTTAATGGATTGGATGTCATGTAAACACCATGGTGGGCCCCACACAAGACTAATAGTGTACGTTGTATCCCAACTTTTTCCTAAGGTGTGGCCCACTTTATGATCATAATTTTCCGGTTCCAAGGGGAACATGAGGCCGTGTACCTAATGGACGGGTTGGATCTCACGAAAATTGCACCAAGGCCGTGGTAGCGCATTGATTTAGATGGGCCCACCATGATGTATGTGTTGTATCCACACCGTCCATTCAGGGCATGATCCAAAGCTCCAGTGGACCTCACCACAGAAAACAGTGGGGATTGAATGCCCATCATTAAAAACTTCTTTGGGCCATAGAAATTTTCGATCAAGCTGATGTCCGTGTTAACTTATAAACGGGTTAGATCTCAAATTAACGTCATGGTTTGTCCTAGGAAAGTTTCAACAGTGTGTGTCACTGTCCCCACTATTTTCTGTGGTAGGGTCCACTTGAACTCTGGATCTGCCTCATTCTTTGGATCATAACCTAAAATGATCTCTCCAAATGAATGGACGGTGTGGATATAACATAAAAACCATTGTGGGGTCCATAGAACGCGGTGATGCAACTTCGGTAGCGAGTTTCGCTCTTCAGTAGCTAATCCGCGTCCGGTTGGTGTGTATTTACTGAACCGTAATTACACTGATATGGGTCATTATAACCACTTGGTCAGTGTGTATTTACCACCGTTCAACTACCGTCGAATTACGCCCGTTCATGAAAATCGACGGATTTCGCTCGATTTCCCGCCATATCCGCGCCAGCTTTTTTATTCGTAAATGAGTACTTTCAGTTTCAGTGTGTCTTGAGTAGCATTTATGAAAATATACCTGCAGTGCTGATAATATCCATATACGCATATAGCAAACAGAGATTATTGTCTGCAAACAGAGACTCTGTTTGCAGCCTTTGCAGGCCATTATTCGAAGAATCCGGATAAAATCACCACATCAGGGCGACATTGGGATTTGTGCAAAGCATTGTGGCGCCCTCATATCCAATGGTCAGCTGTGATCATATGTATGTAGATTATTCTTCTCATCTCCACATGGTTACGTGGCATAAATACTCAGGATATTCATCAGGGATCCCCGGATCCAACGACGTGGGTGGATCCTTGAACGTGGATCCTTGAACGTGGGGTCCACCTTGATGTATGTTACTTATATCCAGATCATTCATCTGTTTTGAAAACTCATTATATAGGCCATTATACCATAAATGAATCAGATCCAAATCTCAAGTGGAAGATAATACAGTAAATAGTGGTATTCGGTCATTAAAAATTTCTCATGGGACACAAAATCTTTGGATGAACCTGATATTTGTGTGGTCTCTTCATCCAGATCTTTGTGACCTTATCAACAGGTTGGATGGAAAATAATCATTCCGGTGGTCCCCGTGAAGTTTTTAACGGTGAGGATTCAATCAAGACTTTCCTGTAGTATGGTCTCCTAAGTTTTGGATCTGCTTCATTTTTGTGTCATGCCCTAAAATGGGCTGTAAAAATGGATGGATGGTGTAGATGTAAGGAACATACATCACAGTAAGCCCTACAGTTGGGGATCCACGGACACCCAAACCGTTCCCTATATGAAGAGGTGATGTGTGATCTAAATTTACCGTAGTACACAAAACTCAGCCTGATCTAAAACTTAGGTGGGCCACGTCACCAGAAACAAGTTGGAGTAGATGTGGATACCATTGATTTAAAAGAAACCCGCCATGTATTTTAGATGTGGTTCATCCCGTCTTATTCCCTGTGCTTGTGCAAGCACGGCTATGAGAAGTGAGATTAAAGATTATTACGATTTTTATATAGATAAATCAAATATTAAAAAATGCCATTATTACCTAAGAGGCAAATTAATTTGTAATCATTGCTTATTTTCTTACCGATGTATTACAACAAAAGCTTTGAAATAAAACACACAGCTGTCTATATTTTTTAAAAAATAAAAATAAAAAAGAGATCAATATGGCTATGCACATCATGGACGTGGATCACCATGGGACCCTGCCATGACCACATATGTCCGTAGTTACCTGATATGGTGAGAATTGATTAGGGCATTTTTCACGGTTAGATATAGAAACATGCAAAGTGTATTTAAAAGTTATTAAGAGAAATATGTATTTAATTGGGCCACATCTCTCATAGCGGCATACGACTCAATCAAAATCTCGTGTTAAGTCACCACATACGTTAATAATTACAGTATCATCATGCAATTCACGCCTGCGCATCCATCCATATATGCCAAAGGAGATGTGTTCAAATGGACATACCCCCCGAACCCACACGGCACTAAAGACACAAAGGATGACGTGACTCTCTCTCACCCACATAAACGACACTTGATTGAATTTTTTTTCAACTTCCTCGTTCAATTTTATATGTCTATTCACGTAGAATATATAATATATTATCTTATTTAACTAATGGCTGAGATACTGCTTGGTGGGCCACTAAAGCCACGTGTCTCCTTATTCTTTAAAAATACATTTCCACAATACTTTCAATCACCAATATTCATGCGTTAGCCTAGAATTTCTTTTATCTATGCTATGTGTTGTATGCACATGAATCCATCACAGGATAACTCCTCGCACGTCCCGCTGCTAGCACGGGATTAGGTGTGGTCCTGCCTCACCCAAAACGTTGCGGCAGAAAATATCCACTCCGTTTAGGAAACAATGGTGATTACGAGCCCCACCATTAAAAAACGTACTGGACGACCCAATAGGCTTCCTTTCCAAATAAATTGTGAAAATGATATTTCCATTATTTATTTATTTTTGAAAATATTTTTCAATTTTCTCTTCTTTATTAAAAAATGCTTTTTTCATTTCTTACCTAAGGCATAAGACACGTTATTTCTAAGAAATTGAGGGAAATGTAAGAAAATGATCCATCTGATTGACCCAACTGATTGTCACACCCGGTGGTTAACAGTAACACTTGAGCAGTGGAGAAGGTGGGCCCACCATGAGCATCGTGGATGAAAATTAGGTGGGTCCAATCATCACGTTGGTTGAATCATACCGTGTCACTCTTGATGACTGGACCAGCTTCAACTTGGCACGTGTTATCTTCGTGGTGGGAACCCTCTAGTGGCTGGTTATGGATATCAATGGGCTTATTATAACCAATTTAATATATATTTTCAACTATATATATTATACTTTCAACTAAATCGTTTATAAAATATAAATTGTATAAATTATTCCAATAAATTAAGAGAATAAATATATATACCTTTTATAGTTTCCTCTAATGTCTCAATTAAATTTAAATTATTCTGATATATATGTTTCACCTACAACACAAATAAACAGATATAAAAGTTGACAATGAAAAGTGATTGTTCTAAATTAATATTAGTATCCTTATCTTAAATGTATAACCATACACATTAGGTAAAAATAAAATTTAGTTAGTATTGTACTTGGCGGTCCTGGGCATATTTTTTTGAGTTAATCATGGCCAAGCCTGCTTAGTCAGGCCAACCTATTGACATTCCTAACTTTCAGTAGTATACAAAAAAAAAAAAATGTAATAAAAAATTTCTAAAATGAAAAATAATTAGAAAGAAAGAAATTACAAAGCTCATTTATTACAATGAAATACATCCAATTCTTAATTCACATTTATATGATTTTGAGTCTCTACGTGCAAGAACTAATTTTAAACACATTTGTATGACTGCGTGTGTGTGTAGGGGGGGGGGGGGGGGGGGGGGGGGGGGGGGGGGAGGGTAAACGATTCATTTAAGAGTTTAGCGCTAGACAACAACACATGCGGTTGGGATTTACTTAAAATTAGTGGAACGAAAGTAGAGGCAAGTGATGAAAGTAAAGGCAGGCAAGGAAGGTAAAGTTACCATTCATCATGTAGGCGTAACCTTCAATTGACTGAGACTTTAAATGATCACTTTGAAAGGATGATTCTAATCATACGATTCCTGTGACTCTTAAATAATCACTTTGATTGGATGATTCTAATCATTTGATTCCCTTGACTCTAAATAATAACTTTGATCATATGATTCTAATCATTTGATTCGTGGGTAGAAAAATGGCTGATATGTATAATGAGGCCCACCTGAAGAAAGCTTGGATCTCTCATGCATGCAGTGTATCATGTGAATGCAAGAGGTATTTAAATTATGCTTATGTGCTTCAAATTAAACTGTCCAAAGTCATGCATCCTATCTAGATGGGATACGGCCCTAAAAATTCATGGAATGAATGATCTAGACTCCAGGGCAGTTGATTTGGTGACATCTTATAAACAATAAAAATGAGAAATATCTAATAGTCCAAATTCAAGTATCAAAGGTCCACTAACCTAAGGTCAGGGTCTTCAATTAATTGCATTTTAGGGCTACGCCCTATTTATAGAGGGACTCACAACTCGGGCAGTTTAGTTAGAATAACATCAATGCCACATGTACATTTTCTCCGCGCATGCATATGGAGCATCTTCACTTGCCAGAGTATTAGAACAATATAACTACCCTTGTAATAAGTGTGACTAATATCTTGGATATTTTGAAGATCTTACGATATTTTCAGAACTGAGCAATGTTATCTTGATATTTTCAAAATATTGTCAGTTTTTTATTTTTTCACAAAATTATTTCGAAATTAGCAATCACTATTAGCACCATAAGTTACAGTGCTCCTAGTTGTATTGGAACATTTCAACCGTCCAATCCATTGATCTAGACCATTCATTAGGTTCAGCGCTCTCCATGGCTACCACACAAACATGCACTAATGTGGCAAATATAAACCATTGGTCAAGGTAATCTGCACATAAGTAGGTGCACTCAACAATTTGATTGATCAATTTATTAGGGAATGTCATGGATTGATTATAATTCAAAAGAACTACTGTTGTAAAGAACTACTGTTGTAGTGCTGTTACACCCGGATCAATTAGCCGATCAAGTGGTAGAGTACTGAGCGAAGATAACCTCATTTCAACATTGAGGTCTTGGTATAGATTCCTAAGTGGGGGTGGTTAACATTGGAGAGTGTAATTAAGTGGGGGTGGATGTACTAAAAGAGGGGGGACATTGATCAAATGGTTAATGTTCGTCAGACTTGTGTGATATTTCCATAATAGCCCGTGAAATGTGCATTGGCCTAATAAACAGTCTAGATAAATGGATTGGACTGCCTAAGTGTCCTAAAACAACTAGGAGCACTGTAACCTACAGGGGAGTGGACTAGGTGTGGGCGGCGCCCTCACCCAACACGGTGCGGCCCTAACTGTAGAGCCCACCATGACGTATGTATTGTATATTCACGAATGTCCATTCGTTTTGCCGGTTCATTTTAGAGCGTGTGGTTGTGAAAAAAAATGATTCAGATCCAAATCTCACGTGGACCACACCACAGTGGTGATTGACTATTAAAAACTTCTTGTGGGCCACATAAGTTTTGAATCAAGCTGATATTTTTTTTCCCCTTCCTCCAGGTCCGTGTGACCTTATCAACAGGTTGAATGGAAAATAAACATTACAGTGGCCCTAGGAAGTTTCCAATGGTAGGCGTTTAATCATATGATGTGGCCCACCTGAGATTTAGATATGCTTCATTTTTTAGGTTCATGTGCTAAAATGAGATGAAAAAAAATGAATGGACGGTGTAGATATACAATGTATACATCACAGTGAGTCCCACGGTCAGGGTTGCACCTAATCAGCTCCCTGCTTATAAGCTATGGTGGTACCAGACATGTGGGGTCCAAGTGATGTATTCAAGGCACGAAAACCGTTCATCATCGACTGTGTGACCTGAATTTTCCTCCATTACCCAATAATCATTTCCGTGGAACTAATTGAGAATGGACACCTACCATTGATTAAGATAGAAGGTGCACTGTGCAGTTTATCTGCAGTCTAGGAGATTCAGACACTTCTTCTGGCTGGAATAAATTTGTACGATACTATCACTCCATTAAATCGTCCACACAAATAAAATAGGTTTTTTCAGCCGTCCATTTCTTCCATGCATCGTGGCCCTATTGAAATAGTAATCTAGAAGAATATTAATGGTTGTTTAATATAAATTAGTTATTAAATATTTTAAAAATATATTAAAAAAAAAGAGGTGGAAGTTTTAAATTACATACCCTGAAAATAATATACGAGCCTGGTCTTATTAATAAATGGGATCTACTTTTCAGCTCAATCCCTGCGTTCTTCGGGCCATGTATTCCAGCCCCCGTCTAGCTAAAAGCAGGTCTAGCCTAGAAGCCCACGGGTCATCCCGGCCTATTGACAGCCCTAGGACTTATCCAATGTGTTGTACGGCAATGAACGGTGGGAATCTCAGGCAACTGTGATCGATAACTTAGAAATTAGAGTTTAGGGTTGGATACTTTCACTGATTGGAAGGCATGGTGTGTGGGTCAACCTTGATGGCACCACCCACCCACTACATATTGTTAGGCCTAGATCCCATAATAAAGCCCCCATCTGTGGGGAGTACTCTAGGAAGGGTGGCACCCGCCATAGAAACTCCCAGATGGAATGTGCAGTCCACTGTTTTATGAGTATGCCATGCAACCCATTCATCAGGTGTGCCCCACCAGGATGTAGCGACACACCTAAATTCAGGCCATTCAAAAACTCGTGTGACCCGCACTGTGTAAATATATAGTGTTTGGGCGTGATTGTATATTGCTCCTTGTGGTGTGTCCCACCACCTGAGTTTTGGATTGGATTATTCAACTATGGTGAGAATGAGGATGCTCACCAGATGTGCGGCTTGGATTTCACATAAAACCACAGGCCCGGCCCATGGATAGCCCCATGCCTAGACCTTGGCAATTAGCTCAGGAGATGGGCTTCAACAAGCGTCGATCTGGCCCATATTTAAAATTAGAATCCTTTCGACGTACAACCAAAACTAGAACCAAAAGAGGTCGACATGGCCCATGGTGGCCCCACAATGGCTATGACAGAAGCCTTCTTGAAGGACCATGAGAACGGATATCAGGCCTCACTTCTGAGAATGGCCTGCCATCCAATCAATGCCCACCACATCAGCCGGGAGGAAGGTTGGTCTAGGCGTTGGGCAATTCCCAATTTGTGTTTCTACATGAATGGGTTTGGCGAAAAATAAACACTGGTGGCCACATGATCAAATGTACGGATGGCATCCCATCCTCCTTATACGTGGATTTGGCTGATTTTCTTCCCCACTACCTTGCTTAAGTTATATATATATATATATATATATATATATATATATATATATATATATATATATATATATATATATATATATATATATATAGCTGAATCAAGCTATGAACGTGCCGAATCGAGCCGAGTTTGGGCTTGCTCGTGTGCGGCTCGAACTATGAAACGAGCTAGGAAAATTCGCTCGGCTCTATTCGAATCCTCCTTCCGAATCGAGCTGGAACGAGCCAGAACAAGCAAGCTAACCGAGCTAGCTCGATTCATGCTCAACTCTAATCATCACTATTGGGATAGGAGGGCCGGCGGCGGAAGCAAAGCCGAACACAAATAGCGAAATGAATCAAACAAGCAACACAATGCAATCACAATACATGCAACCACCTACACATAGGCAATCCGAATTTAACGTGGAAAAACCCCTCATGGGTAAAAAACCACCGCACAAAGCGACACCAATCCACTATAATATCAGAAGTTACAAGAGATGGAACCCAAAACCCAAGATCACCAAGCCCACAAGAGAAAGCCAAGCTTTCCCAAGAAGAACACCCTCTTCTCAAGCTCTTTCTCTCACCTAGAACCTCTCTCAATCTCTTTTGCAACCTAGGATACCTCTAATCCCGTAATACACTCCTTAAATAGGAGAAAAATCGAAAATAGAAACTCTTTACACAAAATCGCACAAGAGACCCACTACAACACGGAGACCTGTCGACTGGCTGGAGCTCACCGTTGACCGGCCAACGACCCTTGCCGACCGGCCAACAAAACCCAAAAACAGTCCAGTAGCTTTGCTGCCTTGGCTCCACCGTTACCGACCGGTCGGTGGCCTCTATGCAAGTTGATTTGAGGCGTCCGTCTCCAACAAACTCCACCACGACTCAAATCTTCATGCAACACCTTGCCACACACATCTTCACCTTCCAAAGTTCAAAATTATTTTTTTCCGAATACTTCTCTATGTCGAACCTCATGCCCGATGCCATGCTCTTGTCTCAGATCCGAATTTCTGCTACATCCCAACGATCGCTCTGATACCAGTTGTTGGGATAGGAGGGCTGACAGTGGAAGCAAAGTCGAACACAAATATCGAATTGAATCAAACAAGCAACACAATGCAATCACAATGCATGCAACCACCTACACATAGACAATCCGAATTTAACGTGGAAAAACCCCTCATGGATAAAATATCACGGCACAAAGCGGCACCAATCCACTATAATATCAGAAGTTATAAGAGATAGAAGAAACACAACCCGGATCACAGCCCATAAGAGAAAACCCAATTAACAAAGCTAATTCTCACATGAGAAGGACAAACACAGTCCTTTCCCTCAACCCAGAGAACTCCAAGCTTCCTCCTAGCTCTTTCTCTCACCCTAGAACTCTCCAAATCCCTTGGCCCATAGGCCGCAACCCTAATCTCAGATTACATCCTCTTAAATAAGGGAAAACTGAAATTAGAAACCTCTTGCGCAACAAACCGCGCAAGAAAACCAAGTCCAATTAGGACACTGCCGACCGGTCGTCCGAACACCCCCACCGACCGGTAGGCTGGCCGGATGGCCCAAAAAAGCTCTAGCAGCTTTAGCTGCCTTGATCCAACTTGACTGACCAGTCAGTAGCCTCCATGCATGTGATATGAAGCGTCCAATCCCAACAAACTCCACCACGATTCAAATCATCATGCACCACGTTGCCACGCACCATTTTCAATCTCTACTCCGTCATCATCATAGCTCCACCACTTCTCATGCTTCATCGACTTCATCATTTCACCTTCACCACCCGCTCGCTTATGTGGCCTTTGCGGCACACCACACATGAGCAACCGTGGATCTCGCTGCCGATCCCGCAGTTCCACAATGAATAGTGCTCCTGATTAAACCCGATTACAGTCGACGAATCTGATTGAGATATTGGCATACCGATCCACCTTCTTCAACTCTACTTCTTTCATAGATACCGATCGCTTTCCATGTTTTTCTTTCATGGAATTCTTCTCCACATCGAATCTCATGCCAGAAGACGTCATTGATGCCTCGCCTCAGATTCTCTCTGCCTCCTTCTCAACTTTAAGCTCTGAAACCACTTGTTAGGGTTAGGAGCCCCGCAGCGGAAGCAATCAAAGCAGGCGAGGAACACACCTCAATGGCAATCAACAAGCAAATCATCACACACAAGAAGGCAATCCGATTTTTACGTGGAAAAACCCCTCATGGGTAAAAAACCACGGCACAAAGCAACACCAATCCAATATGATATCAGAAGTAAAAAGAGATAGAAGAATCACAACCCGGATCACAGCCTACAAGAGCCAAGCTAACAAAGTTAATTCTCACATGAGAAGGACAAACACAGCCCTTTCCCTCAACCCAGAGAACTCCGAGCTTCCTCTTAGCTCTTACTCTCACCCTAGAACTCTCCCAATCCATTGGCCCATAGGCGGCAACCTTAATCTTGGATTACATCCCCTTAAATAAGGGAAAATTGAAATTAAAAACTTCTTGCGCAACAAACCGCGCAAGAAAACCAAGTCCAATTAGGACACTACCGATTGATTGTCTGGCCGAATGGCCCAGAAAAGCTCCAGCAGCTTTAGCTGCCTTGATCCAACGTGACCAGCCGGCCGGTCGGTAGCCTCCATGCATGTGATATGAGGCGTCCAATCCCAATAATCACATCTGCTCCGTTCAAAAGGTGGGCTCCACAATGAAGATAACCTGAGGCAGAAATAAGGCTAATTCGCTGGGCTAAACTCTTACGATTAACCTGCCAACTGTCACCCATCATTATTTTTAAATGACCTGGCTAGTGAATCAGCATGATTTTTGCATCAGTTGATTTTCATTCAGGGGACAACCTTTTGGATGGATCTAATTTCACAGACACTTGAAACATTGGCATCTTTGGGTATGATGTACGGTATAACTCACCGATCGTTGAGGTGAATTGAAGCATATCCAAATCTCAAGTGGACTACCGTAGAAAATTTATTGCGGCCATAGAAGTTTTGGATCAAGCAGATATTTGTTTTATTTTTCCCTTCATCTATATCTGTGTCTTCTTATGAACAGGTTTGATGACAAATAAACATCACTGTGGGCCTTAGAAAAGCTTAAACGGTGAACATCATTATTCCCACTGTTTCCTATGGCATGGTACAATTGAGTTTTGAATATACTTTAATTTTGGGTTCATGCCCTAAAATGATCTGGAAAAATGAACGGATGGCGATTTACTTCCAACAAATGCACCTCCCTACACACACCTCACATAACACATATTCCACCCTAGTATTTCAATTGAAAATCATAGCCGTTATGCACCATTTATTGTTAGGTTTGTCATTAAAGCTTATCGGTATATACATTTGTGGTTGAGCTACTGGCCCATTTTGGAATTATTTAATGATATATGAGTCATTTGTTATTCTTGGTATATCTAATTTTAAAAGGCTGGATGGTTTGGGCTATATGTCCTTTGACTCATACTTCTTAGTATTATTGTGGTCTGGATATAATGATTAAAGGGGTGGTCTATGAATTCATTGTTTAATTGTATATCTGCTATGATTGTTTACCAGTGCGTTAGTTGCAAATTTTGTGTCTTGTATGTGCTTCCATTTTAAAAGTATTAATGATAGAATCTCCTCTCTTTGTTGCTCATTGACAGATTTTCTACTCTTAATAATAATCATCTCTTATTGGCATCGCTGTGCTTATAGGTATATAAGTTTATGCTTGCTAACCTTTATCAATTGCTAACGACCAATCCACACTTCCTCAGGGATTTTATATTCAATTACCATAGGGGGTGACCAATTTATCAAGTAACAAGTTGTGTTAATGGCCAGTCCACAGCTCTTTGCCCAACACAACATTACTAATCATGGACCAGGCTCTCTCCAAGAGAGTCCGATTCATCCGCTCTGCTACACCATTCTGCTTTGGCGTGTGGTGCACTGTGTTGTGCTTCACGATCCCCTCCTCCTTACAATATGTATTAAATTCTCTGAAAGTGAACTCACATCCATTATCGGTTCTCAAAACCTTCATTTTCTGCCCTGACTGATTCTACACCATCGCCTTCCAGTACTTGAAGGTCATGAAGACATCGGATTTATTTTTCAAAAAATAAACCCAAACCTTCTTACTATAGTCATCGATAAATGACGAAAAACACGATGACCCCACAACAGAAATAACAGGCGACTGCCCCCATATATAAGAATGAACATACTCAAGCACCATTTTACATACATGTTTCCCCATTTTAAATGACAATTTAGATTGTTTCCTATACATGCAATGTTCACATATATTAAAGTCTACATATTTAAAGGAAAGAATCAAAGATCGTTCAGAGAGTACCTTCATGCCCCGCTCACTCATGTAGCCTAAGCGTGCATGCCACATACGTGCACACGTGGAATCCGCTATAATCGCTGCAGCTCCACCTATTGAAGTGCTCCCAATCAGCCTGTAAATGTTTTCATGCCTCTGTCCCTTCATAATTACTAGGGCCACCTTTGAGACTTTGCAGAACTGGTCAAAATCGGTGAACTTGCACCCCAATGCCTTGAGTGCACCAAGGGAAATCAAATTCTTCCTCAACCTGAGAACGTGCCTCACTTCCGTCAAGGTCCGTTCGATCACATTGAACATCTTGATGCCATGAGATTGTCTCAGAAAATTTCCTTCTTTAACCTTCCAACGATAGCTTTGATACCACTTGTTGGAAATCCGGTCAGCGGAAGCACCGAAGAGAATCAAACAATCACCACACAGCCACATAAGCAATCAACGCAAGACAAACGAATTTTATGTGGAAAACCCTTGCGGTAAAAAACCATGGCACAAATCAACACCTCCACTATGAATCTCAAATAATTACGGAGCTAATCTACTCACAAGTAGATCCCAAAGATGAACAAAACTCACTCAAACTTCACAAATCACTCCTCTAAACCCTAAACTCGTGTTTGGACTCCTTGGTCGTGATTAGGATATACCCAAATACGATTTGGAGGTGTTTAAATAGGACTCTAACCAAAATTGGAAACTTACAACACGAAACCGCGTAAGATATTTTCGCACCGCACGTTGACCGATCGGTCGTCAACCCACTAAAATCGCCTAGTGAGTTTTGCAAAAAAAAAAAAAAGTCTCGCTACCTCATAATTCGACCAGTTGGACGACCGGTCAGAGTCCCGTACAAACTGGTCTGAGACCTCCAAAATTTGTCCAGTGTCTTGCTGTGATAAACAGTCCATCGGCTGACCGATCGGTGGACACAAAAATTGCACAGTTTTTAAGGCTCTTCAACATGTACACAATGTACTCATCATTAATTTCGTGCCAATGTGGCATATTGTTGCAAGATCTAAGGTCATCCATTAGGTGGCCCCACGGTGTATTTCCTGTATCCACAAAATCAATCTAGTACGGTCATATGGTAAGACCTATGTATCCATAAATCTGGACCGTTGGACATTTGTTGTAACTTTTCATTTTTCATGTGCCCACCTGGCCCCATCAATGATGATTAGACTGGTCCCATTTTTGGGCCGTGGCACATACAAGGTGGGGTCTAATTGATGAGCCAACTAGGTATTCCTGTGGAACCATGTAAATCATGTTAGTATTTTAAAGGGAAGAGATAGAGTATCCATAAAGAAGGGAATAGAGAGAGAGAGAGAGAGAGAGAGAGAGAGAGAGAGAGAGAGAGCAAAATAGATGGACGGCTTTGATCACACCCACACATAAAGGTGGGCGTCAAATCCTCCACACGCCTACCGAGTATAAGTTTAAAAATAGTGAGATAATGTGATAAATGCATTAAAAATTATTTCTTTAATAAAATGGTGATAAAAGATTATTTAGGTGGCTATGGTGATGTTTAAGTAAAACCCAATTCGATCATAAGATGTGACAGCTACTTTTAGATATGAGGCCAAAAAATGAAAAATTAGTAAGTAAAACGTCCACCCTTTGCGTGTTTGGATTCTTGGAATCCACTGTAATGTGGTGTGGTCCACGATGTAAAGAGATAATGATTACCATTACCATGTAGTCAAAAGTAAAGCCGAATGTAATTAGAACACCTCCCTAAGGCGTTACTTTTTCTATTGGATTGTAATGTGCGAATAAAACTTGCCTAATATATGTTATATCCACACCGTCCATTAATTTTGCAATATTATTTTAGGGCATGACCCTAAATATCAGCTTCATTTGACACTTCTGTGGGCCACATGAGCTTTTTAATGACATGCGTTCAATCCTAACTGCTTATGTGGTGTGGTCAATTTTCATTTTGGATGTGGCCCATTTGTTTGTATATTTCCATATAATGCTCTTGCAAAATGAATGAATGGTGTGGATATAACACATACATCATCGTAGGGCCCACTAAACTATGCCACATCAAAGCCTTTCCGCCACTGCATTCAGATGCATTCCTATAATTTGACAGTATGGTTTATCCAACCAGCTACAAGGAGTAATAATTAATGTTTTCAATGCATTACCATGGATTCCAAGAATCCAAACACACCCGGGTCGGTGTAGGCCACCCCATATGGAAAAAAATGGACGGTTCAAATAGAACCGGTAAATTGTCCACCATGTTTCATTATATGTGTGTGGCCCACTTGATGAATAAGTCACCTTGATGTTACTGCTTAATCATCCAGGTTGCCACGTGTGCTGCGTGAAGTAGCGTGTGTGTATCTAACAAATGGCCTCTTGGGCCTTAGAGAGAGAACAGAGAGATTTGTTACCATAGGTCTCAGCGTACTCTCATAAGGGCTCATTTGGGAGCTTGTAAATAGAGGTAAATGGGAAATGTGATTGGAGGTAAATGAATTCAGAGTAAATGACTTTTAAAAATGTGTTTGGATGGGAGTAAATGAATTGCATTTGAAATCATTTTTTTTTTTGGATGAAAGTAAATGGAAGGAATTTTAATGCATTGGAATTTTTCAATATATTCACAGGAACATATGTAATATCCCAAATCAACTTTAATATCCAAATTGATGCACATATGTCATGTTTAACATAATGATTGTAACAAGCCCATTAAAATATATACTTTAACTAAAAATGAAGGAATTTGAGCCTTGTGTGGGCCACAACATAAGGATCACAAATAAGCATCTTGCCAATATTTTTTAACCATCCATTTAGATGGCCAACCTTTGAATGGTTTGGATCATTCTATTAATGTGATTTTATTGATGTAGCCAATAATTGAATTGTTTTGGAGTATCGTTAGTGTGCCACATGTACAGTGGATTGTTTACTCGTGCGACTCTCCATGGAAACTTAAAAAGGCATTTCACTTCATTTACTTTCAAATTCTCTCTTAAAAAAAGGATTTCATTTACAAGCCTATTTACTCCCATTTCATTTCATTTACATCCATATACTCCCATCCAAACACACCTCAAATCCCATTTACCTCCATTTACCCCCAATTCCCCCTATTTACTTCCATCCAAATGGCCCCTAAGATAAATCAGGATTAAAGCCATTGATCTGGAGTCATTTTAGATTCAAACCGTTAATCTCACGATATATACTGCTCAAAGTGAAATAATGAAATGATCAAAGGGTTTAAATTTTCCCATTAAAGAATTTTTTTTTCCATCCACTTTGAGGTCCACCCCATAAATGGTTTGGATTGTTAAAACATGGCCCAGATAAAAAGGCCATAGTCTGATGTATCCCATCTACACAGGGACGTATTGTAGCATACCATAAAGGCAGAGAAAATCAAGCTCCAATCAACAGGAATAATCAGTTACAGAGCTAGAATGGCATTTGAATTAAAAAAAGGGCTATTTAAAGAAGAAGAGAGGGAGGAGGAATCCATGGAGGAGTAGGACTCTCTATAGAGGAGTTTGTATGATTTGTTTTTGAAGGCTTTTCTCTTCAGAAATCGGAGAGATGGAGAACAGCAAGGCTGCTTCTTATTCATGGTGGTGGGACAGCCATAAGAGTTCCAGTCACTCTCAATTACTCGAGTCTATTTATCAGGTTTTTTTTCTTTCCCTCAAATGAGGCGCTTAATCCAGACCGTCCAACTTGTGGGCCACATTGTATAGTTCATATATCTAGAATCCTAACAACCATCTAATTGATGGTGATCAAACGGATGGTTAAAAGTAAACTGGTGAGCGGTACAAATTCCAAGTGCAAAGTCAGATGGTCATTCACGTCTTGGCAGTACTGCAGCTGTTTAGTAAGGCTTCATCCACCATTGGGTCGGTGATTTGGATGGTATGGATTGCCGCGCATGATTGGAGTATCACCACCGTTTTTAGAATGGTGGTGAACTATCATACGTGTCTACATGCTTATATCTCTCTTTTATTTCCCACTATAATACGGGTTTAAAATAAGAAATTCTGATTTTACGTGTGAATGACCAAAACGCCCTTTTTTCTTAAGAAGTGCTGAAGTTGAGAATTGTGGGATGCATGTGAGCCCATGAAGTTTTGAGATATTTGGGTGGCATTCATTTTTTTTTTAATGGTGTGGCGGGCATGATGATTGTATTGCCTTAATTTCTAGTTTATCTATATCATCATGGTTAAGTACAATACGTTTTGATGTCATACTCATGTGATGGGAGCCCCACAAATCTCTAGCATTTAATTTAGTTATTTCCCCTAAAATGGTACACATAATTTGGAAATAGTTATTTCACCCTAAAATGGTACATAATTTGGAAAAATCAAAATTCCGGAGGAACGCTACAGTAAAAATCAAATGGTACATAATTTGGAATAATTCCGGAGGAACGCTACAATAAAAATCCTGTCATATTCCTTATTAGAGGGATTATATGCATGCAGTACATGAAGGGTGAGACATAGGCAGCGCAATTTTTCAGATCCAACTTGAACAATTTCTCTCTCCAAGATACAATCACTAAGAAAAACTCCCCAAACCATTGAATCAGGTGCCACTTTCCCCTCGATCAGATTAAAGGCCTCGTTGAGTAAACCGGCCCGCCCAAGAAGGTCAATCATACATCCATAATGCTCCCAAAATCTTTGGTCATCGCATTAAATCAATACCACCCTTCTTTAACCAGTCCTGCATGGCTGCAAGCAAAAAGGATGGATACAAAGGTTACGCTTCCTGATAACCTTCAGAAATTTTGAATTGGTGTGACAATTAGCACAATAAAATAAATAATTTTCAGGTAAGATAATTGTGGAAAGGGAGATTAGTTTGGATGCAACACTTATTTCATTAAAATCATGAACACGATCCATGTTATCATGTTTGTGGTTTTGATATTGCAAAACAACCAACCTATTCTTGATAGAAATAGAGAATAGGGGTGCCTCAGAAACAAGGTTTGTAAAAATATCATTTTCATATGAAATACCAAAATTAATGCCTCAATTCAGAATTTTCGTTATGTGAACGTTAACATAAGCTTTATTTGAAAATTTTAAAAATAAAATATTAGAAATGGTAAAAAGATATAAACACCCTTGACAACCAATTTTTGCACATACAGTGCAATCATAGAATTCCAAGACACCAATTCCAAGACACCATGTCCCTCTCACCCATCCTACCTTTGTGGTTTATTTCTCTTTGATATGTTCACATTTTTTTATATCATTCTTTACCAAATAAAACAAACGACCCTTCCATCATGTGTAGTGAGAAGACAACCGCAAAAACCTTCGTATAATAAAAAATAAAATGCAGTTTTCATTTCAACCACATTCTATAGCTCCCCTCAGATTTGTTGCCAAATGCCATCGTTATTGGAGGAGGGGAGGAGATGGAAGGAAAATTGAAATTGGAGAATGTGTTATGTAATAGAAAAGGAGACAGAATGGAAATTGAAAGGGAGAATGGGTAGACATAACATAAATTAAAATTGGAGATTGTGGTGGAATATCCTCCCCGAGGAGGAGGAGACAAAACAGAAACTAAGACGGAAGAATGTTGTGGAATATACAGAGACAGAACAGAAATGGAAACAAGAAGAGATACTCCCAGGAGGAGTAGACAGAATGAAAATTGAATAGGAGAAGAAGATAGCCATGTAGGGATAGCCATTTAGGGTTTATATGAGAGAATATTGGTTGATATATGAAAGAAGGTTCATGGCTTTATATTGAGGAAAAACTACTGCTTCCTTCCTGTAAAAAAAAAAACACCATAAATTATTTAATGGCGAGAGTGTGATAAATTGTCAAACAAATTATTTCTTTTATAAAATGGTAAAAAGAGAGTACTTGGGTGGCCCACCGTGATGTTTAAGTGGAATCCACTCCGATTATAAGATGTAACAACCCCTTTTAGATACGTAGCCAAAAAATCAGGCTAATTTGGGCTTCAGGTGGGCCACATCAAATGAAAAATTAGCAAGTAGAATGTCCACCATTTATTCTTAAATAGCCAACCGTGATTAGAGTTGGACACGGACAACAACTTATCGAAAAGTTCGTTCGGTTCAAATTGAAAAAAATGAACCGAACAACCGGTTCGAAAGTAGAACGAGTCAAAGCGAACCAAATTTTTGGTGTTCGAAACTTTTTTGAATTGAGCACGAATCGGACCTCTGTTCGATTTGAATCGATCCACTAACTCAGTTCGAAATCTGTCCGATTTGAACCGAATCGGTTCGGTTCGATTAGAAAGGGTAATATAAATATAGTGTTTTTTTTTTACTTCACTCGTTTACTCGACTCGACTGCCCTAGCCAACCTTTCACCCCTACCCGCCAAAAGCCCAAAACCCTAATCCTCCCTGCTCATCCATGCTTGACCTTGACCCCCCTAATCCTCTCTAGCCCTGCTCGTCCTTCTGCTCGTCCCTCTGCACGTCCGATACTTTGCTCATCCTTTTGCTTGTCATTCTACATGTCTGATACCTTGCTCGTTATAGGTCCGAAACCCACTTAAAGCAGGAAAATCTACTAGACTTTAAGGTATGCGACTGTCTTCCTAACTCTTACCCTTCATCTAAATATTGTGAATATGCGATTTGTGAATGTGAATAGAGTTTTCTTAAATTGGGATTTTATGCTTTTTTAGAAATTGAGGGTTTTACAATTAGTAGTTTTTTATTTACAATTTTTTAAAATGTGGGTCCCACATTCGAACGAGTTGTGACAACCATTCGATTCAATTTAGGAACACGTACTAGAATAAAAATCTTTTCGCACGATAAAAAATAAATTGCTTGAACTGAAAAAATTGTCCAAACTAAAAAATGTTCGAACATGGGTTGGACTGGACCAAACCGAGTTCAAACACGGCCTCATTGTTCGAATGTTTGTTTGAACATTGTTCGAACACAATCCATTCAACAACCAAACCGAACCAAGCTGGCCCATGTTCGACTCGGTTCAATTCGATGTCTAGCTCTATCCGAAAAATACACAACTCATTAAAGTTTATAGTTCGAGAAAAGAAATTAGGTCCAAGTGGGACACACACAATCAATGGGCGATGTCTAAACCTCATGTCACTGGGCCCTATTACAATCAGTAAGGTTTCAATGGGCAGGCATCCAAATCAATGTTGTATGTGGTGTAGCCCACCTAAGTCATGGATTGACCACACCATAGACAACAGTTAAGAGTCGATATCCAAAACTCAGGTGGGCCCCAATAAGTGCTTTAGATGTTGTAGGCACGATTTTATAATGTTTCAGTTGGTATGGCCCACTTCTATATACAATTGATTTTTTGGATAACCCATAAAAAAACCCATAAAAATGTAGGGGATCCACCAAATTCATAGTGTGGATGTCAGATACACATCACAGTGGGGCCCACACAGCTCGACCTCATGGAAACTTCCCATGAGGTTGAGCGCATGGTACCTCCCACTCCCATGAGGTCGAGCGCATGGTAAAATTAAAAAGATAAAATGAGAAAAATTGTCCACGAATAAGAGGTTAGATAAAGTAAACAAATATAATCTTAAAATTACGAATTATTTGTAGTTGGTACAGTTAATGCAATTGAATTTAATTGTTTGGCACCTAAATATTTTTTAAGTGTCTATCAGGCATCATAGCTGTCACATGGTATCAAATAACTAATCAATCATCAATTATATTTAGAAAATATGTGCAAAATATTCACTTACTTTTCCAATACCACCCATTCCAAATATTTACCTTCCGAATATCCTGCATTAGAGAAATAGCGATATTATTAACCCTTTAAATGAGCATGATGTGAATGAGTGGATCCGTGAGTTCGGCACATTGTCTTCAAACATTTAGATTGTTGGTGGAAATCTTGAAGTATTTTAGACATTGATTGTGAAATGCCTATTCTGAAATGCATGTTAAAACTCATGTCTTCTATTATTGGGCGGTGACCGTAATGCCTACGTATGAATATCATTTTCCTCTATTCTAACCATGATTGTTGCCAACTGTTATTTCTTGTGATCCTTCACTTTGAACCTAACAATCAAACAACTCACCCACAAATTAGTGTCATTAGGGCTTTAAATGGTCGGGTTCGGTTCGGGTTTAGCCAAAAGCAGACCCGCCCATTTACTAAACGGGTCTGGGTCCAAATTTTAGAACCAAACCCTTTTACTAAATGGGTGGGTCTGGGTCGGGTCTGAGTCAACCCATCAGACCATTTTATAAATGGGTCCGGGTCTGGTAGAGGGAGATCCACCCAGACCCATTTATAAATGGGTCGGGTCTAATGGGTCTGGGTTTGGATCTAGTATGCAAGCATTTCTATAAGGCTTAAAACCGGGTCTAGACGGGTCTGGGCTGGATGGGTCCCTTGAAACATAGACCAAACCCACCCACTTACTAAATGAGTTCGGGTCGGGTCAGGTCGGGCCAAACATAAAGGAAACCAGACCCAGACCCGTTTAGCAAATGGGTCTATTCTTGGACCCAGACCCGTACCATTTAACAAATGGGTCGGGTCTAAATGGGTTGGGTTTGGGTACCCCATCGGGTCCGCTGACCCATTTACAGCCGTAAGTGTCATATATCATTTTAAATGTGGCTATACAGTCCAATCTAGCACATGTGTGTGACATTCCTAGATCATGTGGCCTTCAAACAATCGAATTTAACAATAGTCAGTTATATAAATTTTTTATGTATCATAGCCATGCATCAAGATGTAGAGTAAGACCTTTTATGTGATGGGCATGATATAACTGAAAATGGTCCAAACAGTTGGCCCACCATAGGTTGTGTGATTTTCAACTATACGACCATCCATTGCACACCATATTCACTTAGATGGTGAGATCGAAGGAGTGAAAATTTTACCATGAGACTCATTAAAAGGTGGTAATTGGTCTAGATTGTAAGATGATGCCATGAAAGGGTAATTCATGCTAAGGGCCCGTTTGGGTACCACCAAATAAGTTACTTTTTTCTACTTACAGTAGTAGATAATTAGTTACTTATTTGACATAAATAAGTTTGGTTTATGATCAATTATAGGTAGCTTTTTTATTTAAAGTTACTTAATCACTTCAGTTTAATAAGTAGAAATCAAGATAAGCTACTAATGGCATAAGTAGCTTATCTTAAATAACTTACCATCCAAACGCCCCCTAAGTCACAATTGAGGTTGTACAAACTCTTTTCTTTAGAGGTACCATACATTGTGTAAGATTAAACCAGTTCATTTGGTAAAAAAAAAAAAGGAAATTAATAGGACTCAGTATAATATTTCTGGGTTTAGATGTTTTTGCAAAACCATTCTTTAGAATAGCAGACTGAGGACCATCGTTCCTTGATCTAAACCATTGTCATCAGAGGCCTCTCTTTGGATGGTGGATGCACCAAAAATATTATAAATGGTAAAAGCCCAACCATTCAATAGGTGATCCGACAAATAGACATTCAAAACATAAAAAGAGTAACAGTTCATTCAACACAAAGTCTGCCACTCTAGCGCTTCAATCTTCCAATTTAGGGAATTTTTAGTGTATTACCATCTAGGGTGAGGCCCATCATATCAACAGGTTAGGTCTCTGAACCATGTAATAGTGGGGCTCTTCAATCTCCCCGAGGATCACCTATCTTGAAAAGGCCATCCATTGATATCAACAGCACAGCCTACCAGTTGAAGATCTTCATGGTGGGGCCTACCATTTACATGGATCAGATCTCGGAGATAAATCTCTCCCAAAAAATAGTCATAGGCCCAACCACTGAGTTAGTGGAAAAAAAGGTTGGCACACTTTATTTCTATAATTATTAATTGATCTAAATGGTTAAGATGGATTGTTGGGAGAAGGATTTTGACCCTAGCCCAACTTGAGTCGGTTAGTGACAAGGTGTACTAAATCGGTTATGTATCGGCCATAACGGTAATGGCCCAAGGCCATTATGCAATACAGTCTGAAATGAGGATGGTGTAAAAACGAGCCGTTATGGTTCCATAACAGTCTTGAACAGCCGTTACGCACAATAACCCTAAAAGAAAAAGAAAAAGAAATTTTGTATGTACCTCTTTTCTTCTTCTTTTTCTTCTGCTGCGCCATGCTGCGGCAGTTGTTTTTCTTTCTCTTCTTCTTTTTCCCCCTTCTTTTGTTGTTGTGCTGCATCTCAATTCTCTATTTCCCCTCTTCCTTCTTTGCTCTTCAAAGAATCTGCATGCGTCGCAATTTGTGATCAAGTTGTAAAAAGTTTTTTTTTTTTTTTTTTTTTTTTTTTTTTTTTTTTTTTTTTTTTTTACTTTGATCGTGTATGAGGCTAGGTGCATGTAACGCCCCGATTTTTCCCAACCCAAGTTCTAGACCCGCGTTTCAAAAATCCGAACGTTAACCTATGAAGAATTAAGTATCATTTCAAAAAGGGTATTCACAGCGGAAGAAAAACAAACTGCACCTATAGGAAAGATGCAACATATATTTCAAAGTATCAAGTGGTGCCCATAGGGATTATACAAACCAAATATCTAGAATTTGAAATCAAAATACATTAATGAAACAATTACAAAATTTAAAGCAACAATCGGCGAACACAACCCTTTGGTCCACGACATTAGTATAATCCGAGCATAATTTAAATCACCTACATCACCTGTACGGTTGAAATTTAAATAGCACGAGTGGCCAACTCAGTGTGACATCCCCTCAAGATATCACACAAACATTGTCAGCCAAGCATAGTTCGAAAAGAAAACATACAAAACATCCATAGTGTAATCTTTTTTGAATGTATGAATGCATGCACATGTCCCTCAGCCTCAGGATGCTTATCCAGTTGGAAAATGTGATCCGGAAGTCACTAAAGACACACATTGGCCTCACAATGCAAATACATAAAAAATAGTTCTTTCCAGCGAAAATACCAAAGGTACGTGCTCACAATGAATGTCTCACCCAACAAGTCAATAAATGGTGGTCTAGGGCCAGCGAAAATACGAAAGGGTACGTGCTCACCGCAACCAGACCACCAGAGGGAAATATGGCTCATCACCACATGTCCCATCAGTGCCATGATATGCATGATTAAGCCAACCATTATTATCCCAATTAAACTCAAACCAATTATACAATACCCTTACAATTAGTGGCCTTCCAACCCAAAATTTCTCAATATATTCTCCAACACTAGTCCAACTAAGGACACAATTAAGAACTCAACCCAACAAGACATGTAGTCCAACAATTCCATCCGAGGACATAATTAAGAATCTTTCCATTAGCTACAAGGGCACAACTTATCATTTAATCACTTTGCAAGGCCACTAGTTTAAGGTACTATCTAATATGAGTGGTCATAACCATCCAAGTTCACAATCCAATTTCAAATTCTATACATAAGTCGTATTTCTCATCAATTAAGATGTCAATTCAAGATTCCTAAACAATCCACAAGTTATGGGAAGGAATTCATGTATGACGTGTGAACAAAGTTGAGCATATGATTTAAGAGCTTATCCAAATAAATAACACATGTGAACATGGGTTAAAGCTAACTATTATCAGTACATATTAAATATAAAACTATTACTTAAACTAACATAGAAATGGAAAGCTCGAGGGGAGGAATCATTACCTTAGATTTTGATCACCTAAATAGCTTAGTCCGACTTATCTTGCTACTAAGTGTTGGCATTGAATGAAATTCTCAAATCCCTATAACCAAATAAGGTTCTAGAAAGTTTTAAATGAATGGTGCACACCACAGAAGTGCTCCCACGTGGATTTCTAAGTAAACGGAATTTCCATGCAAAAGTGATTTTTGGCTAAGTTTGAGTCTAATTTGTGGTCACAAGGGGCTAGCTTCTAGAGAAATAAAATGGCAATTTAGTAGCCCTATGCATGGGCTTCAAAACCCACAGGGCGAACCCCCTTGGTTGAACACATACAAATTTTTTACATTATCCCAAACATGGGCACCTGGAATAGTGGTGCAGAAAATAGTACAGTAATGGTTTCAGCCCAAGACATGCACCACCATCAAGCGGGCCCACATTTTGGCTTGAAGACAAGTGCCCCTAGTAGACCCATATGTAGTCTACAAAACCTACATAATAGGACGTGCTGGATGCACACAAAAAAGTTTTAGTGCATGGCCAAACATGACTAATTGAAATTTCTGCTCAGAAAATTTCTGCACAACATTTCTTGGCCCCATTTTGAGATCAACTCCCCTAGTCTACTTAGGTCTACAAGTTGAAGGTTAGGCAGATCCAAAGCTTAAGTGGGCCGCAACCAATGGATTTTAATGCTTAATTACCTATTTAAGATGATCCAATGGTTGGATGGTCTCCAAACAGTTTTTCAATGGTTCAAAAGTTTCAAGGACTTATATGGTTCATAAGATGAGATGTAATATTAGTTATTAACCTCAATATCTTATTTTATAACACAATGATAGTCTTATTATCATTATCCTTATTATTATTATCATCATTACTATTAGTATAGTTATTATTAATAGTATGTTGGTAAAATGGTATTTCCGTCGTATTAGGACCCTATCCTATGGGTGAGGCTAATCCTCAACCCAAGTGGGCCATGCCACTCAAATGGTGCATTAAATGTGGATTTCCAGTTGTTGGATTGATTCAATTTTTGTGTATATTAATGGTCCTAGAAGTTCTACATGTTATTTAAGCCAACTTGGATAGTTGATCTTTAAAAGTAGATGGTCTGATGAGTGCGATTAAGAGTGTGTCGCCATAAAGAGTGTTTTGGACTCAATGAGCGGTAGATCTTGCGATCTAGGTCATGCCATTGATTATGGACGGTTTCATTCGCCTATTTCTTCAAAGTTTTAGTCCAAATTGGAATTTCAGGAATGTAGCTTCATGTGTGAGCCATAGGTTTTTTTTTTTTTTTTTTTTACAGGTTCTTCTATTAGGTGTGTGCTTGTGTTGCATATAAAATCGAAGAATTTCATATTGGTACTCGAGTAAATCTAACACCCGAGCACTGGAAAACCAGGGTGTTACAGTGCACTTGAGACATTTGTACCTTTTCCTGACCATCTGCCCGCCTTAATATTTATGTTCATGCCATCCACCAGTTTTTTCAGCCCATTTTGGGGCATGGCTAAAAAATGAAGCAGATCCAAATTTCAAGTGGACTACACCATAGGAAAAAGTGATCATTGAATGTCCACCATTAAAAACTTTTAAGAACTTTCTAGGGCCACTGTAATCTTTATTTGCCGTCCAACCTGTTAATAAGGACAAAGAGACTTGGATGAAGGGAAAACACAAATATCAACTAGGGTAAAAAACTTTTGTGGCCCTAAGAGTTTTTAATGATGGGCATTCAATTCCTACTATATAGTGCGCTTAAGATTTGAAGTTGTTTCATTTTTGGGACCACCCTCTAAAATAAACTGAAAAAACTGATAGAAATTATAGATTTATAACACATATATCAAGGTGAGGCCCACGGCGAGAGTATCACCCATGAGTTTAGTGTAATATGAGTTTGATACATATGAAATTTGTTCACTTGACATGTATTAAATTAAATTGATTCCACTAAAATATGGGCCCTGTTGTTGCTAAGTCAAAATTTTAAAATAAAATTGTGTGATGATGTTAACTATTAATTTATGGACACTTATTTATTGAAATTAAATATCTTTAGTTCTTTATTGTCCAATAAATGTCAAACCATCCTATAGTCGGATGATGAAACAAGCATAAGTTAGGACCATTAGATGTTTTTTATTCTTCACCATACAATAAAAGTCCATCGGTCTAGGGCTAATTACATTCAGAATGAGTTCCAATAGATTGCATGAATTTGAGGATAATTCGGAACATCGAGTAGTCCCTAAAATCAGTCCCAAATCGTCGACACTATTTATCCGAATTTAATTTTAATTTTTTCTAAAATTTATTCATGAAATAATGTCAAATAGTTAAGGTCGTGCATTAGTAAAATGAGCACCATAGCTTACATGAATTTAGGGCTAATATTTTGAGAGTATTTGAGTGGCCCCCAAATCGATGACATTATTCATTCGAATTTAATTCAAGGATAAGTCATTTATGCATTGTCTAAATGATTGATTCCATGCTTATCTCATAAAAAAAAAAAAGTCAAGTCAAAACAAGTTTAGTTCGATTCCATACACATCTCAATAAGAATCTAGCCATGTGAAATCAAGCCAAGTTCAATTCCATGCAGATTGTTACCAAAAAGCAAGTCATGTCAAAACAATCTATGCTCAATTCCATAAGAGAAAAAAGATAAAATCAAAGCTCTCACTCTATAAAACAGAAATCCCCAAGTGGTAGACAACACTCTAAAACACAAAAAAGACCACAAAAGTCAAATCTTACACGTTAGGAAAAAAAAATCAAACAACCTAGCTTTGGTCATGAGTTAATAAGGAAAAAATAAAAAAGGCCCAACATATATAAAACCTTTCTTCCTTCTTCTTCTTCAATCTAAGGTTTTCTTGGGAGAGAGCTGGAGTGTTGAGAGAATGAGGGGAGAGTGAGGGGTTTATATAGCAAGAAGGAGAGGGAAGGTGGAGACAAGTAGACAAGTGAAGAAGGTGGAGATAAGTAGAGGTAAGTGAAACTTAGTCATTTGATACTCTGGTAGTGTGTTTGATACTTGGTACACATGCACTTAGATATTATACACATGTCAAAATACTAATTCAAATTAGAACAACTCAATTGTGGAAGGCGTCACAATCCCAAAATGGTTTAATCTTTAAATCTTAACCTCTCATTCATGGACCACTATTGGATATTTTCAGTTTTACTCATCTAATAAATGTCCATTAATCTGCTAATCACATAATAAGATAAGTGTAACGCCTCGATTTTCATTACTCGGGTGTTGAGCCCGTGTTCTGAAAACCCGGGTATAAATATTCCACGATAGCTCAAATCACAGTATAATTTATTTTTATTTTTTTAAAATAGAGTATTGCAGTGGAACAAAAGAGAGATCAAGCGTAAAGAATGTCCAAATATACATACAAGTATTCAAGTAGAGCCCATAGAGTTTATACAAATCAAATGTCTCAAAACTTAACTAAAATACATAAATGAAATACAACTCTAAATGGTCTTGAACTGCAAAATCCATCAAGTTTCTCATCCAAAGACACTTGCATCCACTAATATGGTTCAATAACGTTAAAACGTTATCATAGTGAGGTAAAAACCCTCCAAGATTACTAAGCATGATAATAATTAGGCAAAAATTAATTAAAGATAACAGATTATGATTTACACAAGTTCTAAAATTCTAGGAGATGATATACAATATGGTCAACTGTAAAATCATAAATAACATTAACTAAGGTAACAACTACAATTAGATAAGAAGACAAAAATATAATAAATCATATAATGACAAATTTAAAATTTTCAAAATACATTCAATATTATTAAATGTAACATTCCATCCACATAAGAAACAATATAACATTCACCCAATTCATTCCACTCATGTTAACATTGATCATTTAAATGCATGGATGCATACACATGTTCATCAGCCTGGGGATGCACATCCAGCTGGCGAGTTTCAAACCGACAGTAACATGGTTCGTCACTAATGTTACCCGCAATGCAATGCACATCAAACTGACAGTAATGTGGCTCGTCACCAACATTACTCGCAAATGCCATGTATGCATGATTAATCAGCTTTTATTAGTCTGATTTACAAACAAGCAATTAAAAGCTTATAGTCACTATGGGGGGTGCGTGCAACCCAGCATAGGCAGACGGCTCAGGCATAACATCCCAGAACACCATTCCCAGCCTATGAGACGTCAACCAGTAATCTCTACGCTAGTAATCATTTATTCTACAAGTATACCTTACAACTTAAGTTCATACCAAATTTTTAAGAAAAGAAAACTTGGGCAACAAGTCCATGTATGGACACTAGCAAAAAGGGATTTTCCCAAACAAAAGCCTTATAGGCATCAAGTCTATTTGAGGACACCAACAGAATGGGCTCAATCCTACATCTCTAAATGGTAATCCAAATTAACTCCAAACTTATAACCCAATGTTCCACTTCAGTTCTTAAAATGACAACATGACAAACTTTAACACACAACACCCCCAAATATCCAAATGACATTCATGTCACATAGAACTAATTCCATTCTTCGAATTACATAAAAAAAATGATCAATTTAAATGAAATCAATTCCATAAACAAATATCATCATAAGACAATTATTTGAAAGTAATTAATTCATAAACAAGGCAATTATTCTAGCAAGTAATGTAATTAGAGGATCATGTACAAAAGAATGGAAAGCTTGAAGGGTGAAAACCTCACATAGTATTGATTTAATTTAACTCAATTTCCAACTCAATTCAAGTGAGGTGAACTTTAAAGTCCGATTTGGCTCATATGTGGGTCCGTCTCCAATTCGAGCCCAAATCTCAATTTCCTCACTCAGCACTTGACTCGGCGTCTCAATTTGATGTTAAACAGATCCTTCTTCTAATACTGGCCAACAAACTTGACCCCCTGATAGATGAACTGAAACAGCCCCCAACACAAATCCAACAACTGCTAGACTCATCAGGTGAAACTGAGTCAACTCAGCATGCGAAATGCTTACTTATTCTGACTCAGATTCGAACTCAAGCTCTAGTGGTGGTTTGAAACACCACCCCATCTGAAGGTAGACCTAGATCAGATTCTACACACAATCCACCAGATCTAGGTGACTAAATGCAGTCCACTCCATCCCAAACTCGGCAGTAAATAGCTGAGTTAACTCAGCTTAACCCAGATCTAATCCGGCAACCCTCTACTCACTTCTCTTTATTATTCCTTTTTCTTCTCCCATTGTTTCTTCTTCTTCCTCCTTTTTCTTTTCCTCTTCGAAGCAATGCCCTGGAGATCTTGGGCATTCAGATATGATATGAACTTCAACAGGCCACCAAACTCAGTGAGCTCAACTTCCAACCAGATCTAATTTGGTTAGAATCTGTCCCCAGTTTCCGCCTCTACTCCGCTGCTTGAAAGCCCAGAAAGACCCGACTGATCAGCGATTGGACAATCATCAGATGGCTGTCCTAGATGCTGAAATGGATCTCCAATCAACAACGCATCTCGAACCCACAATCACTGCTTCTCGACAGGGAGTGTTGGAGTTTTCTTCCTCATTTAAACAGAGGAGAGAGTGGGTCAGATTGAGGTCTGACCAGCTAGTGCCCCCTGGCCGGCCGGCCAGACAAAGTGGCTGGAAACCACAAAATCGCTGGACGAATTTTGTGAAGGCCAACCGGTCGTCCAACCGGCTAGTGGTCCTGGCCGACCGGTCGGCAGACAAGTCGGGCTGTGTGTTTTTAACACAGCAATCTCTCTGGACATTTTTTTATGCGTCTAACCGGCCGGAGGTGTGCGCGGGTTATTTAATCAATTTCCTAATGGGACTCTAATACATGCAAACGGCTATAGATAGAGCTCCAATCCGAGATTTGGTGATTCTACAAGGTATTCTACACGTCCAAGGTGAGAGAGAGAGAGAAAAAAAGAAAAAGAGAGAAAGAAAAAGAGGGAGAGGAAGCTTGTTGGTAGAGGAGGCTTTGCTCACGAAGGTGATTCACAGTGCGACGAGCTCGGGTAGGGCTGTACATTGAGCCGAGTCGAGTCGAGGTGGGCCAAGCTTGGCTTGACTCGTCTGTGCTCTCCTATAGTTCGAGCTCGAGCTTACCATTGGAGCTCACCTTGTTTGCTAAAACTATCGAGGCGAGCTTGAGGCAAGCTAGTGGATCGAGTCGAGGCGAGCTTACCTTGAGTCGAGTCGAGCTTGCTCCCACCTCAATTTATTATATTTTTTACTACAAAATACAAATTAAAAGTTAACAACATTAAGTTTAAAGAGTCATACATATATTAGGGGAGAATAGTGTTTCTACATGTGGGACCCCACCATTAAAATGACCTAGCTCTGATCGGTTTTTTCTTTGGCCAGGTCACACATGCATTGAATGCAGACCACTAGTAGTATTTTCTAAACCATAATTAACACAGTACATGCATAGCTCACCACATGAATGGACTGCCCTGAATATTGTGTGGACCATCTTCATGATGAGGCTCAGCTGATTTATGAATCAGATGCACCACCTTCCTCGTAAAATTGCAATCAATAGCTGCATATGGTGTTTGGTCTTACCATAGCCCCTGTTTCGTAGATATGTATGGTGTATGGTCTCACCGTAGCACCTGTGTTTGTGTAGCGTGTAAAACACACAACCACTGTGTGCCCACCTATGTTTGTGTAGCGTGTAAAACCCACAACCACTGTGTGCCCACCATGTTTTGTACTTGAAATTACTCAATCCATGAGATATGTTCAACAAGGAATGTTCTTACCTGAACAAAATAGTAGGATTAAGAAACCCCCCCAAACATTTGAGGGTTTTATATGTCCTAAGCTTGGACCCCAATGTGTGTGTGTTGGGGGGGGGGGGGGGAAGAAAGAACCAAGAAATAAGAAGATTAGGTTTTTTTCTTTTAACAATTATCTCTACAAAACGAGCCGAGTCGAGCTCGAGCCGAGTCGAGCTTGAATCGAGTCGAGTCGAGTGACCCAATGGTCGAACTTGACTCAATTTCTGACTCGAGCTCCTAAATGAAGCTTGGCTTGACTTGTTCTACTGAGTTGAGTCGAGCCGAGGCGAGCTTTTTTGAGTCGAGTCGATCGAGTTTCTCGAGCTGACTCAGCTCATGACCAGCCCTATGCTCGGGTGAGATCTCTCAGTTTCTAGTCCTTTTATTGTTATCCATCCTTGCGTGGAGGATCACGAATCTTGGCTTCTAATTTCTTCCTATTTCTTCTGAACAGTCCAGATGGACCCCATGGAGCTCTTGAATGTGTAGAGTTGAAGGTCTGCGGCTCTTTGGTTGGTGAGTTTGGAGGAGAAATGAAACGGCAATTTTATAGGGTTTCTCTAAAACTGGAGAAGAGAAGCTTTGAAACTCGATCTCATAGCTCTTATAGCATACCCCTAATTCACTCAGATCCGTCGGATTGAAAACAGAGGGCCTAGATGGTTACAAGTGTCTGGTATCTAGAAGTTTGTGTAACAGACAATTAGAGAAAGATAGGCGCTGAGTTTCTAAATCCGTGTGATAATCATTGGACGATTGAGATAAAAAGAAAACTCCTCTCACGGACGGCTTTGATGGCGTGAAGGTCGCTCTCCTGGATTGCCAGCCTGTATAGCTTAAAACAGAAACAAAAGACTCGCATGTGGAAATAACTCACTCACGCAACTAAGATTGTGCGTGAGATTGTGATCTCGAACAGTTGCAAAATAAAAAGTTTTAATAGTGTTTTGGTCTAACCCATGATATGAACCTGATATACGGTTTGGATCGTCTCAAAATATCACATATAAATCTTAATCTTCAACCTATGAGTCTGCTGGAAACACAAATTCAATTTCCAGCAAGAAACTTTGGCTTTGAACCACGCACAAAGATATGCATTTAAATCAGATTAACTACCCAGGTTATGGTTTAATCTACCTCCCTCACACCATGGATGGTTCAGATCAGCCAGATAGTTGCTAGAAAGTGGGCCACGCCCAACCGAAACGGACCGTCCGTCCGTTCAACTAAAACAGCCTGTTCGGGCAGCGACCGTGAAAGAGAGAGAGGAGGTTTCCTCTTTTGGAAAATGCGGTCCAATCGGTGCACAGCGTGTACACATTCTCTGGTGCACATTCACCATGAAAAGTGGGGTCCACAACAATGATTAGTGGAATCCACTCCGTCCAATGATAACAACAGAAGCTCATGGACCACTGATGGCCAACTACTATCACCAAGTGGGTCATACACATCGATCTAACCAAAAATAAAAGTATTTTATGCATCCCAATAGTTGGATTGTTCCCAAACCGAGTTTGGACGGCTAAGAAGTCCAAATGGCTAGTATAATCCATACAATTAGGTGTAATACAATCTATAACAATTTATTTCTCTTTAATAATCCAAATACCAAGATAATACTACAAATACTAAGATCATTATTATTATAGTTATTTTGTTATCATTTTTTTTTATATAAAAATGGAGAGTCCACTTTCCACTAACATTGTTCACCGAGATACCAAGTATCTGACCACACATTTGATCATTAAATAGTTTAATCACTTTAATAATTCATCTAACATACATTATTGTATTTACCTCAAATTTGGTTATTTTGATTAATAATTAATTATGAAATTCAGTTGCATATATTCCAGGAGCTTCAAGAAAAATCTGTACAGTAGATTGTCTAGTTTTAAACTTAAAAGTAACACCAGAAAATACGGGGTGTTACAATAAGTGTTTTTTTTATTATCATGATACATTTAAAATGAAGTATATCATCCATCACATTCTGTCAGAGTATCAATGTTTTTCTCTAAGCTAGGCTGAGTATGCTAGTTTTGAATTATTGAAAAGCTTGTGGTGACTCTTTTGAACAGTGGGGCCTCTCTGCCACTGCTGCTACGGTAGTGGGCCCACTTGAATTTGATCTGCTCATGTCTGGGCCCTGATCTGACATAGTATGGTGAAACGGATGGATGGGATGGATTTCTTACAACTATCACGGTGGACCCTTAAAAATGTTCAACGGTAGTAGTCAATCTCCACTGATTCGGTTGATGGGGCCATCTGAGACATGGGTCCACTGGAGCCTTAGATCTGCCCCGGATTTGGGGGTTTGTTCACATGTCCAAGGAGATTTCAATGGTGAGAACTGTCCCAGCTGTTCTGCATGGTGGGGTCCATACGTGATTGGACCAAACTAATATATTTGTTTTCCTCTCAACCAGATTTGCGTGACCTCCTGCACGGGTTGGATGGCAATAAAAGGTTTTAAGAAGGTTTCAACAGTGAGTATTCACCCTCACCGATCCCTGAAGTGAGGCCTACTTGGAGCTCAGGTCTGTCCCTACGTGTGGGCCCCACATACGTGCAGGCCTGCATGGCCTGGTCAGCAGGTAAGATGGCAAGGTAACATCACTGTAGCCCTTAGGAAGGATTCAACGGTGAACATTTAGTCCTCATTGTGGGGTCCACTTGAGACTTTAATCTGTCTCATTTTTTGGCTCATCGCCTAAAATGATTTGGAAAAGTGGATGAGTGGCGTGGATGAAACATACATATCACGGTAGGTCCCACTCAGCTCACGCCGAGTGAGGGCTTCCGCCTCACGTACACCTTCTCTCTCTCTCTCTCTCTCTCTCTCTATATATATATTATCCTTTTCCTATCTCTCTTTTACTTTTTGTTTTAATAGAAGTGGGTCCCTTGTGTGGACGATCCACTCCATCCATCAGGTCTTTCAGCTTATGCTGAGCCCAACAAGACCTGATTTAGATAGATTATCTTTCATGAGGACATAACGGTAGACCATGGAAGGTTTCAACAGTGGGCCGCAATGTTACCACTGTTTTCTATGGTACGGCCTACCTGAGATTTACGTCTGGCTGATTTTTGGTATTGTGCCATAACATGGGCTGGTATAATGGCTGAATGGTCTGGATCTTTTATAAACATCACCCTTTGGCCATGGTGGGTGTCACAGTTCTTTAGCCCAAAAAGGATATAGGGATGTCTATCTGTACGTCCAGAGAGGACTCCCTTCCTTAACGCCTCTCTCGCTTTTATTTTATACACACACACTAACTTTGTACAGGTGGGGTCCACGTGAAAGATCCGATCCGTCCGTTGGATTGGACTGCGCAAGGTGGGCCCAAGGAGTTTTGGATCAGACCATATCTTCTGTTTTTCCTCCATCAAGATGTGTGAACCTTAACACAAGTCAAATGGTCAATAATCATTAAGGGTGGTCCATAAAACCGATCAAGCTGATACTTGTGGTTTCCCTTCCACCCCTAGCCGTGTGACCTTAAGAGCGGTTCAGATGAAAAATAAATCTCAAGGTGGGCCTTGAGAAGGTCTCAATAGTGGGTGTCATCTCTCAACTATTCAACATGGTATGTCCCACCTAAGTTACATCTCCGCCTCATGTTTGGGGTATGGATCTAGAATGAGCTGGCAGGATGGATGGACAGAATGGATATAACAAATACATGACGATGACCCTCACAAGTGGGCCCTAGGACTGTATTTTTCAACGTTGTGGTCCTCAAGAAGTTTTCAACGGTAGGCGTTAATTCCCACTGCTTTCTGTGGTGTGGTCTTGTTGAGCTTTGGATTTGCCTCATTTTTAGACCCATTCACTAAACTGATATCACAAAATGAATGACAGGTGTGGATATAAGACATACATCATGGTGGAACCCACAGAAGTTGGTGACGACAACACACCACGGAGGTCCCCAAGCAGCTTCCATGGCTGCTCGGTTAGAAGTAGGCATGCCCCTTATGCTCAGGCATTGCCAGTCTCATTTCAAAATTCTTTGAAAGGGTTTAGAAGGCTTAATAGTAATTACATGTTTATGAGTTTATTTGGTGAGTGAATTGAGTCCTGGTGAGTCGAGTTGAGTTTGCTGAGTCGAGCTTTGTCTAGTGTTAACTTCTGGTGAAATTTGTTAATTTGACTCAGGAACACCTGCGTGAATCAACGGTCCTAACTAACCATTAAGATTAGCAAATGATTATGTGGGACCCTTGGATTCTTCTTAGTAGATCTAAAACTCAGGCGGGCCACACCGTAGGAAATAGTTGGGAGATCGCCACCACTAAAATCTTCTAGATTGTGTGTGTATGTAAAACTCAATTCAAAGTAAAAATAAAAAATAAAAAATAGATCCCACAAATTGATGTGAGAGGTTTTAGGATGATATTAGATGATGTGGACGACCTAAGTCTTGTATTCACCTGATATTTGGGCTCAAGGAAAACATGGAGAGCGCACCCAATGAATGGGTTGGTTGTCATGCACTTATTATAGTGAGCTCCACAAATTGAGTTGTAGATAGACGATTGAGATTAGTTTCGATTGTTTACCTTCTTCCAATGGTCGCGAGAAATTTGCTTCCGCTCATTGTCTTTGCCTCCTTTTTGTTAACACAGTGAAGGCTTTTGTTTTGGGATTGTTTTGCTGTTGGTGGTCTTATTTATAGCCAGAGACTCTCGGATTGCGTAGTGCAGAATACAGCACCTAAGACAGTATTGTGTATACGTGGAAAATCTCTGCGGGCCTACCATGATTTATGTGTTTTATCCAAGCCGTCTATCCATTTTTCTATATCATTTTAGTGCATGATCCCAAAAATGAGTCAAATCCAAAGCCTAAGTGGACCACACCACATGATCTGACAAAATTAATGGGTGGTGTTGATAAAACACATATATCATAGCAGGGCCCACTGAATTTTTTTCGTCTATAAAGCACATATATCTGTTGTTTCATAATCAAATGGTCACAATTAAGACCCATTTTTATTGGGATGTGTGTTTTTGAATTTTTGAGAATAATCTAACTTGTCGTTTTGCGATCCAACTATCATAATGAAGATAAGTTTTAAGCATAAATACCCGCAATAGCTGATCGGTGGGCCATTTTGTTAAATGGTGGTATGATTGTATTTGATTGGGCCATGGTCCACCTAGGTGCTTGTGGGGCCAGTAATTGTACAAAAGGGACAGCTCATGCATGGAAGTGCCCATGCACATGTGGGGCGCCCCACCATAATGTTTTGTGAAATCTACCACACCCACAAGGTGGCTCATCCACTGTTAGACCCAGGGCCCAAAAATCAGCCCTGTCCGTGATTCATGTGGATCACATGATTGAATAATGTATTAGGCATTTCCTTTCATGTGGCCCACCTGAATCAGGTATGGACCTGATTTTTTGTTCTTATGCCTAAACTTTTGTGTGGCGTCTAATAGTCGGAGTAGATTTTATATAATCATCACGGTGGGGCCTATACAAATCAAGGGTGAACCCTTCTCTTCCAATTGTTTACTTTGGTGTGATCCACATGAGTCACAGGTTAGCCTGATTTTTCGGAACTTGGCCCGACGGAGTTGATTTGAATTATACATCACGGTGGGCCCATCAAAAATCGAATCGTCACCCACCCAGCGTTCTTTCTTATTCAAGCAAATGGCAGACAGTTTCCCTTTGCGTACCCTTTCGTCAGATAATCATTTTAAGAATGAAACAGACCAATTATTAAAATATCTTCCAAAAATGATATGAAAACAGACCAATTATTTAAATATCTTCCGAAAAAAATAAAAAAAGTTCTCTCTCTCTCTCTCTATGCATATCTCCATCGAGCAGACAGACAGATAAATGCACTTGTCCATTTAAGAGATATTGAAGGAAATATGACTCTTCCCTTCTGGGAGAATTTGCGACCCTAAAAATTTGTGACATGTGGGATGAGCATTTGAAAAATTAGGCCCCATGCACATGTGGGATGATAAAAATTGACCACAGCCATGACAATTTCCTCAACATGGCTGAATATTCAGCCGGTCCACGGATATGTATTTGGACCTACGTTGTAAAATAGATCATGGCCAATACTGGCCCACTCATCATTGATCTAAACCATCAGGGGACTTCCATATCAATACTCAGATCCATAGGATATAGGATTAGAACCACAAATATGTGATTAACACAATAATTTAAACGGAGGGAATACTCACATTGATCCGACGGCTCGAATGACTCCTCCAAGACTCTAACTAGGGATGGATGATTGAGATGGAAAGAGAGGTTGATGGCCCACCAATCTATCCCCTACAACTCTCTCCCTCTCTCTCCCATCTCTCTCTCTCTCTCTCATGGAGGTAAATGGACGGAGGGAGGGAAAGAAGGAGGCTAAGGGTGTGCACGTTCCCTCCTTTCTTTATAACCTCTCTTTTTCTCTGTTTTTTTTTTTTTTTTCTTTTTTTTTTTTGTTTTTTGTTTTTTTTTTTTTTAGAGTGGGGAGGTGCATTGATGGCTAGCATTATTACTTTTTTTTTCTTTTTTTTTTTTTTATTCAAGATGGTTTGAATAATAAGAAAGGTAATAATTGAGGAATAGTGCAGTGGGCCCCACATTAGGTGGGCCCACGTAGGTGTGTAGAAAAGAAATTTTTATTAGGGTTTTTCAATCAAATGTCAATAACTTTATGCTCGAGTTTTGGATTGACGCATAATTTTTCCGTTGTTACAGCATCAACGACGCGGTAGGCATGACAAAGGTTGATTTCGAAGGTATCTAATACAAAACACAAATGCAAAATTGCTAGGCGTACAAGGTTGCTAGGTATGATCAATTGACAACTCAGATCAGAACATGTGTGCTCAAGCCATGTCACAAAGGATCTGGGTATCACATTGCCTCCACTCTAGGTAGGCTACCCCAACTTGAGGGGATGCGGAGTAGCTACTGACAGCGTAGTGGTGAGATGGGCAAAGTGACATCATCAAGTTTAATGGCCCCATCATGATGTATGTGTTCTATCCACACAGTCCTTCCATTTATGAACATTAATTGAAGGCAAAAAAATGAGGAAGTTCCAAAAGCTTAAGTAAACTCCACCATAGAAAACAACGCGGGGGGACAGTGATGCCTACCGTTGAAGCCTTCCTGGGGCCACCATGATTTTTATTTGAGATCCAACTTGTTCATAAGTTAACACATACATGAATGAATGGAGAAAACAGATATTAACTTGATCGAAAACTTCTATAGCTCCCAAAAAGTTTTCAATGGCAGGCATTTAATCCCCACCTATTTCTGTGGTAGGGTCCACTCTAATGTGGAACATATATACCCTAAGAAATAGTGGTGATTAAACGTTTATAGTTGATAATTTCCATGGCAAAAAATTGAAGTAGATCCAAATCTAAGGTGGAGCATACCATAAGAAATAGTGGTGATTGAACCTGCACCATTAAAAAATTATAGAGACAGCTGTAATGCCCAAGGTAATATTTATATTTGACATACCCCGTTGATAAGGTCTCGCACAAACCTAGACGAAGGTAAAAAAATCTGCTTGATTCAAAACTTTTGTGGTCACAATTTTTTTTTTATAGTCAATTACCACCGTTCCCTACAATGTATTCCACTTAAGATTTGGATCTGCTTCATTTTTTAGCTCATGTCCTAAAATTAGCTCATGTCCTAAAATAAGCTAGCAAAATAAATGGACACATGGATATACAATACATATATCAAGGTGGGCTCTACAATTAGGGCCTACGGTGTTTGGTGAAGCTAGGGCCCATCTAATCAGCTCCCCAAAAATTAAGGGTGCCTAACCATTTGGTTGACCTCCTTTTATTACAACATGAAGAATGATGATGCTGGCCCCTTTTAGTTCTGCCTCACTACGTGTTGTCCTCGATCGTCGCCTATAAGAGCGGATAACGCCCACAGCTACAGCAGCTAGGCTGTAGGGCCCGCCATGTTGTGTGAAGTTCAGTCCATCCATCATCGCCTATAAGAGCGGATAACGCCCACAGCTACATCAGCTAGGCTGTAGGGCCCGCCATGTTGTGTGAAGTTCAGTCCATCCATCAGGTGAGTGAGTCATCTCATGGTCACATTATAGCCCAAAAATTAACATTATTCAAAACTAAGATAGCCATAGCATGTGTAATAATGTAAAATGACACAAAATCACTAAATTCATGAAGTGTGCCACTTATCCTAGTGAGTTGAACCTTATGAAAGGGCTGGATGGTATATACCCCCTCTGTTCCCACACAAAAGTAGTCAATGGTATTTACCAATCATCATATTTCTTGTGGTGTGACACCGTTAAGTTGATTTTGACCCAGTGACTAACATCAAGAGGCGCACCTCAGTGGATCGGAGTGGATATCATATGGCATAGCACAATAGACCCTGCAGACGTGTACAGAGTGGACATCACACATACCAGACTGTAGTTTTCCAAAACGATTCAACGTCATAAAATCCAGCCGTCCATCAAGCGCAGCACACTTGTTTGGCCTTTATTCCATATATATATATATATATATATATATATATATATATATATATATATATATATATGACTCCAAACTTCACGTAGTATGGTCCACCATACTATGATTATTGATTTCTTTCATCCCCATGAGTCATATCCAATTAAAGAAATGGCTGCAGTGATTTTTTAATTCCAAAAGTACCCTAGCACAAAAAACGAACGCGTATTTCCTGCTAAAGAAGTTCCTGTGTTGGGAATCTAGGTGGCGCCCACCTTGATGTTTGTGAGAAATCCATACTGTCCATTTGTTTTGGGAGCTCATTTTAATATGTATGAAAAAAATGTGCCGGGTCAAGACTCAAGTGGGCCAAAAATGTGAGGATTGAACATCCACCGTTGCAATATTCACGGGCCCATAGAAGTTTTGAATCAGGTTAATATTTGTGTTTTTAGTTCATCTTAATAGTAATGACCTTATGAACGGCATGTATGGCATATACGGTGTATATGCCACTTTCTAAAGTGGAAAGGAAAGGGTATAGAAACGAAGCTACTTATCTCTCCTCGCCAAAGAAAACAATGGGGATTGATCTCTTACCAGTAAAAACTTCTTGGGGCCATGGAAGTTTTTGATCAAGCCGATATTTGTGTTTTCCCTTTTCTATATCTTTATGAACTTATGAACTGGTTGAATTTCAAATAAACATAATGGTGAGCCTTAGGAGGGTTTCAACAACAGCGTCACTCTCTACACTGTCTTCTTTAGTGGGGTCCACTTGAGATTTAGATCTGTTTAATTCTTTAGATCATTCCCTAAAATGATATCTTTGAATGAATGGACGGTACACACACATCACAGTGGGGCCCAGAGAAGTTGGTGACGTCACTTCAGTAGCGAGATACCTACTCAACAGGGCTCTCAATGGAGCGGGTCAGATCCAAGATATGATTCCCTTCGAAACCGTATAATGCAGATTTGGATCTTAAAATGGGTCCGATTAGTTAAATGGACCGGATTTGGATCTTAAAATAGGTCCGATTACTTAAATGGACCGGATTTGGATTCATCGGAACATATCTGAGTTTGATTCGAATCCGATTAAGATCCGACTCATTGTCACCTTACTGTATATGTTATATTCATGCTAGCCATCCGTTTTACATATTATTTTAGGCCATGTCTCAAAATTGACACATGCCACTCTTATGTCGACCATACCACAGTAAATAGTGGGATTTACATCATTTTTCTACTAAATTAAATATATTATATTATATATATTTTTTAGATTTGTAATGGGGTGGATTTGGACTTAGATCCGACCCAAATCCGATGGTTATATGGATTTTGGATCGGAAATGGATCTAAGAATTTATAAATGGATTGAATCTGTATACAGATATACGGACTTGGATCTGGATCTAGATCAAATCCGACCCATTGAGAGCCATACCACTCAACATGTAGTTAATCCGCATACCCACCACAGGAAACTGTGGCATTGAACCCTTACCATTAAAAACTTGGTGGTAATGTTTATTGACCATAAGATATGTTTATAAGGTCACGTGGACAGGGAAGAAAGTAAAATACAAATGAAAGCGGATTGCCTAGTGTAACCTACACTAGCTAATTTGCTTGCGTGAGTACGTGTCAACCGCGGACAATTGGGTCAGTCCTCGAGCTCCATGATGGCACCAACAGTTGAAAGAAAATCAAGATTATGTGGGTCTCCAAGATGATGTATTTAACATATCTACACTGTCCATTCAGTTCATGAGATCATTTTAGGGCATGATATAAAAAAAATAAGATATATCAAAATCTCAAGTGGACCACACCACAAAAGGTAGTGGTGGGGCCCACAGAAATTGGTGACGTCAATACACTGGGGAGCTCGCTGTTGTGCGGTTCACTAGCTAATCCGCTTCCCAAATGTTCGGTTGATAGAAAAATTTCGTGGCCCGTAGGTTTTTAATGGTCATTAATCAGTGTTTCTTATGGTGTGGTCCATCAAAAATTTGCATGTGCTCTATTTTTTTTAACATGGCACAAAATAAGTTCGAAAAGCAGGAGAACAGCATGGATATAGAATTCATACATAGGGGTTGACCCGTACGGAATACTCAGGGCGCTGGGGCACCAATTAGGTACTGTGGGAACAGCTTAGTGGGTGTTACCCCTACCATGTGAGGCCCATCTTGATGTATTTTTTTATATATCGACGCCGTTTATCTGTTTTTTCATGTCATTTTAAGACCTGAACCAAAAAATTAAGAAGATCCAAATCTCAGGTGGACCATAACACTAGAAACAGTGATGAATAACAATTAAAAACGTTTTGTGGGCCACAAAAGTTTGGGATCAATCTGATATTTACATTTTCCCTTCATCAAGAACTTATTGACATTACCAAGAACTTGGATTGAAAATAAAAATTACTAAAACCTTACGTTAGGCTCTTTCGATTTTTTAATGGTGGAGCACTCAATCACACTGTTTCTAGTGGTATGGTCCACTTGAGATTTAGATTTGCATAATTTTTGGAACAGCATTCTAAAATGGGCTGTAGAAAAGGATGGATGGTGTGGATATACACAATATCATCCATGTGTGCCATACGGTAGGGGTAACACCCACTATGCTGTTACGGGGTAACACCTAATTCGCGCCAGGGCGCTGGGATGCAGATTCCCTGTGAAAGCCTCCCGGAGAAAGTCCTTAGGAAGTTAGGTAGGGCCCATTTTAATGTTTTTGAGAAATCCACCCTGTCCATCCGATTTTTTATATCAGTTTAGGTTATCATACCAAAAATGAGCCACATCTAAGACTCAATTGGGCCCAAAATGTGAGGATTAAATGTTCACAGTTGAAATATTCGTGGGGCCACAGAAGTTTTAAAAAAGGCTAATATTTGTGTTTTCAGTTCATCCCAGTAGGAGTGACCTTATGAACGTTATTAATGTCATATAAACATTTCTATGGATATCAGGGGAGGTTTCAACGGTAAATTTTTTCCTACCCACTTTTTCATTGGGTGTGGCTCACTTGGGTCTTGGATCTTTTTGGGTGCGTTTCACACAAACCTTCGGATCTCGCCCCCCAATACGCTAGAATTATGGACTATGATAATGTAATGATCAAGAATAAACATTCAACCACACGACACAAGGAGTTTTCACGTGGAAAACCCTTGAAAGAGGTAAAAACCACGAGACCTAGTCTAGATCAATAATCCACTATCTCAGAGAACTGTTACAACCGATCACAAGCACACACCGCTTGGATCAAACCTTCTTCACCCACGTAGGAGTGGATAAATAATAAGAGAATAACAAAAGTAGAGCGATCTTGTCACGCCCCGAAATCCGAGACTCGAGTACAACAACCCAAGGCTCGAGTTCCAGAGTGCGAATTTAATTCAATCATAACCTTTAGAGAAATTCCATTCCACATACCACAATACTACCAAACTAAAGTACTTTATCAATCATAATTAAAATCTCAAATTGTAATTTAAATCAAACAACAACATCTACTCTGCAAACCATTGAAATCTACTAAAGTCTGTTTCAATCATCTTTAAAAAGAAGTAAATTAAACCACCTAATCTAAGATAAATCTTCTAATAAAAATAGTCGTCCAGATATTCTGCTTCAGCAGCTCCTCCTTCCTCCTGAAATCCTGCAGGAACTGTGGTGATTTTGGTGAGCTAAAGCCCAGTGAGGTCATTTCCATTACAGGTAATATTCTAGTTAATAAGAAGTAAATCGTCAATAGATAGAATTGTAAGAAAATATACGAGAGTAAGATCATGAATAATACACTTTATGGTTTATTGTAGGTGGAACATGATTATCATGATGTCATGTATGTTACGATACGTGTGAGAGCAATAAACGTCTAGGAACTCGCTGTCACTGAACATTAGGAACCTGTCGTAAATCAACCATGCTCACCTAACCGGTACAGCGAGGCGACAAATCAACCATGTACGTCAGTGGGCAAATCAACCATGCACCACTGATCCAACCGAGCAAATCAACCATGCTCAATAAGTGAAACGACCAGAACTCGCTGCCACTAAACATTAGGAACCTGTCGCAAATCAACCATGCTCACCTAACCGGTACAACGATGCGGTAAATCAACCATGCACGCCAAGAGGCAAATCAACCATGCTCCTATTCTGTCGTAATGTATAAAAGATGTATACGACATGAGTTATGGAAGCATTCATCAAGCATACAATGCATCTCGAATTTAAATCCAATCACACTGTGCATGATTAATCTTTATTCAAATAATTCATCATCTAAATGTTTTAGTTTATCGTAAATCAAGAGAGTTGAGGAGGACGTACGTCAGTAAGGTTTTGTACCAACATCACTGTCTTGGTGCTTCTAAGTTACGTTTTATCTAGAATCTAGACTTGTGCAACTAGGAAGGAACAATTGGAACTTAAGAACGCAAATAAGATATGAATCCATTAGTTGCGACCTGATATGTATGGCGGGAAGAAAGAATAATAACTCACATCTAAGACTTAATTAAGAAAGGAAAAGAAGAAAACAGATTCCTTACCTAGAATCGTATTACGAACGAATAAGGCAAAACTTCGAATGAAACAAGGAGCAACTCAAGGAAAATCAATAAGAATAACCCAAGATGAATCACTCACATGTGACTTCCTTAAACTTGAAAAGGACCGAACTGAGTCGACTCAGCGAGTTGACTCAGTTTAAAGAAGATATCCCTTCTTCTTTCTTCTTTCTTCTTCCTTCTTCTTTCTTCTTTCTTCCTTCTTTCTTTCTTTCTTCTTCTTTCTTCTTTCTTCCTTCTTTCTTGGCTGGAACAGGATCCAGCAGTGCTGCGGCGCAGCAACAGCAAGGTCACGGCACCACATCACCTTCTCTCACTCTCTCTCTCTCCTTCTCTCTCTCTAACGCCTCACACACACACTCTCTCTCTCTCGCTCGCAGCTTCTCTCTCTCTCACTCTCTCTTTCTATCTCTGGCGTTTTCTTGGAGAGGGAAGAGAAGCCTACAATGGTATATATACAGCTCAATGCTGGATGGACAGTCGACGTTTGTGGACGAATTCCTGGACGCGTATCCGAGTTGAAGAAGGAAACTTCCTTCCAGCTGTTCTTGAACAACATGGACCGTTGGCGTCCCAAGTGGGGTCCACACGAAGGTCCGGGAGGAATACGGTCTGTCCATGTAGAACGGATCGGTAGATCTTGGTTCCTCGGGCTTTAAACGGTGATCTGAGGAGGTTCGTACGGTCAACGGATGATCAAAAGATTTTCAACGGACGATGTACGGTGGCGTAACAACATTATGGACGGTTTAGATTGCTTGATGGGGCCACTATGATGGACGGTGTGAATCGTGCACAGCGGCAGCGACAACGCTGTCACGGCACAGTTTGAGAAGAAGACGGACTTCCCGTCTGTTTCGCATGCACGCGGTCAAACGCGGTTTGGCCGATGGTGTACACCGTACACTGGGTCTCACCATGAAGGTTATATGAAGTCTACTCCGATCAGAAGGTGGACCACAATTTCTTGGGCTTTGGTACCAAAATTGGAACAGATCCGAGTTAAGGTGGGCCACCTACGGTCCGATTTCTGATTAGGGTGTTTGTAGGATGATCGAAGGGCTGAAATTCGATGTGTACGGTTAGATTTGTGTCCTAGAACTATTGTACAGAGTTTTGTATGAAAATGATCGCTAGAAATCATGATACTTGAAATGGCCATATAACTTAAGTTTAACTAATGACATTTTCGTAATTATTGTAAATTTATGAGTTTTGTGAAATCTGACACTTCTACGCTGTTCTAGGGTTCATTTGGAGCAACTTAATAAAAGGGAACATACTTAATTTCTTACGGATTATTTAATATTAATTTATCAATATTTAAGTTATTTAATTACTTACATAATTACTTAAACTACTAATTAATTTATTTCCGAAATCTAACGTAAACAAAATTATTATTCAAACTATTGTAAAATCAGGGTTATTTCATTCTACCCTCCTAAAAGAAAAATTTCGTCCTCGAAATTAAACGTACCTTAAAATAAATCTGGGTATTTTTCTCGAATTTCATCTTCACGTTCCCAAGAAGCTTCCTCAACTTCGTGATTATTCCATTGTACTTTAACAAGTGGTATCGTTTTGGTACGGAGTACTTGTTCCTTTCTGTCCAGATTCTTAACCGGCTTCTCAATGTATGTAGTATCTTCTCGAATTTCCAAAGGCTGCCAGTCGATGACGTGAGAAGTATCTTTGTAACACCCCAAAAATTTAGGCGCACGAGTAAGTACACGAGTGCGTGTTCACATGTGAGAAATTAAATTCTAAGCTGTATTGTTCACACGCATACACACATGTATACAGTTTATACGTGTCCAGACAACTTGTCAGGCCTCTGAAAAACTTAGTGTACTTAGTTAAGTCGATAGACCGACCGTTAGGGTAATCTGTCGTTACTAGACTAGAAGATTTAACCGTCCACTCCGATTTTGAATTACGCGATCAATGTAAACCGTTGTACATTATCCTGCACACATGTCTGTCCATAAATAAGACCCGTACATTGTGTCCATCACAAGGTATATCCTTAGACCAGTGAAACCTGCTCGGGTGTGTTTGTAACACCCTAGGATTTTAGAATAATCTAAATTATAAATTAGTTATTTATTTAAGAAATTAAATAAATTTAATATAGATAAATTAATATTAAATAATTCGTAAGAAATTATAGTATGGCTCCTTCATTAAAATTGCTCAACATGAACCCTAGGATAGTACGAAAGTGGCAGACTTCGCAAAACTCATAAATCTACAAGTACTAGGAAAGTACCATTAGTTAAACTTAAGTTATAGGACCAATTGCAAGTTTTGTGATTTCTGGAAATCATTTTCATGCAAAACTCTATATATTAGTTTTAGGACACGATTTAACCTTACACGTCGAATTTCAGCCCTCTGATCATCCTACAAATAGCCTAACCAGAAATCGAGCCATAGGTGGGCCATCTAAACTCGGATCTACCTCATTTTTTGTGTCACACCTCTAAATTTGATGGCCTACCTGATGATTGGAGCGGATCTTGCATATACATCATGGTGGGACCCACGTGCACAGCGTGCACGTCAAGTGCACGGTCAACGCGCGTTGACCGCGCTTCTCACGCAACGCGGACGAAGACGCTGCTTTGGATGCTGTTTTAGCGGCAGCGTTACCGCTGTCGCCGATTGTGGCCCACACCGTCCATCACCGTGGACCCCATCTGTTGATCCAAGCCGTCCATCGGAAGCACTCCTCGCATAGACTTAGGAGGTAGGTGACCTCATTGTTTTCGGGCGATCGTACGGTCCACCACAGCCTTCCAAACCCGACCCTAAGATTCAAGAAACTCCAAGATCGACAGATCTGCCATGCATGGATGGGCCAGATGTCTTCCAAATCTTCGTGTGGACCCCACCTAGGTTTCCAACGGGTTGCTTGTGCAAAAGAATCCCCGAACTATTCGGTCTCCTTCTCCAACTCGAACCGGGATTTCTTTGTAGTCCGCGTCTTCACCGTTTCTTCACCGCCTTGGTTGGTTATATAAGGCTCCGTCCATCTATTCTAAGCTTCTAAGAAACGCAGGAGAGAGAGAGAGAGAAGTTGTGAGAAAGAGAGAAAGGGTGTGGGGCGTTAGAGAGAGAGAAGGAGAGAGAGAGAACGAGAGAAGAAGCAACACGACTGCTGCTGCACTGCTGCTCCTACACCAAGCGATGCTGGACTCTTCTCCAGCAAGAGAGAAAGAAGAAAGAAAGAAAGAGAGAGAAAGAAGAAGAAGGAAGAAGAAAGAAAGAAAGAAAAAGAGAGAGATAGGGAGAGAGAAAACGTGCGTGAGAGAGAGAGAGGGCAGCTTCCACGCAGCTGCTATTGCTGGGGCAGCATCCCAGTCACAGTAAGGGAGAAGAATAGAAAGAAAAGGAGAAGAAGAAGAAGAAGAAGAAGAAGAAGAAAAGAAGAAGAAAGAGAAAGGAAGAAAAAGAAAGGAAGAAAGAGAAGAAGAGAAAAAAGGAGAAAAGAAGAAAGAAGGAGAAAAAGAGAAGAAGAAAAAGAGAAGAAGAAAGGAGAAAGAAAAGAAAAGAAGAAGAAAAAGAAAATAAGAAAGAGAAAGGAAGAAGAAGAAGGAAGGAGGAGAGAGAGAGAGAGAGAGAGAGAGAGAGAGAGAGAGAGAGCCGATCCGGCCCGTTAGGTCAACTCAGACTTGAACCAGGAGTATTTTTCAAAGCGGGACACACGTCGTCATATGGGTGAGTGATTCATCTCACGTAACTTTCTCTGTTAATGTCCTTTAGTGTTCTTCCTTGTTTGCGTTCAATTTATAAAGACTTCTTCTCTAGTTAGGAATTTAGGTATACTTTTATACATTCTTTTGTATCATGGAATCCTAGGTAAGGGATCCGTCCATATCCTATCTCTATATCCATAAAAGTTCATCGCCAATTATCCTGTTCTTATTTAATTAATCTTCTCAAGTTTTCCGTTTCAATGCACATGTCAGAATTCTATGACAATTCGATTTAGGATTTGTTACATATGACGTAACCAACATGCAACACTAAATACATGTAGTATTCTCAAGATTCCTCATGTCATCATTCTCAAACTTCCCGATAAACAACAACTTAGGGTTCGACAGTATACAATACATAACTCTTGAAACAATCTTAGCCTGTCAACATACTAAATCTTACACGACGACATTCTCAAATTCTTCGATTGACAATAACTAGAGTAAGATAAGGAATTACCTAAGTGAAGATAACACATGCATGTTGTGATTGGACTTGAATATTGATATGCATTGTATGCTTGATGAATGCTTCCATAACTCATGACATATACATACATTTATACACTGCGATAGAACAGGAGCATGGTTGATTTGACTCCTGGCGTGCATGGTTGATTTGCCGCCTCGCTGTACCGGTTAGGTGAGCATGGTTGATTTGCGACAGGTTCCTAATGTTCAGTGGCAGTGAGTTCTGGTCGTTTCACTTATTGAGCATGGTTGATTTGCTCGGTTGGATCAGTGGTGCATGGTTGATTTGCCCACTAGCGTGCATGGTTGATTTGCCGCCTCGCTGTACCGGTTAGATGAGCATGGTTGATTTGCGACAGGTTCCTAATGTTCAGTGGCAGTGAGTTCCTAGACGTTTATTGCTCTCACACGTATCATGACATACATGACATCATGATAATCATGTTCTATTGATATTAAATTATAAAGTGTATCAATCATAACCTTATCCTCGTATATTTCATACAATTCTATCCGTTGATGATTCACGCCCTATCTTTTATTAACTGGAATATTACCTGTGATGGAAATGACCTCACTGGGCTTTTAGCTCACCAAAATCGCCACAGTTCTTGCAGATTTTCAGGAAGGAAAAGACGTATACAGAGCAGAGTATTCAGATGGTCACGTGTTACTCGAACGCCAATTGTATTTGATCTATTTTAACTTGTAAAAAAATTCAATGAAATAAGATATTAGTGGAAAAGAAACGTTATACTTGGGATTTATTTTAGCTATGCGTTGTGTGGGATGGAATCTCAAGGAATCTATGCTCGAATTTTCAATTCACACTCTGGAACTCGGGCTTGGGGTTGTTGTACTCGGGTTCCGAATTTCAGGGCGTGACAATCTTGTTCATACTTTCTTAACATGGAAACATGGAAAACGTTATGAATACTCGATAATTGAGGCGGTAAGGCCAGTCTGTATGCCACGGCGCCAATTTTAGCTAATACTTCAAATGATCCAATGTATCTTGGGGCTAATTTTCCCTTTTTCCCAAATCGCATGACTCCCTTCATCGGAGAAACTTTCAAAAACACATAATTGCCCACGAAGAATTCCAAATCCTTCCTTCGATTATCTGCATAACTCTTCTATCGGCTTTGGGCGACACGTATACGTTCCTTAATGACTGCAATATTTTCAGAAGTCTGTTGTACCAGCTTAGGTCCTAACAACACTTTCTCGCCCACTTCTATCTAACAGCTAGGGGATCTACAAGGTCTACCATAGAGTGCCTCGAACGGTGCCATCCCGATAGTCAACTGATAACTATTATTGTATGCAAACTCTATTAGAGGAAGATGATCGTCCCAATTTTCCTTGAAATCGAGAACACAACACCTGAGCATATCTTCCAATATCTGATTCACTCTTTCTGTCTGGCCGTCAGTCTGTGGATGAAACGCTGTACTATAATCCAATTTAGTTCCCAATGCTGTTTGAAGACCTTTCCAGAATCGAGAAACAAATCTAGGGTCACGATCGAAAACAATCGAAACAGGCACCCCATGAAGTCTCACAATTTCCTTGATATATAACTTGCTCAGCTCTTCTAAGGAGTTATTCATTCGTACCGGTAGAAAATGTGCCGACTTAGTTAGTCTGTCTACAATTACCCACACTGCATCATGATTTTTCCCTGACCTGGGTAGCCCCATAACAAAATCCATGGATATACGTTCCCATTTCTATTCTACGATTTCCAATGGTTGTAGTAGTCCAGAAGGTCTCTGGTGTTCGGCTTTAACCTGTTTACAGGTGAAACACTTGGATACGAAATTTGTGATCTCTTTCTTCATGTTGTTCCACCAATATGTTCTGCGAACATCGCGATACATCTTCGTGCTTCTAGGATGTATTGTTAACTTCGATCTATGGGCTTCTTCCAAAATTTCTTTCTTTAGTTCTTCGATGTCAGGCACACACACCCTTCCTAGATACCTGATTGCTCCGTCTGTCCCTACCTTCCATTCAACTGCTGCATCGGCGGCTACCACTGAAATTCGATCTTGGAGCCACGTGTCCTGTTTTTGAACTTCTATGATTCGAGTCACCAACGTTGGCTGGATTGTCAAATTTTCAAGGAAAGCCATGGTGCTATTTTCTCATTAACTTCTTAAGACATACTTTAATGTTTCCATAGTGTTTATTTACCATCCAATCTGTTGATAAGGTCACATGAAACGAGGAAGGTAAAAAACAAATATAAGCTTCATCCAAAACTTCTATAGCCCATTAATGGTCAATCACCACTGTTTCATGTGGTATGCTCCACATGATGATTGATATGCTTTCTTTTCGGAGATGGCGTGGATACATAATAAATATATCAAGGTGGCCCCATGGTAACCCACGGTAATGGCCTCACCGTCTTGGGTAAGAGAGCGGGTTATGTGAGACCCCGGCCTCACCCAAGACAGTGCGGCCCTTACCGTGGGTTACCATGGGGCCCACCTTGATGTATGTATTATGTATGCACTCTGTCCATCCATTTTTCAAGATTAGTTTAAAGTATTATACCAAAAAGGAATCAGATCCAATCATCAGGTGGACCATAACACAGTAAACAGCCTTGTTGACCATTAATGGGCCACAAAAGTTTTGGATGAAGCTGATATTTGTTTTTTCCCTTCCTCCAGGAATCACGTGACCTTATCAACAGATTGGATGGTAAATAAACACCGCAGAAACATGAAGGTGGGTCCTAAGAGGTTTTTAATGGTTGGATGGTCAATCACCATTGTTTCTTATGATATGGTCCACCTGATAATTTTCTCTGCTTTATTTTTGGGATAAAGACCTAAGATGATCTAGAAAAATGGATGGACGGAGTGGATACATAATACATACATCAAGATGGGCCACAAGGTAACCCCACAGTAAGGGCCGCAACGTATCCGCTCTCTCTTTTGTGTGAGGAAAAGGGGCACGACTTTGGCTGTTACCCGGGTAATACCTTAGTGGGTGTTACCCCTACCGTGGGGCCCACCTTGATGATTTATTGTATATTGAAGCCGTCCATTTGTTTCTACATATCATTTTAGATCAGGGTTAAAAATATTAAGCAGATCCAAATCTCAGGTGGACCATAATACAATAAAGAGTATTGATTGAGTGCCTCACCATTAAAAATTCCAAAGGGCCCATATTAAGGTTTTCATAATGTTTATTTTCAATCCAACCCGTTGATAATGTCAAAAATATATGAATGAAGGGAAAGTAAAAATATCAGCTTCTTCTAAAACTTTTATAGCTCATAAAATGTTTTTAATGATCGATCGTCACTATTTCTAGTGGTATAGTTTATCTGAACATTTGATATCCTTCAAGTTTAAAAGATGACCTAAAATGATATAAAAATATAAATCAAGGTGATCCCACAAGGTTAGGGTAACACCTACTAAGCCGTTACCCTGGGTAAGAGTTAATTCACTCCTGACGAAATGACCTCCTGCCATCCCTACTATTTTCACGATGATAGTGCAGCTACGCCCTGGAGGGAGATTTGAACTCAAGTGGGCCCCACCACAAAACATAATTGTGGATGGAATGTCTGCCATTGAAACGGTCCAGGGCCCACTGTTGCATCTATTTGGCATCCAACTTGCTTTAAAGGCCAGACAGACCTATGTATTGAGGTAAACACATAAATGTTGGCTCGGTCCAAAATGCCGTGGACCCCACCTAGATGTACGTGCTGAATTCATGCCTTTCATCTATTTTGATAGATCATTTTAGACAGTGAAACTGATGTATATGATTCATCTGTACTGTGCATCTGTTACTCTTAACCCGTTTTTTGTGCACCGTCCTAAGTGTGGGGCTGATGCAAGTATCGAGTGGACCATGTCATATGGACATGTAAATTTATAGTAGGGTTCATCATTGGGGTTCTTCTGCTCACTTGATCATACGAATACAAAAAATGCTTGGTTCTCTCAAGTGGACCACACGAAAGGGAACAACAGTGGGGTTATTGGCGCCGCTTCTTCCTATAATGTGGTCCACTCGAGCCTTTGATTTGCCTCCTTTTATGCTCATGCCCTAAGATGATCTTTCAAAATGGATAGACGGCTTGGATAAAATATATATATCACAGTGGGCCTCCTAAGCCACTGACAGGACCGCCCATCTATAGCTAGGTCCTGGTGGGAGTAGTATCCAGAGTGGGGTCCACTGGTAGAGGGGTTCGAATTCGAGAGACGTACTTTTTCTTGGGATGGCAAAACGAACCTCACTGCTGATGAATCCGGATCCTCTGTTGACTCCAAGCACAGAATTACTGTTTGGAGCCTTTTTATTGGACCACGTCATCACACGGGTATGCAACCCTGTCACATCCTCATTACAACCTGGTCACACCTGAGTGCAACCTGATCATATTGACATCATGCAATATGACGTGGACCGATGAAAAGGCTCCAAAAGGGATTTTCCTGCTTGGAAGCAAACAGAGGATCCGGACTCGACTGATGATAGGTGAGTGGGGCCCACTCTCGTTTAAGCGGGAGTTTTGGGTTGGGTCAAAGAGTCCGTGCGGTTCCAAGTAACCACCTGTAAATAGAATGTGGTCAGAGAGAACAGCGCAGAGAGCCTGAGAGTTACTCGATGTACTCTGAAGGAGATGGATGGCCGATACACATGTACCTACGTGCATTAGCTCAAATTAAACCGTTTACATCGACATTTATTTGTTGATTACAAACCATATCTAACCGTCCATTAGTTAGGGCATTGATGGGGCATCAGTTCCGGCCATTAGATGTCCACCAATCAGCTTTGAAGAAATGGACGGTCAGAAAAAAGATAAATGAAGAAAAACCTTTCTGCTGAATCCTACAGACTAATATTTATTATAGGGCACGCCAGACAAGGGCCTCTAATTATGAACGTCGATGATCTCTCACACGCTTGCCAATTTAGCAAGCATGGGGCGATTGTGATTAGCGCATGTAAACGCGCGGCTGCGAACACAATGAGGTTTTACCGATAACGTCGATGCGCGGTATCATTTGATACTCTTCCGGAGTGTAATGCTTCAAACGCATGCTCCGCAGAAACTGTACATTTCGATATCTTAAATCAAGTCAAACCATCTAAACTACGGTGTCCAATGGATAAATGGCATCAAACCGTTGATTTTATAAAACTAGCCTTCTGAATACAAACGCTTGGCAATTTTCATTTAATTCATTGAATACCTTCCAATCGGCTACTTAGATAATCAAATCACCGTGATTTTTGCACAATGATTCATTTAAATTGGGCCCCACAAAATGAACAGTTTAATTTGAGCTATTATCGTGAACATGTGGCGATTTCCCTCTTGGGATATATATCGAGGGGTAGGACGAAGAGTACTCGCTTCAAATGAAAAGAGGGCACACGTGTCCTGATCTGAGTCGCTCATCGGGCCCTCGTTTTTTGGATTCATTGGTCAAAATTCTGTTTGAGACGGTGATTAGGTGGGCCACAGGCTTATCAGTAAATGTGTGGATTGTATGTAGTATGTACACTAGTGGCCCACCTAATCTTCATACTGGCCCACCTTCGCATCGCCAGATGAAAGGTTCCTATCTATGACACGTATGCCTGGTTGAGGTGAGTACTCACAGACAGTACTCGTGGCACATGTGTACGTAGGAGATCGTGACCATTCATAAAAGTAGCTTTTGCATTGGATAGTCCATAGGCCAAAAATGGCACTGATCAGATCCCTTGCGTGAGCTGCTGGTTGGACGCTTTGATTGTTCGCCATTTAAGGCAAAGCTAGACGGTAGGGCCCACCTTATGAACGGTCCAAATATAAGAAAATCATGCTACGGCCAACTGATGGGATCATCTGTATGATTCTGACCGATCCAGTAGGTCAGGAAAAGAGCTCGTTAGCTGGAAAGGATCATCTTTGTTAATATCTGAGATTTTTTTTTTATCGTCAGACATGGCCCCACATCGACAGCGAATCTCCATCATGACACCGTTTGCATTTTTGCATGTATGTATTATTATCGCCTTATGAAAAAACTAGCATTACTGCAGGCGCTCAATGACTGATGTGTGTCAGGATATGACGGTCCTCGGTAGAGCATAAAGTAGCCTCACGCCACTAAATGATTCCTATTCGGACTTTTGTTTCCTTATTATCATTAATGGGTACGAAAGCAACTAAAAAGAAAACTGGGAAAATGGTCATCCAACGGTCCAGGTTGTTCCATGTCAAACGACGAGATAAGGGGAGAGGTTGGTGTATCTCTGAGTGTGAGGCTACCTTGATTTATATGTCTTGTATCCACCCCTTCCATCCGTTTCTCCAGCTCATTTTAGTGCGTGAACCAAAAAACGAAGCAGATCTAAATCTCAGATAGGCCTGCACACAGGTCGGGCTAGGGTTGGGATGGGTTGAGTTGGCCCAACTGTCAACCGAACCTAAATATATTTTAAAAGTAAAGGTTTCGGTCCAACCCAACCCAACCCAACCCACCCAACCCCACCCAACCTCTACCCTACTTGTAAAAGGGTCAACCCTAACCCTACCCCACCTTATGTGTTAAACCAGGTCCGGTCGGGTTGGGTTACAACTATGTTTCTATAGTGTAGTTCACCTAAGATTTGAGTCAACTTCATTTTTTGTATCATATCCTAAAATAATCTTTCAAAATAGTTGGACGGTGTAGATTTAAGACACATAGTTAGGGGTCACCCACCTTGGTGGATCCCAGATGTCACCTAATCTGCTCCCTGTAAGTGTGAGATGAGCGCAGCTTGGGTGAGAGCTGGTAAGACCCCGGAACCAGCCATGTGGGTAAGACCCAGACCATGAGGCTCACTTCAACATATATATTGTAAATCCATGCCGCCCATATGTGTTTCCATATTATTATAGGACATGGCCTTAAAAGGAAGCAGATAAAAGCTTTAGGTAGACCACACAACAAAAATCAGTCATTATTGAACTGCTACCATTAAAAGATTCTAGAGTCCACCCTAATGTTTATTGACCATTCAACCTATTGATAATGTCATACAGATATTTTTAAAAGCAATAAACCGATATAAACGGAATGGTTCGGGTCGGGTATACATGGGTCAGGGTACGGGTCGGGTCAGGTCGGGTTGGCCGGGTTTCGCATGTACCCTAAACTGTACCTAAATTAAAAATGGTCCATCCACATCCAACCGGGACCGAACCATTTTCTCAGCTGGGTCGGAACGGATCGGATTTTTACCGAGTCGGGTTGGATGGGTTAACCGGGCAGATGTGCAATCCTAATCTCAGATCACTACCAAAAAAATGACTTTCCCCGACGGCCCCGCCTTTTTTTTCCGACGGCTATGAGCCGTCGGAATTTCCGACGGTCTAAAACCGTCGGCGAATGTCTATCGGCCGTCGGGAAAAACTACCCAAAGAAATACCTTCCCCGACGGTCCCGTCTTTTTTTTCCGACGGTCTGAAACCGTCGGAAAACGAAAATATGCTTAATGAAACGCGCCCACCCTGTTATCCTTACATTGGGGCCCACCTACATGATTTAATGTATATTCATGCTGCCCATCAATTTTAAAAGCTCATTTTAGAGTTTTACCCCAAAGAAGGAGCCAGGTCAAAAGCTCAAGTGGACCACACCATATGGAGCCATATCCATGGCGTCAATTGTTGATTTTAGTGTTGCCCACTTGGACCTTCAATCTGCCTCATTTTTTGGATCATGCCCTAAAATGATATGCAAAAAGGGATGGACAGCATGGATGAATCACATACAACACAGTGGACCTCATGATCCCCTGTCTGGACTGTCTGTTTCTATCACCCCAATCATCACTCGAATTGGGGTGCGAATTAGCTAGGTGTTACCCATGCATGTAAGAGATTAGTGGGTGTTACCCCTACCATGGGGCCCACATTGATGATTTTTTATATATCCACAGCGTCCTTCCGTTTTCTATGGACCATTGTAAGATGTGATACCAAAATTTATAGAGAGAAATTAATCTCAGGTGGATCACACCACATGAAATGTTGATTTGAGTGCCTCACCATTAAAATTTCCGAAGGCCGACCCATTGTAATGTTTCCTTAATGTTTATTTGTAATCCAACCTATTGATAAATGTCATGCAGAGCATCAACCAGGGTCATTAGTCAAACCGCATCCATCCCGATGGGGGTATAGCCCATTTCGTTGGCTGTTACCCGCGTAACATCACGGGTGTTTCCCCTACCGTGGGGCCCTTGATTATGCATTGTATATCCATACCGTCCATCTATTTCTGCAAATCATTTTAGTAAGGGGTCTCAAAACTTAAGTAGATCTAAATCTCAGGTGGACCACAATATAGCAAACAGTGGTGATTGAGTGTCTCACCATTAAAAATTTTCAAAAGGCACATAATAAGGTTTTCATAATGTGTATTTGCCATCCAACCCATTGGTAATGTCAAAAAGATCTAGATGAAGGGAAAATAAGAATATCAGCTCGATTCAAAAATTGTGCGGCTCATAAAAAGTTTCTAATGGTCATTCATCACTGTTTCTAGTGGTATGGTTCACCTGAGATTCAGATCTTCTTAAGATTTTGAATGGTGACCTAAAATGATATAGGAAAATAGATGGATGGAGTGGATTTACAAAAAAAATACATTAAGGTGGGCCCCACACGGTTAGGATAACACCCACTATGTTATTACTCAATCACAAGTTTTGTTACAGTGGTGGACATTCAATCACTATTGGTTTCTTGCGGTGTGGTCCGCCTGAGATTTAGATGTGGTTTTTTCTATAAATCCATAAAATAATATTTAACAATTAATAGACGGCATGGATAGAACAAATAAATCATGGTGGGCCCCACGCAACACGTGGTAGTATCAACCCATTTAATGGTGTGAAATGTACACAGATTTAAACAAAAATCCAATTTTTTTATGGGTTCAAGTGGTAAAATGATCTTGAGAAATGGATGAACGGTGCGGATAAAACACATACATCATGGTGGGGTCCACAGAGCACTAAGCACTAGTCACCTGGCCAGTGGCAACGGGTGCGAATTAGGTGTTACCCGCGTAACAGTTTGGTGGGTGTTACCCTTACCGTGGGGTCCACTTTGATGATTTTCTGTATATCTACGCTGTCAATCCATTTCTACGGACGATTTTAGGATGAGGTACCAAAGCTAATGCATATCCAAATCTTAGGTGGACCACACCACAGGAAACAATGTTAATTGAACGTTCACCACTAAAAAGTTGTTAGGGCCAAAAAAGTTTTGGATCAAATTGATATTTGTTTTTTCCCTTCATCCAGGTCCATATGACCTAAACAATTTAGATGCCAAATAATCATTACAGTGGGCCTTGGAGGATTTTAATGGTGGATGTTCAATCATTATTGTTTTCCTATAGTGTGGTCCACCTGATATTTATATCTGCATCATTTATGGGATTCATTTGTAAAATGATCCGAAAAAATGAATGTACGGTGTGGATAAAACACATGCATCATGGTGGGGCACACAGAGCACCGACCACTAGCCACCTGGTTAGTGGCAGCGGGCACGGATTTCCTGCTAAAGCCTTGCGCCGGAAGTTACTGCGTTGGGAATAAAGGTGGGGCCCACAGTGATTTTTTTGATAAATCCACCCCGTCCATCTGTTTTGGGACCTCATTTTAGGACAGAGAACAAAAATGAACCAGATCCAAGACTCAAGTGGGCCGAAAACGTGAGGATTGAACGTCCACAGTTGAAATATTTGTGGACCCACATGAGTTTCGAATGAGGATAATATTTGTGTTTCCAGTTCATCCCAGTAGTAGTGACGTTATGAATGGTATGGATGTCATATAAACATCACTGTGGACCTAGGGAGGTTTCAACGGTAGTAATTTACCTACCCACCTTTTCCTTTAGTGAGGGCCACTTGAGTCTTGGATCCGATTCATTTTTATTTTCCCGTACTGAAATGAGCTCCCAAAACAGATGGACGTGGTGGATTTATCAAAAAACATCAATGTGGGCCCCACCTTGACTCCCAGCGCAGGAACTCCTTGCGTAAGGCTTTCGTAGGAAATCCGCGCCCGTGGCAGCGTGGACGGAGGGAAACCAAAATTTCTAAATCGGCTCTCCCGCCCTTGGGGCAAATATCTGGTAATCCCCTCTCTCCCTCTTTATCTCGTTGCGCCCCAAGCTCCTCTACCTCTGCCCCGATTCCATCGCCGACGAGGCTAAGATCGATGATCGATGGCTCATCGATCCCAAGCTCCTCTACCTCCGCCCCAAGATAGGGCGGCCATGCCAAGGTCTACAAGGGCATGTAATCTCTCTCTCTCTCTCTCTCTCTCTCTCTCTCTCTCTCTCTTCCACTATCTTTTTGGATGAAGGAGTGGAGATAGCACAAAAATCATGGTGGGCCCAAGTGTTTCAACGGCGGCATCAATCCCCATTGATTCATGCGATGTGGCCCACTTGAGTTTTCGATGTATTGTATCATGCCAAATCATGTAGAACTTTATGGGAAGTGTGGGAGTGTGAAGGATGCCTCTCACGTGTTTGATAGAATGCCTGTACAGCACATGGATTTGGCATTTGATGATAAGTGGGTTTATTATTTAGTGAATTTTGAGATAGGGATCACTCCGCTTTGATCAACGGACCATGTCAAGGGTCTGGATGGTCAGATAAGACCCACACACAGTTGGTGGACCCCACAGAGATGGGCCACACAAGATCTATTAGAACAGGTTTTCAGTTTTCAGGTTGTGCAGAAATTGGTCGGGCCCATTTTTGGGTCCGATTCACGATCACATGGGGTCCACTTTGGGCAAGAGGATGTGACCTTTTGATAGCCCTATGTATGGGCATCAAAACCCCTAAGGTGGGGCCCATTGAAAGTGTGCATGGAATTTATGGTGCAAGGCCCAATATGGGTACTTGGAATTTCTGCACAGTTTCTGCACAGTTTCTGCACAACTATTGCTGGCTCCAATTTTGGGTGTTGTTCACCGATCACATGGGATCCAATTTAGGGGTGTAGGAGGTCATTTATACTCTCACTTATGAGGGCTACAAAACCTCAGTGGTGGTTAACCAAATGGGTATTTGTAGGGTCTGCCACAAGGGTCTAAAAATGAAGGTTTGCCCCAAAACACAGGATTTTCAGAGCTAGTGTGATTTGTTATGTCTCATCGTACTGGTGCGGAGATCCAGAGTTTTTTTTTGCTACTCTGCTGTTTCCTATGGCTATGGGGATTGGCGGAATGTGCAGTGTGCCAAGATGCAATTGATGCAGAGAAATTTTTTTGGTTCAGAATGTTTGTGCAAGAGCGGGTAGTTAGCAGACCATCAGCATATGGGAAGGTGGTGCTTTATTCAAGTTTTGTTTTTTGAAATTTCCTTCATGGGTCTTTTATTCAACTACAAATGCCGACTTGTGTAGGTGGTGCTTGCTTATGGCTTCACTCATTTTTAGGTGTCTACCAAACAGGGCCTTGGGTAAGTTGTTATTGTTTGCTTATGGCTTAACTCATTTTTAGGTTTTGATTTGAGCACATGAATATTCTTGAAATCGATGTTATTGTATTGGAAATCTATTCTATTTTTAGATTAAATTGTCAGCCTCACAGTAAAAATGCATGCTCCAGGTTTTCATTTAGGCCAGCATTTGTACAGGTATGGTCTTCAGTGATCTGGTTGATTCTTGTAGGCCACAATATGGATTGGGAATGAACTGAAGGGCTCCTCCATTGAACAATCCCAACCATCTGATCAGTGTACTTGCCTCCTGTTACATATTATGTGTTGAGCCTATTGGTCATATTTCTATTTTAATTGTACATTTGCAGGAAAGTGGCTGGCTAGCCAGATTTTTTAATTGAGGATATTTTCAGTCCATTGCAAACTTTCAGGAAGGTTTTGCTTTCCTCTGATATTTTATTACATCGAATGTTGTTTTTTCCATTTTTCTATTGGCTTTGATTTTTCGAAAGGCATCAGTTTTTCTCTATGACCTTTGTAGTATGGTTTGTGTCACCAAGAGTGATGGATTTGGATTAAGTTGTTGTTTTGAGAAAGGCATGCACGATTACATGATGTGCTTCCTCTTTAAATTACGAAAGAGGCGGTGTTAGTCCTTTCCAGCTGGAAATGGGCTTGTCAAGTTTAGTTGTTTTGATGATGCTCGTTAAATATTTAATGAAATGCCCATGAGAAATCTTGTTTGGGTAGAAGTAATTCCATAGTTTTGTTTATGGAATAGTAATCTTTTATTCAGTTATCTATATGGTTTGTGTCGAAGTAATTCCAAAAAAAAGATGAAACACAAGGAAATGCAATTCAAGGCTATACTCATAACAGTAGTGTTGGCTGAATCGTAAATCATAGGATTTTGACAACAATGGTAATTAGATGCACATTGGTAACTTGGAGCACCTGATGCGTTTTGTATGTGAAGCTTAATGTACAACGGTTTCTCTTTGATTCAGCTTCTTTTAGGAGATTTCATCATTCTGGTTGGATTGTGTAATTTCAGGCCCATTTTAGAAAAATCATTCACTCAAGTGATTGGTGAGGAATTCTCTTGAGTTTGAGCTTATCTTGAGCTCTTGTGATTCTTCATTTTTATAATGCCTCTTTATTACGGCCGTTTCTAAGCTATATCCTTGTGTTGATTTTCTAAGCTAGATCTCTGCAAATGAAACGAGGACTGTTGATTTTCAATGGAGTTGCAGTCATTTAAGGCCTCAGATTACCTCTCTTTCTATCTCTCTGGAAAAAGTAGCAGCTATATAAAGCTCCATATCCTTGAAAACAATGGTGAAACTGCCATTGCGGAGCGGAAGTAGCTACTCGAAGCTTTGAACTCTCAACATATTGGCATGTTGGATTATTTTGCATGATCAAGTAAAGCTACTTATCTGCTTTTTTTTCTTTTCTTTTTTTCAAGGGCAGGTTGGATTGTCATGAGTTCTGTGGAAAATCTCGTGAGTTCACTGAATTGCCATTTTCAAGGAATGACTAGAAAAGCATTTGAAAATTGCACTGATGAAATAGCAATTTGAAAATTGCACTGAGTTTTGTGTTCTCTATTTTTCTCAAACCGAGTTTGTTCCAGGAATTGGGGCAGTCTGAAAACTTTTTATTATTTTGGCTTTTTTTTTTTGCCCCTTTCTTTGAGTTACTAAACACCCTTCTCTAAATTACTCTCTTTTTCCATCTTTCCTGTTCTTTTTTAGCTCAATTTTGTCTTAGTTTCCCATGTCTTTAGGATGTGGAGAATATGCTATCAAACCCCCATCAGTTAAGATCCAGTTTGTTCATCGAATGGGCCTCATTTGGAGATGCTGCCTAAAAATCCCATCAATTGGACAATTGTATCCAATTTGATCAATAGCCATGAATGTGGGCAATTTCTCATTCATTTTCAACAGACCATTTGCATATTCACACTGATTCTGGCCATCAGCTCATGCTATGGCTTGCCGATGAGAATTTCCACCATTTTATAATGGTTTTCTTTTCTAACATGGGACTTAGTTAACATGCTGTTATATGGATATAGGAATCTGCAAATTTCTTTATTTTCATTGATTTCTGAGCATGGGTTGTTGCTGAAATGCTGTTATGTTGATGTAAGTATGTAAATTTTATTACTTTCTATTGATTTTTGAACATGGGTCTTGGTGAAATGGCTGTTGTATGGACGCTGTTGGGAAAATTTCAAAATCAAATCATGTTTGGGGGTTTATCTATGGAAAATATAAGCTTGCCTTGTTGAAGTTGTTTTGAAAAGATTTTTCTTAAATGTTTTGAAAAAGCATCTTCCACTGGGATGTTGTAGATGGGATAGTGTCACAGGAACTTCCTGTTCTAGGAATATGGGTGGGGCGGACCGTGATATTTGTTAGAAATCCACCCTGTCCATCTGTTCCGTCAGATCATGTTAGGATGGGCCCAAAAATGAGGCAGATCCAAAACTCAAAAGTGGCCTGCACACTACAGGAAAAGTTGGGTAGGGAAATGCCTATCAGTGGAACCTCCTTGGGGTCCACTGTGATGTTGATATGCCATCGATACTGTTCATAAGGTCATTACTACTAGGATGAATTGAAAACATAAAAATATTAGCATGATCCAAAGCTTCTGTTGCCCCACAAATGTTTCAACAGTGGACGTTCAATCCTCACTGTTTCCTGTCGTGCGGCTCACTTTGAGTTTTGGATCTGCTTCACTTTCGGGCCCATGTCCTAACATGATCTGGCAGAATGGGTGGACGGCGTGGATTTCTCAGAAACATCACAGTAGGCCCCACCCAGCTTCTTGGCACAGGAAGTTCCTACAACAGGCTGGGCGTAGGCAATCCGACTCCCCAAGGATTATATGGTTCAAGTCCTGGACACTACCTGGTACTCCCATATCCAGTTGGTGTTATGTTTTAGCATTTTTTCTGTACAAACGAGCATATCCTTGCAAGGAGCTTTGGAATCCACCACTATTTCCTGTGTGTCCATTTGAGTTTTAGATCTAGTGCAGGCAAAACGGTTGAACAACATGGATATAAAACACATACATGACAGTGAGCTTCACGACACCAACACCACCTGCCAAGTTGGGTGGCAGTGGGGTCAATCCGCTTCCACCCATTGAACTTGGGATGCAGATTAAGTAGCGAGGACCTTGCCATCCTCAGCTGTGGTGTTGTGTGGTCAGATTCAATGAACGTACTGTATTGGGTTGTTAAAATTATGTTAAAATCAATTAGTGGATTGGGTTGTTTACCTTGGAATACGTAAAATCAAGTTAAAATTACCTTGTAATGCTGCTTTATATTTTTTCATTTTCATATACTGCTTTTCCTTTTCTCTGCAACCATATTGCTGCTGTTACATTGGGTTCTACATTTCCAGACACTCTAGAGTGAGTGCATACCTACAGGACAGTTCTTTTTTCTTTTTCTTTTTTAATGTGAGATATATATCATGTTCTTCTGGATGTTCCTTACCAACACACCATCTTGAAGAAATGTCATTCCATTAGGATTTTAAGCTTCCATGATGCTTTAGGAGTGAGAAGTAATGGAATGGCTATACTAAACTACAAATAGCCTCTCTCTTTTTTTCTTCCCTCTTTTTATGAAAAGCTTCATTTCTTTTAATGTGCTTCAATATCTCTATGCTACTCTTAAACAAAATTTCTGTTTCATACAGGGGATAATTTTCTTTAATTTGAAAGTTGAACCTCTCCGAGTGCCGGCTGAATACATTTGGTCAGTCTAATTGGCCAGAGAAGGGTGGGCTGGATCTGAATTTTTTTCTCTCAATGATAGACATTTAATTCGCTCTGAGTAGTGATAGCTAGTGTATTCTTCCACACTCTTTGACTGGATTTAGCTTGATCAAACCAGATGGCCATCTTCCCACCATGCATTGGAAAGAAATCAGCCATATCCACTCATTAAGTGGACCACACTTGTATTTTGCTATTTAACAATGGCTAGAAATTGTTTTTTTTTTTTTTTTTTGGTGTCCCAAATGATGAGTGGATGGCACTGATTTTTGCATTGTTTAATCAGCCTATTGAAAGGACTGACCGTCACAAGTAGTTAACAGGCTAGAAGAAATAAGGGTTAATTATGTTTCTAATGCAAGATTTCGTAACTGTTTTGATAATTGCATTTTTAATCGATGCAGTTCATATGTTTGGTAATCAGATCTGTTATACACAGGAAATATTGAACACCTTATGAATAAAGGAGTTTTCTTCTTTCTTACTGTCTTTTTTCTTTCTTTCTTTCTTTTTTTCATTCTTTTATCTCTCTTTGCCATATGCAGTTAAAGAGCTGATGTGCTCGAATTGTAGAACTTTGAGGTGGGAATCCCACCATGAAGACTTTTCTCAGTTATAGGAACACCGTTGAATTGCATATTAGATTATCATAATGTTGCGTGTTTTGTCGTTATATCCCAGATTTTGACTGTGAATAGTGATTTATATCCTAGATTCCTACTCCATCTAGGATCTTTTACGAATTTGGGAGAATGGAAGGAGATGAAGACAAAGCTGGTGTATGTGAAAGAAAAAGTAGATCTAGAAGGATGTTGTGGATCATGACCTTAAAACAGCAACTCTCTATATGTTTTCCTTCTTCAACTATGTGGTTGTTGTGGATCATGACCTTAGTGTCCTAGATTACTTATCTAATTACATTTGCTGCTTATATGGGAAGCCAAAATTATATGGAGTTGTGACAGACAGGGAATTAATGTCTTTTTGGCTGGATATTTCTCTACTGACAATTTACGGTTCCTGGACAAGTCCTTTCAATTTAAGGTAACCATTTCATATTGTTGTGTGTTGTGTACTTAGTATGCTTTGATCTACAAGTGGTCTGGGTTTACATTATTGCCTTCTTTAGGTTGCAAAGACTCCACAGGGAAGCACCAAGGAGATTCAAACTTATGCACGTCATAGATATCTCAATCATTCAGATTCTTATTTAGCCCTTTTCGTTCTTTGGTGCCTTTTCTTTTCTTTTCTTTTTTCAAGGGATTTGGATGAGAATTTGCATAAATCAGAGGCATCAATCCCAGCACCACCAATTTCTTGCATGAATACATGATAAATGGGGATTTACTGAGCTCTATAGTTTGTAGCCCTCGAATTCAGCCACAACCATCTCCAAGGTAACATGTTGAAATTCCACAAAACATTTCGTTAGAGTTTGATCTATTTCCATTGCAATGTTATGCTGCTTTAACTCCACCAGACTTATTTGTTGAGAGGATTCAAGAAATTTTGTGCTGCAAGCTGCAGCACAACAACAGGCACTGATTAGGCCTGAATTATCCCGGAGGAAGACTTGCTGGAGGAAGACATGCAGTTAAACAGATTTATTTTTGGGAAAACATGTGAAGGTTGGACCAACCTAATGGATGGATTGGTCAAATTCAGCTTAAAAGTCCAATCTATTAGCCTCTACTCTCCACAGACAGGAGTATGTTCCTGTTTCATGTTATATTTGTTGGCATGTCCTATTTATTTGCAATCTGATCTAGGCAGCAGTAAGTGGATTTGTTTCTGAATAACACCTTGATGTCATGCATGTCATCAAAGGGAACACATGTCAGTGATGGAGCAAACTTGTGAATTCCATGTGGGATGATGATGAAATTGACTCATTGAGGCCTTTTGTTGGAATTGGTTGATGCAGTTATGACAACAATGTTGGTTTACTGAGTGGCGTTGAGTTTGAAGATGTGACTATGAACGTAATATACATAATAGGCTGACCAATGGCCTATATACAAACAACAAAAGTGCTAACATCCTTTAAGAAAAAATGTCTAAAATCTAATTGAAATTATGTTCTATCTATTGAATGTGCATCCATGTGTAATTGGGATGTGGAATTCAGTTAGGGAATGGGAACATGCATACCTGGGAGTCTTCTAACTTCCCCATCTTTTCAAGAAATTGCTGAGATTTTAGGTGCTTTTGCAATAACCAGTTGATTATAGCCTATAGATGTCTACACTTCAGAAAGCCTTTTTGCTAATTCATTTTTTTTTAATGATTTCATTTCATAATTTATTGCTTTGATTGATGTTCATAACCAGGCTTTCACGCGAATGACTCCATACAGCTTAGGGAGGGCCTCATGTATTTGTTGAAAATGGTGGTATGCTATTTGTCATCTAGTCTTTTGGCGCAGCGCATACCTAGAAGCTTGGTTCCAAAAATGAAGCAGATACAAATTTCAAAAATGGCGGTATTCACTCTCACTTGTTTAAAAGGTAGTAGGACATTTGTGTTTTTCTCCACATGGATTGGCTTGATTTTCAGTCTTTGGTAATCTACACAATGGGGACCCTCCCAAGGGACTGCTTAGATCGTTCACCATATGTATGTTCCATCTTGGCATGCCATGTAGGTAGGTTGAGCTATACAGGGAATTAACCTGATATGTTTTGTGGTTTTGTCATTTTGTAATGATAACTATTTATTTTGACTGCAGTTTATACATTTTACACTTGAGGATCCTATTGCCAGAATCCTACTTATATGGTGAAGATGAGGTAAGATTTTATTATCACTATCTCATCATTTAAGTATCATCTTACTGTTTATATGTGCGCTTCTTGGGGTTTATACATTTTATAATGGTGAGATATCTTGCTATGGAATGGACAAGTGAATGAATTAAATATCATGGTTTATGTGAGATTCTTTTGGTGACTTTGTGATGCTTATGTGATTAATGAACATAGGGAATAAAAAAATTTGGGTGGTAGCAGAGCCGTTGCAAATAGTAATTTTTTTCCTACTACCACCCAATTTTTTATTCCATGTGTTCATTAGTCATATAAGCATCACAAAATTACCAAAACAACCTCACATGAACCATGATATTTAATGTATTTACTAAACAAGTTAATGATTTTACAACGGGCCAGCACTATTGTTAATACTTTCTTTTGCAATGGGCTATAGTAGTTGTAAACGTTTACCCTTTTCACAAGGGGTGGAACTTGATGTATATTACGAGCATTTACAACTAGCAACACCTGTTTTTTACAACGGTCACGACCTGCTGTAAAAGACTAATTTTCTTGTAGTGGTTGTCGTGGCCGTGCTCAAACGCTGATGGTTTTTTTATATGCAAAAAAAACGCCGACGGTCATGAACCGTCGGAATATGCGACGGCTCATCACCGTCGGAATTTCCGACGGTCGACTGACGGCATATCGCCGTCGGAAATTCCGACGGTCGACCGACGGCTCATAGCCGTCGGAAATTCCGACGGCCCATAACCGTCGGAAAGCAATTGTGACGCCCCCTTTCCCGACGGCCCATCCGACGGCTAAAAGCCGTCGGCAAAGGGCTTTGCCGACGGCTTTCAGCCGTCGGGAAAAGTCATTTTTCTGGTAGTGGATGGACCCGCCATGGGAAACGGTGGTGATTGACCATTAAAACAAAGTTCCTTCTCATAATACAATATGCATGCATACATATGAGCACCTTCGTCTGAGTTTTATGAGCATATGAGCACCGTTTTGCTTTATCCAAGAATATCAGTTAGCCCAGCGCTTTTGTCGGGTCTCATATACCTGAGGCGAGGGAGCAAATTAGGTGAGACCCCAGATCCACCGAGGTGGGTGGGACCTTGACTGTGGGGCTTACAGTGATGTATGTTTCTTAAATCTACACCGTTCAACCATTTTGAAAGGTCATTTTAGATTATGTTCTAAAAAATGAAGCTGACTCAAATCTTAGGTGTAACACACCACAAAAACAGTTGTGATTGAATCTCTACCATTGAAAACTTCATGGATTCCATCAGAATGTTTATTTGCCATCCAACCTGTTGATAAGATCACAAACACTTAGATGAAGAGACCACATAAATATCATCCTAATCCAAAGTTTTTGTGGCCCACAGGAAGTTTTAATGGTCAGTCACCACTGTATCCTGTACTATGGCCCATCTGGGATTTGCAACTGGATCATGCCCAAACATGAACTTCCAATACAGATGGACGGAGTGGATGTAGTCACATACATCACAGTGGTCCCACGGGCAGGGGTCCCACCCACCTCGGTGGATCCGGGTCTTACCTAATCCGCTCCCTGAGGCCACTGTACACGTTGCATACTCAAATCTCAATCTAAATCGGGAAAAACGTGGGCCCGTGAGGCAGATCCAAAACTCAAGTGGGCTACATGACGGAAACAGTGGTGTTGAAACCTTCATGGGCCCATTGAATTTTAACCTCCTGGGCGGTTTGGATGGCATATAAACATCACGGTGGGCCCTCGAAAGTTTCAAGTGTTGGCGTCTCCATCTACCGTGTTTCCTGTCGTGTAGTCTACTTGAATTTTGGATCTGACTCATTTTTGTGCCCACATTGGGACATGTGCAGGTGAAACTGATGGACGGTGCTGTGGGCCACCAAAGGGAGCTGACTATACTCATGATGCCTAAAAACTGTATATCCACTCTTTGTGGCCCGTCTAAAATTTTGAGCGGCTTGAGTTTAGGGGTTTACTTTAATCCAGGTGGAACTCACCGGATGAGTTGATGAGTGGATTAGATGACATATAAAGACCACGTTGGACTCCATAGTCTACCGAGAACTTTCTTTGGTGGGCCATTCTCATCTTTTCCCTTTGGTGTGGCCCACCTAAGTTATGAATCGGGCTGGATTTTGGCATATAGGTCTAACTTTGGAGGTCACATCTAAGAGACGGGTTGGATGGTACTCGCACATAACAATAGGTCCCATATAGCTCGACCGCATGATTTCGTCATTGCCCATCTTCATGGGGCATGGATTGAGGGTTGAACGGCTGCAGTGAGAAAGCAATGGGCTGAGGGGTAGTCATTGTTGACAAAGTTTGTTTTGAAAATAATTTTAAAAGAAAAAAAAAGGAGTTTTGTTTTTTGTCCCATATCGGATGAGAGAAAGATTTTTTACCTCTTTATAAGTAGGGTGTTGTGCACCTTACTTATTTATGGTGGAAGAGAGGGAGAATGGTGGCTTGTGTGTGTGTTCCAGTGCGAAGCACTGGAACACCGCGCACGGGCTCGAGCTCGGGCACGGGCTCGGGCTCGGGCTCGGGCTCGGTGCGAGGGCGTGGGCACGTGAGGCAGTGTGGCTGTAGAGGCGCTAGTGGCGCACTTGGCACTTGGCACTTGTCGCAGATGGGTCGCGGTGCGACAGAGGCGCATCGTGTCGCGACCTCGCGGACCGGTGCAAGACTGGTGCGAGTCGCGGTGCGACAGAGGCTAGGTAGTAGGTCAGGTGGCTGGGTTCGGAACAGAGGAGGTGCTGTGGGTGGGAGATCTGACAGAGAGACCTCTCTGCTTTTTATAAAGAGCTGTAGGGCCAATTAGAGGGACCTGTGTAACTGCTCATGCAGTAACGGTCCAGACCATGCAGTAACAGCTGCATGTGGCTAGCCCAACAGTCAGAAACGGCTAGCCATTGAGTCTAAACGGTCAGCATGCAGGTGCATAACTCCCACATGCACAACAGTAAAAAACTGCCATAAACGGCTAGTTTCTCACAACAGCCAGAAAACGGCTAGTGCCATTATGGCTCTGGACCAAAATTGCCAGCCACCCTTGCCTATATAAACCGGATAGGTCTGGTTCATTCCAACACAACAACAACAATCACAATCTCGGATACTGAACCAGCACTCATTTTAGTCTCTTAGCCTCTCGGTTTGGTTGAAATAAACCAAGCCACTTAGACCAGTGTAGTGGTCTGCTGCTGCCAGAAGAAGACTGACATTCTTTTCTCTCTTTCTTCTCTTTATCTGCCAGAGTGTGTTACTGAGTTCCATAGTGGTTCCTTTGTTTTTGTTGAACACAGAACCACATAAGGCTCGTCGTATCCTGGAAGCAATCCGCCTGCAACCTATCAGCAGACTCAAAATAATTTGAGTAGGGGCGAATTACACTTTAAGGACAGCGTGTTTTTCACGTGCTTCAGCCTGTCCTTATTCTCGAATTTTCCAATTTATTTATTTCTTAAAGATCAGAAATTTCTCAACAGTCATGTAATTGTGTGATGTAATACGAAAGTAGCAGTTAGTCATCTATGAAAGTTTGAAAAGCATACCACTAGAAAAAAAATATGAAAGTCAATATGAGAGTGGTGTACCCAACACCAGTGGCTTCGCTGGTGTATTGACATCAGCACTGTCTATTCATTTTTCTAGATCATTTTAATGCTTTATATAAAAAATGAGATGGATTCAAAGTTCAAGTGGACCACACTACAGAAAGCCGTGGAGATTGAACATATACCATCCAAACCTTCTAAGAGGTCACAGAAGTCTTGGATCAATTTGATATTTGTTTTACCTTTTATCCAGAGCCATGTCACCTTACGAACAGTTTGAATGGACAATAAACATCATGGTGGGCCCTTGGAATGTTTTAATGGTGAGAATCATGGGCGCGAATTAGGTGTTACCCGGACAGCTTAGTGGGTGTTAACCTAACCGTGTGGGGCCCATATTGATGTAGTTTTTATATATCTACGCCTTCTATCTATTTTTTTTCATATCATTTTAGGATGTGATCCAAAACCCTTAAAAGATCCAAATCTCAAGTGGACCATACCACTAGAAATAGTGATGAATAACCATTTAAAATGTTTTGTGGGCCACAAAAGTTTTGGATCAATCTGATCTTTTTATTTTCCATTCATCAAGACTTTATTGACATTATCAAGAGCTTGGATTGAAAATAAACATTACCAAAACCTCACGATGGGATCTTTGGAATTTTTAATGGCGGGGCACTCAATCACACTGTTTCTAGTGGTATGGTCCACTTGGGATTTGGATCTGCATAATTTTTGGAAACTCATCTTGAGATGGTCTGTAGGAAGGGATGGATGGAGTGGATATACAAAACATCATCCATGTGGGCCATATGGTAGGGGTAACACCCACTAAGCTGTTCCCGGGTAACACCTAATTCGCGCCCGAGAATCATTGTCTTGTGTGGTCCACTTGAGCTTTTGATATGACTCATGTACGGTGTGGATATGTTAAATACATCATTGTGGCCCCATTAGCTGGTGAACACTACACCAGCAACCTTGCTGGTGTAGGGTACGTGGAGAGGACGGTGTCAGTCCTGGAGCACTGAGATTGTACGAACGGTCCAAAGAAGGCCAAGGTTATGTGGGCCCTACAATGATGTTTATTTGCCATCCAAACTGTTCATAAGGTCACAAGGACCTGGATGAAGGGTACAAATAAATATCAGATTGATCAAAGACTTTTGTGACTGCCAAGAAGATTTCAATGGTAGATGTTCAATCTCCAATGCTTTCTGCAACTGTGGTCCACTTGAGATTTGAATCCATCTCATTTTTGGTGTAAATCCTTACAACGACCACGAAAAATGAGTAGATGGTTTGGATATAACACATACCTCTTAGTGGGGCCCATAGAACTTGCTGATGTCAATACACCAGTCAAGTCGGTGGTGTAGGGTTCACCAGCCAATCCGCTTCCTATAGTTTTTTGAAGGGAGCGAATTAGATGTTACCCTGGTAACACCTTAGTGGGTGTTACCCCTACCATGTGGGGCCCATCCTGATGCGTTTTTTATATATCTATACCGTCTATCTGTTTTCTCATATCATTTTAGAATATGATCCAAAACCTTAAGAAAATCCAAATCTCAGGTGGACCATACCACTAGAAACAGTGGTTAATAACCATTAAAAACGTTTTGTGGGCCAGAAAAGTTTTGGATCAATCTGATATTTGTATTTTCCCTTCATCAAGACCTTATTGACATTATCAAGAGCTTGGATTGAAAATAAACATTACCAAAACCTTACTATGGGCTCTTTGGAATTTTTAATGGTGGGGCACTCAATCACACTGTTTTCAGTGGTATGGTCCACTTGAGATTTGGATCTGCATGATTTTTGGAACCTTATCCTAAAATGAGCTGAATAAACGGATGGACGGAGTGGATATACAAAATATCATCCATGTGGGCCATACGGTAGGGGTAACACCCACTAAGCTGTTCCCGGGGTAACACCTAATTCGCGCCCTTTTTTGAACATTCGTACAAACACACTGGTCGAGGACTGACAACCTCATCTGCGTCCGCCACGGGCGGGGATTTCCTGCGAAAGCCTTGCGCAGGAATTTCCTGCACTGGGAACAAGGTGGGGTCCACAGTGATGTTTTTTGATGAATCCACCACGTCCATCCGTTTTGGGAGCTCAGTTTAGGACATTAAAACAAAAAGGAACCGGATCCAAGACTCAAGTGGGCTGAAAACGTGAGGATTGAACGTCCACAGTTGAAATATTTGTGGAGCCACGGGAGTTTCAAATCAGGATAATATTTGTGTTTCCAATTCATCCCGGTAGTAGTGACGTTATGAACGGTATGGATGTCATATAAACATCACTGTAGACCCCAGGGAGGTTTCAACGGTAGTAATTTACCTAACCACATTTTCCTTTAGTGAAGCCCACTTGAGTCTTTGATCCGGTTAATTTTTGTTGTCATGACCTAAAATGAGCTCCCAAAATGGATGGACGGGGTGGATTTATCATAAAACATCACTGTGGGCCCCACCTTGGTTCCCAGCGCAGGAAATCCGCGCCCAGAGTAAGAGACGCGGATTAGGGTTGTGTAGCGTGAGTTAGTTGGTATTGAAAACTCAGTAAGCTTTTATTGTACTGAATAAACTCAGTTGGGCCACCGTCTATGTTTGTAGTTTATCCACACCATCCATCCATTTTTGCTTCTCATTTCAGGCGTTGAGACAAAAATTGAAGCATGTCCAACTCTCAAGTGTACCATACAGCAGGAAATAGTGGGAATAATGATTTGGACCGTTGAAACCTTGACAGGTCCAACAGTGATCTTTATTTGTCATCCAATCTGTTCATAAGATCAAAAAGAGATGGATGAAGGGAAAACCAAAATATCAGGTTTATCCAAAACTTCTGTGGCCCCGAAGAATTTTTCTACGGTACATACTCAATTCACACTATTTCCTATGGTGTGGTCTACTTGAGTTTTTGATATGCTTTATTTTTTGTTCTAAGCTCTAAAATTATTTTTTTAAATGGATGGACGGAGTGGATAAAATAAATAAATCACTGTGGACCCTATAGAGTTTGCTAAGTACGCAATCCCTTTCCATTGATTTTGTAAATAGCTGAGAGAAGAGCGGATTAGGTGAGATCCCGGCCTCACGCAAGACGGTGCGGCCCTCACAGTGAGGTTACATTGGAGCCCACCTTGATGTATGTATTATGTATCCACGCCGTTCATCCGCTTTTCCACATCATTATAGGGCATTATGATAAAAATTAATCAGATCCAATTATCAGGTGGACCATACCAGAAGAAACAGTGGTGGTTGACCATCCTACTATTAAAAACCTCTTAGGGCGCACATTAATGTTTCTGTAGTTTATATTTACCATCTAATCTGTTGATAAGGGCACATAAGCCTTAATGAAGGGAAAAAACAAATATATCCAACAATTTCGGGTCCCATTAATGGTCAATAAAGACTGTTTCTTATGATATAATTCAATGGATGATTATATCTTCTTCATGTTTGTCGTAATTCACTAAAATGATCTGGAAAAAAGGATGAACGGTGTGGATATAAGATATATACATCAAGGTGGGCCCCACAGTACTTCACGGTTGGTAAGTTTTTATTGCAATCTTTGGGTAACTGCGGGTGAGTTTTTATTGCCAATGTTCTTCGTTTGTGTATGTGCTGCATTTTATTGCTTTTCCGTTGTTTAGCTTGTTTTCGGTTTCACGGGCGTGCGAAGATACTAAATAGTGGGGGCTGCAGCCGTGTGATTTTTTCACGGGCGTACGAAGAAACTAAAAAATCTCTTATGATTTTTTTTTGTTTTCTAATCATCCAGACAGTTTGACGCGGATTACGAACCTAGGTAGGGCCCACTGTGATGTTTTTGGTAAATCCACTCCGTCCAACTCCGTCCATCTGCTTTGTGAGATCATCTTAGGAGATTATAAAGAAATAAAAAAAATGAGCCGGATCCAAGACTCAAAGTGAGTAAAAAATGTAAGGATTGAAAGTCTTCGTTAGGCCACAGAAGTTTTAAATCAGGCTAATAATAGTGTTTTCACTTCATCCTAGTAGTAATGACGTTATGAACGGTATTGATGGCATATAAACATCACTGTGGATCCCAAGGAGGTTTCAACGGTAAGAAGTTCCCTACCCACCTTTTCATTTAGTGCAGCCAAATTGAGTCTTGGATCCGGTTCATTTTTGTTATTCTATAGTAAAATGATCTCACAAAGGGGATGGATGGGGTGGATTTCTCAAAAACATCAAGGTGAGCCCTACGTTCCTGCGCAAGGCTTTCGCAGAGAATCCGTGTCCGTTTGTACGATGGGTCTCACAGCCCAAAGGGTACAATTTGGGGTGTCAATGGGCCGGGCCTGGGCCTGAAAAATCAGAATTTTGAATAGGGTCGGTCTTGACACCCCTGGGTACAATATCTTTTATTGAAATGTTTATGCCCTTTTGACCTTTGGACGGTTCTTATTTGAAGATACCCATGGTTGAAATATCCCCATTCATGGTGAGGACCATCATATTAACAGTTTGAACTGATGAAAAATGACCTCAGATCTTACATTCAACTGCAGTGTACCTCGACTAGCGTTGCCCCCTAACAATGTGGGTGCGTTGCATGACTTGGAAGAAAAAGAAGAAGAAGCTGCAGTGTACCTGAAAAGTGATAATCTTTCCCATGCACAATGGGCCGGGTTAGGGCCAGGCCAAGTTTTGTCCAAACCCAGCCTGCTTCTCTCAACTTACATCCAAACCTGGCCTGGACCATGACAGGCCACAATAGTCTAGCCTAAGCCCATCCCAAGCCCAGCCCAAGATACAAATGCAGGGTCTGCCCAACTTTCACATAAAGAGAGAAATTATCCTTTAATCCCATGCTTTTCCATATATAAAAAAAAAATCATCAACGCTATAGAGAATAAAAAAGTTTTAAGGAGGATATGAATTTTTAGAAAAAAAAAGTTGTATAAATTTAAATTTTAAAAAGAGGAAAAATATTATAATTTAAATTTTAAATTAAAAAACATATTTGGGTTGGGCCAGGTTATCAGGCTTTCAAACAGCCTAGTCGAAGTCTAGCCCGTTTGAAAAATGGGCTTATACTTTGGTCCAAACATAACCTGTAGGCATCATATTCTAGTCCAAGCTCAGCCCAATGCAGGCAAGGCCCAAAAGCCTGTCAGGCCAGCCCGGTCTTTTAACAGCCTACATTGGTCTATACTTGAAATAAAAAATTAAAATAAAAAATACTACTCCATCGTTGAAAGCCATATGATTGTATGCGTTTTGGTTTGCCCATCCCAATGGCCTGTATTGTGAATGATTAAGGGCATTTTGGATAATTAATGATACTTGCGATCAAATTTCTTATAGCCGTCGTTTTGTAATTGGTTTGCACCTTCTATTTCTCAAGGACTGAGATTGCATGGTTTGTGGTTTTATGCTAGGGTACTTCTAGAATTAAAAAATCATGGCCATCCATTTCATTCGTTGGATATGACTCATCAGGATGAAAGATCTCATCAATAATCACAGTATCTAAAGCTATGGTGGACCATACTACGTGATGTTGGAGTTTTTTATTTTATTTTTAATTACTTTATGAGGTGGTCCACCTGAGCGTTGAATCAGCCTGATGTATGGAATAAAGGCCAAACAGGTGTGATGCACTTGATGGACGGCTGGATTTCATGATGTTGAGTCGTTTTGGAAAACTATCGTCTGGTATGTGTGACGTCCACTCTGTACACGTCTGCTGGGCTTAATGTGTTGTGCCGTATGATAGCCACTCCATCCACTAAGGTGAGCCTCTTGATGTTAGGCACTGGGCCCAAAATCAACTTAACATTGTCACACCACAAGGAATATGATGATTGGTAAACACCATTAAGTACTTTTGTGTGGGGACAGCCATGTGGCGGTATAATATACCATCCAACCCTTCCATAAGGTTCACCTCACTAGGATAAGCGGCACACTTCATGAATTTTTTAGTGATTTTGTGTCATTTTACATTGTTACTAGGGCTGGTCATGAGCCGAGTCAGCTCAAGAAACTCGATCGACTCGACTCGAAAAAGCTCGCCTCGACTCGACTCGACTCAATAGAACAAGTCAAGCCAAGCTTCATTCAGGAGCTCGAGTAAAAAATCGAGTCAAGTTCGACCATTGGGTCACTCGACTCGACTCGACTCGAAACTCAACTCGATTCAAGCTTGACTCGGCTCGAGCTTGAGCTCGACTTGTTTCATATAGATATTTGTTAAAAAAAAAAAAAAAGCCCTAATCTTCCTATTTCTTGGTTCTCTCTCCCCCCTCCCCTACACACACATTAGGGTCCAAGCTTATAACATATAAAACCCTCACACGTTGGGGGGGGTTTCTTAATCCTACTATTTTGTTCAGGTAAGAATATTCCTTGTTGAGCATATCTGATGGATTGAGTAATTTCAAGTACAAAACATGGTGAGCACACAGTGGTTGTGTGTTTTACACGCCACACAAACACAGGTGCTACGGTGAGACCACACACCATACATATCTACAAAACAGGGGCTATGGTTAGACCAAACACCATATGGGCCTCATCATGAAGATGGTCCACACAATAATTAGGGCAGTCCATTCACATGGTGAGTTGTGCATGTACTGTGTTAATTATGGTTCATAAAATATAACTAGTGGTCTACATTCAATGCATGTGTGACTTGGCCAAAGAAAAAACCGATCAGAGCTAAGTCATTTTAATGGTGGGGTCCCACCTGTAGAAATACTATTCTCCCCTAATATATGTGTGACTTCTCGAACTTAATGTTGTTGACTTTTAATTTGTATTTTGTAGTAAAAAATATAATAAATTGAGGTGGGAGCAAGTTCGACTCGACTCGAGGTAAGCTCGCATCGAAAGTTTTAGTAAACAAGGCAAGCTCCAATGGTAAGCTCGAGGGTGAGCTCGAGCTCGAGCTCAAACTCGAGGAGAGCACAGACGAGTCAAGCCAAGCTTGGCCCACCTCGACTCGACTCGACTCGACTCGATGTACAGCCCTAATTGTTACACATGATGTGGTCATCTTGGTTTTAGATAATGCTGATTTTTGGGCCGTAATGTGACCATAAGATGGCTCCAATGATGGATGGACTGGACTTCACACAACATGGCGGGCCCTACAGCCTAGCTGATGCAGCTGTTGGGGTTATGGGAACAACACGTAGTGAGGCAGAACTAAAAGGGGCGAGCATCATCATTCTTCATGTTGTAATAAAACGAGGTCAACCAAATGATTAGGAACCCATAATTTTTGGGAAGCAGATTAGATGGGGCCCGAGCTTCACCAAACACGGTAGGCCCTAACTGTAGAGCCCACCTTGATATATGTATTGTATATCCACACTGTTCATCCATTTTGATAGCTTATTTTAGGATATGAGCTAAAAAAATGAAGCAAATGCAAATCTTAAGTGGACTGCAAAAACTTTTTGTTGTCACAAAAGTTTTGAATCAAGCTGATTTTTTTTCCCTTGGTTCAGTTTTGGGTGACCTTAATTATCAACAGTGCCCCGCCTGCTAGCCCAGCTGGAAGATGCCTAGGTGTTTCAATAGTAGGTCTCAGGTTTTGAGTACTAAAGAGACACACTAACCCCACTGGTCGGTGGGTGCATCCTGTGACCAACTGTGTGGGTGCGTTGCATGTCTAACCCACAAAAAAAAAAAAAAAAAAAAAAAACAAAAGACCTTATCAATAGGTTATGGCAAATATAAACATTACCCTGGGTATTACAGTTGTTCCTGAAAATTTTTAATGGTGGACGTTCAATCACCACTGTTTCATATGGTATTCTCCACCTTAGATTTGGATATGCTTCATTTTTTTGCCTTGGAAATTATTAATGGCGGACCATTCAATCACCACTGTTTCTCATGGTATGTTCCACCTTGGATTGGGATCTGCTTTATTTTTGAGCTCATGCCCTAAAAGTAGGGGAGCTAATATACAATTAATAGATAAAGGGTAGCTAACAGTGTGGGTGTGTTTACTAACAGTGGGATGTGTATACTAAAAAAAAAAAAAAAAGAGTCCAGAATCCAGATCCTCTGTTGGCTGCCATACAGGGAAACCCTGTTTGGAGCCTTTTTATTGCTCCACATCACACCGCATGACGTCGTGTGATCAGGTTGCACTGAGGGTGTAATATGGTTGCAAACCTATGTGATGATGTGGACCAATAAAAAAGGCTCCAAACAGGATTTTTCTGTTTGCCAGCCAACAGAGGATCCGGATTAAAAAAAAAAAAAAAAAAAAAAAGAATTCACCAAGCACACACCAAAGTTCCTAATATAAAATTGCTCCCTAGAGCCACTAATTGTTCACACCATGTTTTCCAACTGAGTTTTTTTAACTGGCTGATATTTGTATATTTTTTCATCATAAACTTATGGTCGGTAACCTAATTCCCACTGCTCCATGTGATGTGGCCCATTTCCATATGAGTTATGTATTTAGCTTTTCTTTTCTTTTCTTTTTTAATCTCAGGCTTACCCCCCTTTAAACACACCCACACCTACACCCACACCCACGGCATGGGCATTGGAACCCATGACTTCAGTGCTGAAACTCAGTGTCTGCCACTGAGACACAAGTCAGGACCCACATCGAAGATCGAACCTGATGGATTGACAGAGTGGATTATATATTTATAACATGGTAGGCCTCACAAACTCAGGTGTTTTATGCACTTCATAAAATAGGCACATCAGGCGTTTTGGTCCGAACATTGATGGCTCTGTTTGGAAGATGTTAGTAAACATAATTCACCATTTTCCTCCTGTCTTCAGTATTTTTGAAAGCCAACCACCTCATGCAAGGGATAATCTTTTGCATCTTTGATCTTCTATGATGGCGTGAAAGTAGAAATTCTCTGGGCCCCGGGCTCCTTCGTGATGTTTGTGTGACATCCAATCAGTCAATTTCAAATAGACACACCATGTTAGGACGTGAGCTAAAAAAATCAGGCCTGTCTAAAACTCAAGCTGGCCAGATTTAAATGTACGACACCTGATTATATGGCAAACCAAGGTTTGGATCATGCTGATATTTGGTCTTTACCTTCATTTTGGATGTACACTATGAATGAGTTGGAAGGCATATAAACATGATGGATGGCCTAGAAAGCTTTCAATGGCCATCATTCTCATACCTGCTTTTACCTGCAGTATGGCTCATCTCATTCTTCATTATGTATTCATTTTATGAGGAAATGACTTATAGTCATAATGGAGGGCTTAGGAAGTTTTAGTGGAAGGTGTTCTCATTTCCACTTGTCCTCATGGAGTGGCCCACTTGATTGTTGACCTTATGTTTGAGATCATGTCTTAACGTGAGTTGCCATATTTAATAATTAATTGGGTAAGGATTGTTGCAGCAAGGGGCTATATTAACCCAATCCAACGATAAAAGAGCACCAGTGAAAAAATTCGGTGTGCACATGTCAGACTTAGGATTCACAAAAGTAATAAATTGGAGATACATATAATGATTGGAGTAGTTATCAAACACACTTCATAGTGTCTCACAAAAAATTTGTTGTTGAAGGAGCAACATTTCTCTTGAAAACAATTTTCATCCAATCCATTGTGGGGGCAAGGAGATGATCTGCCCTCATTGATAGATTGACAAGTCGCACAACAAAGTGGACCTGGTGATGGGGGAAGTGGATTGGGTAGGTGGTGTTGGGCACTGTGGGGCCTACCATGATGTATGCATTTATCCATGCTATCCATCCATTAAACAAGCTCATTATAGGACATGAGCCCAAAAATGAAGCAGATCAAAGGCTTAGGCAAACCAAGCCGCAAGAAATGGTTGTTGTTGTGGGTAAACTCAAACTGACCTTAAGTCACGAGGAAAGTTCATAGTCCCACGGGCCCAGGTACAGGTCCTCAAGATCATGCACTAACGCCGGACTTTAGATGAACAACCATGACAAGAAAAAGAGCCTATGATAGGAACTGAGGCCGACCTGAGACCATCAAGCCGAGGACCAGAACCAAGGTTACGATAGGCCGACTTAACCCGCAACTGCCATAAAGGCACAAGACAATCCAGGGACGACTTCAAAGAAGACAAAACACATCTCCCACCGGCCCAAGCGTGATCCACACCTCAATAATCACGTCGCTCTCCACGAGTGGCACCCATTAATGTGGCCATGATTATGGCTTTCTACAGCTCTTCAAAAGCCATATAAATAGAGGCATGTACCCACATCATAAGGTATGGACAACTCCTAAGCACTCTGCCTCTATGCTCCTCAAACATTTGGCCTAACTTAAGCATTGAAGGGCTAATGGTTGAACCCCGTCCACCCCTAAGCATCCTCTGGCGATTTGCACGCCCAAGAGATCTTCCAATCCGGATTCAGTCATATCAAGAGATCAGAGTTAGCAGTTCGCACAGTGGTGAAGGTCACGTCATTTCATCTGTTGACCAGTTTTCAGGCGCCGTTTATGGGAACCAGCAAAATGTGTTCTCACCATTTCTAAGTTCGACACAGGATTCTAGGTCTTCCTCTCCTTACCTAATGGCGAAGAAGAAAGGGAAGGTTACAGCTGAGCCCTCCCACCTAACTTTATCCAGGGAGGAGTAAGCTCCTCAGCCGCCTTCTCTACCTAACTAGTTCTCGCTGACCACGAGCCAACGAAGGTCACAAAGCAAGAAAGCCCGAATAACTTCCGTTGAGGAGCAACTCGACACCTTAGCTCAACACGTGGCCCATCTCACGACGGTGGTATAAGCACGAGATCGGATTGACATACGCCACAGGAGTACAAGCCCTCAGCCAAATCCACCGAGCAGAGGTGGAGTGAGGCCGAACTGAGCTTTTATAGCAAAGAGGCCGACCATGCCTCGATAGGCTGACTAAGCCCCATAGGCCGATGAGGCCAAAAAGGTTAATCAAGCCCCAAAGCCCTAGACCAAGGGTCGAAAAATTGACCTTGGCAGTCGGAATAGACGTAAACTAAGAGTCTAAAGACCAACCTGGGCACTCGGAATGCTCGAAAAAGTTAGACCAAGCGCAGATTGTTCAGAGGAGACCTTCGCCACGCCCTAGACCAATAGTTCAAAGAATTGACCTGGGTAGTCGCAAACATCTACATGGCGACCCTAACAGTTGGCAAAGCCTATGAGGCCACCCATTCAGGTCGACCTAATACAGTTGATAGAGCCTACGAGCCACATCTACAAGCTGACCTTAACAGTTATCAGAGCCTACGAGGCCATCCCTTCAGGCCGACCTAATACAATTGGCCAGCCTATGAGGCCATGTTACCAAGGTGACCTGACCAGTTGGCAAGATCAAGCACAAAATGTGCCTAAGGACAATCTGTCTCCGAAAGACCTATCCATGGAAGACATGCCGAGGACGAGCTGCCCAAGGAGATTAGTCCGAGGTTATTCACATAGTATAAGTAAGCAACCGAAACCACTGAACAGAGGTGGAATGAAGCTGAGCTCATAGATCAACTGACTCCAAGCAGTAGCAAAGTCTCGACTAGGGGAAACACCTACAAAGGCCAGAGGACGACCTCAACTCTTAAAAGGGAATCTACATCGCCAAGCATGATCCTACGACAATTCAATGTTTATGCAAAGGTAAGCTCATCCATTTCTCTTTACTCCCAAGCTGAGCAAGTCAGGCTCGAGAGTAGGGGGCTTCTATTGTGGGTAAACCCGAGTTGACCTCATGTCAGGAGGAAAGTCCATAGTCCCATGAGCTCAGGTATAGGTCCTCAAGCTCATGCACCAACGTCAGACTCTAGACGAATGACCATGATAGGAGAAAGCCGAGGAGAAGAACTAAGGCTGACCTAAGATCATCAGGCCGACCTGAGACCACTGGGCCGAGGATTAGAACCGAGGTTACGACAGGCGGACCTAATCTACAACCGCCATAAAGATGCGCGACAATCCAAGGACGACTTTGAATAAGACGGAACACATCTCCTAACGGCCCAGGCGTGATCCACGCCCCGATAATCACACCGCCCTCCACGAATGACGTCCATGAATGTGGCCACGATCATGACCTTCTACAACTCTTTGAAAGCCCTATAAATAGAGGCATGCACTCATAGCCTAAGGTATGGACAATATCTCCCAAACACTCTGTCTCTACACTCCTCAAACATTTGGTCGAACTTAAGCATTGGAGGGCTAACGGCCGAATCCTGGTTACCCCCTAAGCCTTCTCTGATGATTTGCAGGGCCCAAGAGATCTTCTAATTCGGATTCAATCCACTTATCCCAGGAGATCAGAGGTAACATGTCGTATAGCGGTGGAGGTCACTTCGTCTCATCTGTTGATCAATTTTCGACAACAACAACGATGATTAAGAAAAAGTACCTCTACCACACTTTCCAGTAAATAAGATGAGGAAATATAATTTCCTTTGCCACTCTTCCTGCAAATTCAAATAGGCTCTTGAAAGAAATTTTGAGCGTGTGCAACTTTAGTGGGTGCCACCATTATGTATGTGTAAGATCCACACAGTCCATCCATTTTTTTTGATCATTTTAGTGCATGATTCCAAAAATGAGAGATGTCTCAGGTGGACCACCCCACTGGAAATAGTGGGAATTTGACATATAATGTTGAAAGCTGGCCAAAGAAGCTTATAACAAGCTGATATTTGTGTTTTCCCTTCATCCAGGTCAGATGGAAAATAAACGTTAAGGTGGGCATTAGCAAAGTTAAAGTTTCAATGGTAGTCGTTCAATCCCCACTTCTTTCTGTGTTGGGTCCACTTGAGCTTTGAATGGATGGCATATGAACATCACTGTGGAACTTAGAGAGGTTTCAACGGTAGGAATTTCCCTACCCACCTTTTCCTTTAATGCGGCCCACTTGTGTCTTGGATCCATCTCAGTTTCTATCCTAGGTTCCTAGCGCAGGAACTTCTTTCCATGTACCAATTTTGAAGAAGATTCAGAGCTAAAGTGGACACCGTTGAAACCTTCCTAGAGGCCACCCATCCAAACCGTTCATAATGGCATATTAACCTAGATAAATGGAAAAAATAAATATCCGCTTGATACAAAGCTTCTGCGGCAGCCAATAAGTTTTTAATGGTATGATTTCAATCCCGGTCCACTTGATCATTGGATATGCCTCATTTTTGTGTTCATATCATAAAAATTACTGTAAAAATGGATGGACGGTTTGAATAAAACCCATTCATCACACGCTGCCACGCCAAACAGTTTTTTACTATTTCTTTTTTTTTCTTTTCTTTTCTTCTTGAGTTTTGTCCTTGTAACCCTCGTCAGAACCCGCGTCAGTCTCCCATGCTCCAGAATTCTGTTTCCTGGTCGTACTTGCCGTGATTTTTCATGCATTGGAAATTTCTATATTTGGTTACTATGATTTTATGAAATTTCATCTTTATTGAATTCTCAAGTGAGGGATCCTAAGTTGTCTCTTTCCCATTTAAATCAAAATAATGTTTGTGTGATACCTCTGCTATGTTTTGCTCAATTGGAATTACTTGTTTCGTGTTCGCAGTTGTCCATATGTATTGATGTTGATAGACTATGATAATTGCAATTTAACTGTTCTATGCCTATATTTTATTAGAATCCATTGAAACTGTAAATACACTAATTGATGGTGGAAACTAAACATCATACAGGCATAGTAGATGACTACATACATAGTTTGTCTCGGAGGACCCTAGAAGATGTATCTAGTAGCCTTGCTTTTGGATATGGGATTTAGGTATGCCTACCAACGTGTAAATATCTTCCCAGGTGGAGGACACGGGTTGACAATATTTCAAGTATATGCATTCCCTACCTAATGCATACATGTGTATTACATTCATTTAATTAAAATGTGCTGCATATTGCCTTTTGTTAACTTTAATTTATGTGATAAAACCTTAGTGAAAATTTTCACTAGGCTTGGCCAACTCACTTTTTATTGGTGAAAAACAATACAGATGTAAATGTGATTGAACAAGTGGTATGGGAGTATGAAGATGCGGTCAAGCTGGTGAACGACCCACGAAACACGTGGCCCCATCTCACTAAAGATAAAATTGTTGCACTAGATTGATTTTCAATTGTGCAGTTAGATTGATTTGATTTAAGTTTATAGTGGACATGAATTTATAATTCATGAGATGAAATGTTGAATGTTTCTTGAATAAAACCTCAAATGGGAGGGTCACTAGATGATTTATGGATTCTCAACATGGAATGGAACTTGGTTTTGACTGCGTTTTTATACATAATGAATGCATGTGATTATGTCAATATTTTTAATTTAGATACACTTAATGTACAGGTTGCAATGTTGAAGTAGGGATTGGAATGCCCGTTCAGTCTCCAAATATTAGGTCATGATAAGGTTTGTGTGACCTTATCAATGGGTTGGATGACAAATAAACATGGCAAAACAATTATGAATCTATGATAGGACTTCCGGAATTTTTTTACTTTTATGGGGTTGAATCATCACGCTTTCCAATAAGATGGTTCACCCGAGATTTTGATTTGCCCCAATTTTTTTTTGCTGGTGTCCTAAAATGATATGGAAAAAAGGATGGGCATCATAGAAATAGCATACGGATATCAAGATGGACCCATGGCAATAACTGCACCTAATCGGCTCCCCTGTACGCGGACACCCCAAAACATAATCCACACGGTTCAAAATCTCTGAACCAAAAATTTCACCAAATTAATATTAAACATATCATTTTTCTTCTAATTTGGACGGCTTACTGCTAGCTATCTATTTGGTAGCCATTAATTTGACGGTTATGATCACTCCATTATTGTTATTTTAGAGATATGCTTCATCGTAGATGAGAACAAAAAATTGGATGGTGTGAATGGGGTAATCAGTGCAACGGGCGCGAATTAGGTGTTACCCCGGGAACAGCTTAGTGGGTGTTACCCTAACCGTGTGGGGCCCATATCGATGTATTTTTTATATATCGAAGCCGTCTATATGTTTTGAAATATCATTTTAGAAGGTTATCCAAAATACTAAGAAGATCCAAAGCTCAGGTGGACTATAACAATACAAAAAGTGATGAATAACCATTAAAAACGTTTTGTGGGCCATAAAAGTTTTGGATGAATCTATTTTTATAATTTCCTTTAATCAAGATCTTATTGACATTATAAAGAGATTGGATTGCAAATAAACACTACTAAAACCATACGATGGGCTCTTTGGAAATTTTAATGGTGGGGCACTCAACCACACTGTTTCTAGTGGTATGGTCCACTTGAAATTTGGATCTGCATAATTTTTGTCACATCATCCTAAAGTGGGATTAAGAAACGGATGGACCGAATGGATATACAAAGTATCATCCATGTGGGCCATACGGTAGGGATAACACCCACTAAGCTGTTACCGTGGCAACACCTAATTCGCGCCCCAGTGCAACGTGGAGAGGAAGAGTCACCGCCATTTTTCAAATCTGTGCAAGACTAACACGGTAGTCTTTCCGCTCCCAAAATGCACGTTGGTTCGTACCGTTTTGAGAGGGAAAGAGAAAGGGACGAGAACCAGAGAAACCCTATCCCCAGAAACAAAGAAAAACCCCAAAAGAAGGAGTTATGTACGAAACCCTGGCTTCTCCTCTTCATCTCTCCTCGATTCCCAACATTCTCATCTCATCATCATGGCCATCATCGAAGCTAACATCTCAGCCCTCCGATCTCTTCTTCCTCCCCCATCCACCCTCCGCACTCGCTCCCCACCCGCAAGCCTCGATCTCAGCCGTCCAGATATCCAGAAACAGAAATCTAGCTTCCGATGCAAATCGACGAGTCGCGATAGCGAGAATATAAGGAAATCTGCGTTCTACGATCCGGTTTCGACTCAGTTTTGGGAGGATGGAACTGACTTTTGAATCTGTGCAGGAATATTTGATAGATGCTCTTGTTTCAATTGGGGACGGATTCTCCTTCAGCGGAGGTTAGCTTCGGTTCTCTCTCTCTCTCTCTCTCTCTTTTTTGGAATTGGTTTATTGTGAGGAATTATCACGTTGTACATGCATAGCACTTGCGTGTGGTTAATCCAGACAGTCTGAATTATGGGCCCCAATGAAGATAGGGCATATCCTGAAAATCACACTTATCAGACAATCCTACACGTCCAGTCAGTGGCTCTCAAATGGATGATTATAAAGGCAGATGGTCAATTATCCAAAATTCAACATGCAAATGTTCATTTGCCGTCAGCGTGATTGTCAGGCGATTCCCCCAAACCAGCAGGGTCCACATATAATTCATAGGCTTGTTTTAGATCCTATCTGAAATTCGAGATTTCTTTTGTTGAATTTTGGTAGGGTGACTTTTCGGGTTCTACTGAATTTGGGTATTTATGCTGAAAGTCTTGTTATTTTATGGACAGGAAAATATTCAGATGGGCCAAGCCCATCCGATGAATGGTTTAAGCGTGGGAAGATTGTAAGTACCAACTTTTAGCCTTGAGTGTATTTTTCCTTTGTCAATGGTAATACATGAATCTTGTTGGTATGTATGTAGGCGGCTGATTTCTGTAATCAGTTCACCAATTCACAATGCAACTAAATCAACATTTCAAAACTGGACCCTAGAATAATAATAGAGAAGTGACCCTAGAATAATAATAGAGAAGGAGATCAAATAGATGACAATTTCATTGACCCACAATGCAAAACTGGTTTGACTAGTTCAGTCCATCTAAAATCCATACCTACATTTAAAGGACCATAGATGTTGATGTTAACCAACTAGTCTCCTAATGCTAACATGGCTTACACCGTGACATCTTCTCATTACTCTGATCCCTTCTGGAGAAGATGTCTTTGAGAGTAGCCTCTCCTCGTCATGGGGCTTTGGAATTTAATATGAATAGGTGGAGACCTTCTAGGACTTGTTAATGGGATTAATTCCTATTCCTCTGCCTCTACCTGACTGCAGTCTTCTCCCAAAATCTTGACCATCATTCTATTGCACTCTTCACATTAGCTACAGAGAGTACAGTCTCTGCTTCCACCTGCTTTGGAGTCTGGATTCTTCACTAGCACTTCACACGCAGCCATATGACGATTCTGGTGCTTCGTTGTAAGGGGATTGTCTCCACAACTGTTCCCACACCCACACAATTACCCAACTCTTTGAAAATCTGTTCTTCCTATGGTCAATGTGAACCTAATACCTGAATTCATCCCTTCTCACTACCATTCCAAGGATCAGAAGGGAACTAAGAACTCCCTCTACACTGGTGGTACCAAGAATAAACCAAACTGACTGGTGAGAACAGTGTCTATATTAATGTTTTTTCAAGAAACCAGACTGGTTGGGTGGAAAGTTCTAGCGGAACCTGTTCCCTGTTTTTACAGCAATGGTTGGTGACTAATTAGAAAGTAGGGTGAGATTGTTAGGAAGCGTCACATGTTAGTAAACTTGTATTCTTAGGATTTGTTGAAGCTATGGTATTCACTAGCCTAGTTTCTGCAAGAAATGCGGACCAGAGTCTAACTAAATTAATTTGTAGTTGGTTGCGTAATGTTAAGAGGAAAAAGGTTTCCACATGTTTTGTGGTAGGCTGGTATTTAGTATGAAGAGTTTTAATAGGTAGCCCTGTTGAATGGAAGTTTAAGTGCAATTTCTTTTGTATAGCGAAGTTACTTCAGAGAAAACGAACCATATTTTGCATGGGCGGGCACATGGTTGATGTAAATGTTTGAGACTGGACTTCAACTCTTTTCTGGATGGGCACATTGTCAATCTAGATACTGGAGTATGACTGCCAGTTTAATGCTGTGAAAACCTTTGATGGGATTGACTACACTCACGGAAGCTAACCTACACCCAATAGAGCCTTAAAAACCCAAAGTCAGATTTATTAATGGACAAAGGGATTTTTTGGTGCAATAATTTAGACTTATTCTCCAGTAAGTTTTTTGTTCTGGAGTTATGTAGTGAGCATAAACAGTCAAATCTGGAGTGCGTAAATTCAGTTGAAATAGATATGGAATATGATTGCATATAGCTGTATGACTGCTGAACATGGTATACCAAAACGGTTACATAACGACTGTTACGCTTTACGCAAAAATGACCTCTAACAGTCCTGAAAAACACACACACACACACACACACACACACACACACACACACACACACACAAGGTACTATGCGCTCGACCGCATTTTAGCATCCCGTAAGGTCGAGTGCTGTCAACACATTAGCTGTCCGATGGTGAATTTTTAAAATAAACGGTGAGATTCACTCACTGCAGTAAAATAAGAAAATCGGTGAAACCGGTTATATAGGGCCAAGCAAATACATGGCCCCTTAAAAAGGGGTTTTTATCCCATTGCAACCCTAGCCATGTGGCCTTATCTCTCTATCCCCACTAGCAGCTACCCCCACCTCCACCACCTCCCTCTCTCTATCGTTTTCCCCCCTCTTGTGATCCCACTATTGAAAACTCTCTCAATCTGGTTTTTCCCTGCCCTCACGCTCAAGCACGCGTGGGAGAATCGAGGTTTTCGTTCTAACAATTTTTTAGTGACATTAGGGGTATTTCGGGGACGAATAAGTGGGCATCTTTTGTGAATCCCGTCCATGTGTGCAAGTCTCTCTTGATTTGATCAGGGGCATTTTAATTAAACTTGCCTATATGGAGGGATTGGAATGTCTGAAGCAGTCTCTTTTGAGAAGGAGAGTGTCCCTTTTTAAGGAAAAAAAAAACAATGTTTCATGTGTCTTTTCCGAAATGAAATACCAACACAGTCGAAATGTTCTGTTCCTATAGTAAAAATGGAATCAACATCAAATTGGGATTTGATAATTATGGCAATTTTTGGTATCTTGCATCTTTGATTGTGCGGATGATTGTAGTTTCTTGGATGATTGTAGTAGTTTCTTGAGGGACAAGGGCTGTGTTTGGTTGCAAAAGTGAATTGAGTCACGAATGTTCTGTTTAATAAAGAGGAGATGACAACTATCAATGATGTTTTCTAGCATTCATATTGATGACATAGCCCTCAACTTGCATTACATGCCATTTAACTAATGCATGGTTTCAATGTGGATGCTACAAAAGGAAATTACCATTTTTTTCTTTCTACTTTATAAGACATAACAATTGCAATTCAATTCAATAGTGCATCCAAATACACCCTAAGCTTTTCTGTCAACTACTTTTTTTTTTTTTTTCAAATAAGAGCAATTCACATGATTCATCATCATCGTTGTTGCCATTGCCTTGTTTGGGGTTGGCCTTATGAATTCAATTTTGCAAGTCATTCCTATCCAAGGCCCTGTAAATGAACAAGCTAAACAAGGGGAAGGGTCTTCTTCAGTGGATGCCTCTTGTTCTTCTTTAGTCCCCATCATCTCGGAAGTTATTTCTTTTCTTACATTTGATTCTTTTGCACTTTCCCCCCTTTCTCCCATCCTTTGTATCCCTTTTTACCACCTTGATCAATCCTCTCATATGTTTTTCAGGACCTTCAACCTCAATCAATGTTTTGGTCTTCACTGCACATGACCAAACTGTTGAGTGTGGAGACAAAACTCACTGAGCATGGTCGGGCGCCCGGACGGTCTGTCGACCAGGCGCCCGAAATTCAGGCCGTTTTGCTGTTCAGTCGCTGGATTGTTTTGAGAGTATCCGGGCGCCCGACGGTCAAAGTGACCGGGCGCCTGAAATTCATATGTTTCCTGTTTTATTACGCTGGACGTTTTTTGTATTGGCCGGGCGTCCGACCCAGTTACGACCGGGCGCCCGACCGGCCGCGGGCTTAAGACGCGGGTTTCCTATTTTATGTTCTAATTGCGGGGTTTACTATATAAAGGGATGTAAACCGGGATTAGGAACGAGGATTAGGGCTTCTATACGTCCAATGTGAGAAAAAGGAGAGAAGATTAGCAAAAGGGCCATCTCTATGCATGGGAGCATAGGAGAAGGTAAGTGTATTGCTTGTAACTTCGTTTTTCTTCATAGTGAAGTTTGCACCTGTGGTTTTTTACCCTTGTTGGGGTTTTTCCACGTAAATCTCTGTCTTGTGGATTGTTGGTTTGTGTGATTCTTTTCTAGTTATTATTTTCTTCCTGTTTATCGTTTGTGGGTGAGATCGGAGATTTTTTTTTTTTTATTCAGATTAACTTTTTTTTTTTTGGTTTACATTGGTTTATAGTTGTGAATTATTTTTGAACAAAAAAAAAGGTTTTGAATGAAAATCCTAGCTCTATGTTTTTTTTTCCAGATTCGCCAGAGAAATTGAAGGTGAGACCCCAGCCTTTCAAAACCCCGAAATTTCGGTCGCCACAAACCGTGACGAGTTTGAAAATTGAAAATCTCTGAATATGGATTTCTGAAACTTCAAGATCCTAATTAAGGATTTTTGGAATTCTAATCCCTAATTCAAATTTCTCAAATTTCAACCCGTAATTGGATTTAGGATTTTCTTGGACCTTTAGGGTCCATGCTTGAGTAAGCATGGTACATGTGATTAGGACATGATAATGGGTCGATAAACAAATCCCCTGGACATGAGTTCAAGAAATTCATCTCAGAGCAGACGTTAAAATGTGAATTAATTGATCAACCTGAGACCCTAGTACCCTACTTACATCCAAATGAAACCATATCCTTGCGTGCATTTTTTATGCATCTGAGACCAAGTAGGAGCAATTAGAGGATGCATCCACACCAATCAAGTTGGAAGATTGAAGATGTGACCAGAATGCAAATCAGATCTAACCAACAGTTCTAATAAAAAATTTGGCAAATCCTATACATATCACAGATTTGTGCCGTTCAACTATCAAGATTGCTGATTTAGACCATTGTGGAATCCAAATTCGTCTTATTGTGGACATGGACGATTCATCCATCCAGATTAGTGACCTGATTGGACCTCAATATCCCCAGATCCAATTGGATGGCTTTGAGTGATAACATGTGTGATGTGTCATCTTTGATATCTGTTCTGATGGTCTATGGGGTCCACAAGATTTATCGGATGGTCCTTAATAAAAGTGTCCAAGATAGAGATGCCCCTTGACTTTGGCTGAATCTAAGTCAGCTCCATTTGCAGGGTCATTTGGACATTTTCTGCTTGCTCCAGAGATCTTTGGCTTGGGGATTTTCTGAAATTGTTAACTCTTGATAAAAATTTTTTTTTGAAATTGTTATTCTTTAATTGGATAATTGGATTGGGTATTTTTTTGAAATTGTTAGTCTCTATTTAGATTGAGTAATTTTATAAATTCTTAATCCCTAATTGTGGCCCCCATTCATCTGAGGGTGCAAGCTAAAGATTGGCAAATTTGGTATTGTCTTCAAAGAGAGCGCGGCGACTGTAGCGTAGGCTGACAAAGTTAGGATAAAATCTTTAGTTAGATTATTAATCCCTAATTGTATGTCATTAGGAAAATGCATGGACGAATCAACACATGATCCGGTTGATAGAAGACTTGATTTGGAAGTTTGAATTGATGTAACTGTGTGCATGCATGTGGATGTGGATAGTCATCCCTATGACAAAACGGCGATGACAATGACTATGACCAACACAAGTATATATACCATACAAGAAGGATGAATGCAATTGTGTATCAACATGCACTCAATCAGTTTTCATTAGATTTTCTAAATCATACAAGATTTCAATTTTACTCATTTGGTGTTTCTTGTGCTCTCTCTTCATGCAGACAGCTTGCAAGCCCTTGGGAGTCCTCGCTTGCTATGTTTTCTGAAGCTTCGGTAGTACCTGCCCCTTTGGGGTGATTCTATCCTAGCTGATAGATTGGGCTAATGAAGTGGTGTCCGCTGTGGGTGTCTTTAGCAGTGAGCTATGGATAGAGGGGCCACAAAATTTATGTGTCCCTCTGTTGAATCGGTCCTGGGTTGCTGTGATTTGCTGATGGTTGAGGGTCTTCATGTTTACTGCGGTTTGTGGTTGCATTGGGCTGGGCTGTTTAGTGATGGCTATACAAGCCCAATTTGTAATGGTCCCGGGTTGTAATGGGCAACTAATTTTGTTAGGGTAGTTGTTGTCCTCCTCTAGTGCATGTATTGTAATCAATGGACTCGTATGGTAGCAGGGGCATTTTTTTTTTTCCTTTTTTTTTTTTCTTCCTTCTGGTTGGCGCTCAAATCGATGTATAAATTTTCCCAATCAATAAAATTACAGGTTTAGATTTTCTTTATACATTTTTGTCTTTGTTAGTGGTATAAAAACATAGATTCTGATGCTGTTGTGATTTCTAATTTTCAATTTCTTGTGAATCTCTTCCCTTGTAATGTATGTATGTGTCTATAATGTATTGTTGATCCAGCTTTGTTGATCCAGACTACTGGTTTGTTGTGTCCCACCATGGATGGATGATGCCAAAAAGATTTCCTTGATAGGATTTTTTTTTCATCCTTCCAATTTGTGGCCTACAAATAGACGGTTGAGAATAGGAATCTCACAACAGTCCACATTCTGTGAGATTTTGGGGGCAAGGTCCATTCACACAGGAACAGTACACAACAGAGGCCTGGATTGTTAAATCGCAGGCCCCAATGAGCAAAATTGAGAACCCAGATGTACCGTGCAAAGTGCGAAGACGCATATCCTATAGCTCTTTGATCAAACTAATGAGCGTTCAATTCAACAAAAGATGGTTGATTTCCGTCGAATTGTAGCATTGTTGATTTTCCGATTACAAAATTTGGAAAAGAAATGACGTTTTTTTAATGGATAGATTTTCAGCATTTCGACTTCAGTTTGGAAAGACAGATGGTCAATTTGTAGGTATTAATAGGGCTGAAAGTTGGGCGGGTTCAACCCGACCGACCCGTGACCGACCCGACATTGGGTTGGGCTTGGGCAAGAAGTATCGAACCCGATCTTGAGCTTGGGCTATGAAAACATCAACCCGATGAAGTTTAGGTCGGGCTTGGGTTGAGGTCACGGGTTGCCCGACCCAACCTGAACCCAATCTATATACAAGTTACTTATACTTTTATTATACTTTAGTGATGTAAATTTATAATGTTTACTTGTATTTTAACTTATTTGTTTAGGAAAAGTGAAGTTCTTTACATGAATAAGTACATATATAATTAATAAAGCCATAGGTACCAAAAATAAGGCGTGTATTGAAACATAATAGACTAATGTAACAACGAAAATATTAGCATGTATCAACCCGACCAACCCGATCAACCCGACCGAGCCGCTTGGGTTGGGCTTGGGTTGAGAATTCCCAACCCGAGGTTGGGTTGGGTTGGGTTAGGGTTGAGGTATAGGAACCTTGGGTTGGGTTAGGGTTCAGCACCAACCCGACCCAACCCGCCCGACTTTCAGCCCTAGGTATTAATGGAAAGAGAGAGAGAGAGAGAGAGAGAGAGAGAGAGAGCAAAGCAGTATTGCAAGTAAAATTAAAATCAGAATATGAGTTTCACTTTATTAGGCTGCATCTTGCTCATGGCATTTTCGAATTGGAGAAAAGCAGTTTGTGATATTGGAATTCCTACTCTTAGTTGAATATTTAAAGATTACAAAATGGGGGCTCTTTTGAGTTGTCTTGTAAAGAAAGAACTCTTTTGCTTTTATTCTTTTTTTTTTTTTTTAGTGATTTTTGGAGATTCAACTAAGAATAGAAACAAATTGTTTTTATTGAACTTCCATAGATTTGAAGCATAATTGAGCAATGTGCAATACATTTTGAAAAATAATTTTTGAATGAATATGCTGTTTTTGTCTAAAATGGAACCAATTCCCATTATGTGTGTATAATTTTTTAAATTTTCTGTGGGGTGCATTCTAATAATCAGAAGAGTGATCAGGACTCACCCTATTATATGTTTATATATTTCAATATTATTATTAAAATATTTATAATAATAATATTTTTTAAATTATTATTATTATATATGTATTTTATTTTATTTTATTGTTTATTATGTGCTTTATAATTAAAACTCATGGTTGTCTATTAAAATTAATAATTCACAAATTAAAGGGTGTTTTATAGAAATTATCAAAGTAAATTATTTATTTTATTTTAAATTTTCATTTCTTTTTATTTATATATATTGTTTATGCTTTATCTAAAGATCTGCGGGTTCCGCTTTTGATCATGGTTGTCTATTCATCAGTTAAGTCAATTTTTTTTGCCATGTGTCTACTTTTAGGATGAGTTACATGTCTAAGTGGGCTACACATTGTAACTTTTTTGTGTATATAGATGATCCAGACAATCCAATGGTTGAATTAACTCGAAATTAATTATCAATAGTCCTAAAGGTCCTAAAGACTGTTTGGGTGTAATCTAGTAGGTTGGATTGGATATCAGATAATCCAAATTGAGTGATCAAGTGTTGGGTCACACAACGGGAGTGTTGTGGACCCGATGGACGGTGGATCCTGGGATTTAAGCTCCAAAATTGGTTTTGTATGGTTTGATTTATCTCTAGAGTCTCCGTCTGAAGTTTTGTCCAACCAGTTTAAATGTGCCAATTTTAAAAAATTCAGCTGTGGACACACATAAATACATATTAACTTAAAATTCTTCGGTGGTGATACCAGGACTCCAATTCCTGAGTATTGAAAAGTTTAGGGGTGTTACAATGGATCAATTGTACTCACATCCAAGGAGATCTTGGCTTGATCTTCTTTTGGCTTATGCATTTCGTTATTAAATGTGATGGCACAAACCATTACACTTGCCAATAAGGGAATGAATTATCGCATGTCATGCTATCATGATCAGGAGAAAATTTTTTCTACACCCATGAGTTACCTACGCTAGCTACACTGGGTGTAGCAATGATCCCACCATGATGTATGTGTTGTATCCACTCCGTCCATCCATTTGGCGAGATCATTTTTGGGCATGACACAAAAAATGAGGCAGATCCAAAGCTCAAGTGGCCCCAATAAGTTTTTAATGGTTGGCGTTCAATCCCCACCATATTCTGTGCTGGGTCCACTTGAGCTTTGGATCTGCCTCATTTTTTGTGTTATGCCCTAAAATGATCTCGCCAAATGGATGGATGGCATGGATACAACACATACATCATGGTGGGTCATTGCTACACCCGGTGTAGCTAGCATAGCTAACTGGTGGGTGTAGCAAAATTTTTCTATGCCCATTTAATGAAGCAACATACCTGACACGTCTATAAAATATCCGCTGAGAGAGTAGATCTAATCATGTATTCAGCTATGATCTCCCTGATGCTTCCCTTCACCTTAGAAAAATAGATGGACAACATAGATATACAAAAAAAATCATCAAGTTGGCCCCACACTAAGGGTCTTGGGTAACACCTAATCCACTCATGTCGTTGATAGTTTTTACATTTACAGTGACAAGCACCACAAGGACAGTGATCCTGTAATCATGATCCTCTATATATGGACAATTATAAACTTAGTGTAGTTTGCATAAATTGGGTCTGTGTTTGAGATATCCAAGCCATTGATTTTGTGGATCCTAGGTGGGATAGACCTTTCCTAAAAAATTGCTCAAATGTGCAAATCCTAGCTATCAAGACGTATCTTTTCTTTGATGAATGTGGATACTTGTTGTATTTATCATTTCAACCGTTGGAGGTTTTTGGATTTTCACTTTATAAACTGGCACATCAGCACACATGTCTAAGGTGTTAGGAACAATTGATCCAGTGGACTATTCTATATATACAAGTATAGAAAATCTTAGCCCTCCAATAAATACAGAGTTTAATTAATAAATGTGGATCATTGATTTTTTTTTGGTGACATTATTCTTTAGTGATCCACTGCCATGCCACTAATCCAATAACTAAGGTTCATTGTTTATGATTTAATAGTAATCAATTTATGAAGTATAAATTACATCAACGGTTCTGATCATCTTAGATACTATTCACATGTGCAGCGAAAATGTGAGAATTGGGCAATCATAGCCTGTTTTAGCAAAATTATTTTGGGAAATAATCAGGTGTTGAGATATCATGTTCCATTGGGAAATTTGGATGCCTCAGTCACAAGATCCAGACCATACATTAGATACAATATACATTTCATGTGTTACTTTGAAAAAATCAAACTGATCGAATGATAAAATCCAAACCCCAGGATGGCCTTCTTTTTTATAGCCATTGGTTTTTCAAGTTATGGGTGTGATAGTTAGGATGGCCTGATGGAAGTGATTCTTTCGAAACATAACCAATCCATGATGGTTCCTATTGATAGAAGTATCTAATTGTTGACTGGACCTATTTTTTTTGTTGTATAAATGGTCTTGACCATCCGTTTAGACTTTTGATAGGATGTTTTAATGGTTGGATTGGCGTGGCTTTCGCAGAGTAGCATATGAAATGTATGTTAGAACTAATGAACGGCACCGATCTTATAATGGGGTATCCAAGGATCTCAATTGAACTCGACACCACCATGTGATTATTTTTTATTTATTAGAAGGCTAGTATTCTTTAATCATAATTGTCCAATCAATCAATCTGAAACGTCCATTAAGTTCATAACACATCTGGTGGGCTTCCATGAAGAAAAATCACATTGATATGATGATCTAATTTTCATTAGTTTAATTAGCATTGTTTTATGTGACCATTCTTTTTCCATCCCATAAATGGTTTAGTTATGATTGCCTAACACATCTACCCTTAATGAAAGGCTAGGCCAAAAATTATGCTGATCGAACAACTCAGGTGGGCCAAGGTGAGAATAAAGGGTTGGCCTCCCCTCCCACCTTATTCCTTGTGATATGGCCTTGTAGACATGAGGTATAGATGATTCTTAAGAGCCACATTACCTTAGGTCTAACCTTTCCTAATACCCAAGCCATTATTTTAGCATTAGCCATATCTAAGTCATTTCCAAGCCTTTGTCAAGCCAATTCTAAACCAAGCCAACTCAAATTCTAAGCTAAACCCCAAATCAAATTCTAAGCTAAACCCAAAATTCAAATAAAATAGAAGCCAAATTCAAGCCAAATTCAAGAGGTACATCAAGGAGGTTTATCCAAGGGAGAACATATCCAAAATCTCCAAAATATTTTTGTATTTCTTGTTAATTACACCCTCTACCATTCCCAAAGCAAATGAGGGAATGCCATGTGGTAACAAGTCTCTCTTAACCAATAAGAATATTTCATTTATTATTTTTACCCTTTACCTAACCTTTAATTACACTTTTGTCATTTCTCCAACTATATAAGGGAGTCTCCTCTCTGATTCTCCACACACCAAAGATAGAGAGAGGAGAGAGCTCACCTACACCCCTCTTCTCCTTAAGCCTAACCTAGTCTAATCTTGCCACCAAACTTAGCTCAACCTATCCCAACCTAGCCACCCAACCGAACCTAACCTAGTGTAGCCTATGGCAATATCTGATTATGTAATTATGGCTATTGCTGGCTTAATATTCTCGACCATCTTACAATATGCCATGGAGGCAGTGTTTGGGAGGAACAAAGCCATCATTATCATATCAGTGATGGGTGCCGTCATCAGTTTCTCTATTTCATTTGTGTTAATCATCATAAATCTCATCCGAAAATGTCATCAGCGCAATCCCTAACCAGAAGGAACTACCACAACTCTTGATGATACAGAGGACCCGCTGCCTTTCTCTCTTACATTTGTGTTGAGATACACCAATGAAATCCCTCTGCTGATGACTTGGATAGCTTTGAGTTCAATATGTTTCTTTTTTTTTTCTTCGTTTTCTCCTTATTTATTTCTGGTTATTGAAATGAGGTTTTAATTTCAGGAATGTTGTTTGTGCGTTTGAATTGTGATAGTCCCTTCTCTAAGCATCCACAAGTGGCCTGCATCTGTCACACAAGTGTAACATCTACATGTGTGAATGTGCAGATGCATGGCTGCATAGCATTCCTCATTGATATTTCTAAAGTGCATATGGTCAGTCAACTATATCACCAAGATGCATGTCGTTGGCTGAGATGTATGGTCATGATCACCCAACTGCATCATCCAATATGGTTGGCCCACGTGATGTGTACCACAAGGTTTTTTACGCCCATTTCATATATATGCAGCGTGACGCCCGTATCATTGATGGCTCATATGATAGGGCTGCAACAACTGAGTTGGTTTGGGCCCAGATTTGAGCCAATAAGGCTGTGTGCCACTGTGATTCAAATTTTTTGTCAGGCTCACTGTGATGTGTGCATATTCAAAAATAAGGTGGAGTTGGAAGATATCAAAGAAATAGTGGCCATAGAAATGCCCCACCATTGAAAACTCAAATATCAGCTCGAATCAAAACTTCTGCTGGGCCATGATGGTGAATTTCTTAATCTAAGGGTGCGTTTGGTAAAACTTAATTCCACGACTTATCACTGAAAAATGATATTTTCAGTGATTTTAGTAATTCAGACCGTTTGGTAACTAAAAAAATTTAAGTGCTTAATTGGAAAAATCACTTAAATTAAGTGGATTATCTTAAGTCATGCCAACTTGACTTAAACTTATAGCTGAATGCGGTGGTAAGTGGTTTCTCTTTAAATTTTTAGATAAAAATTGACAAAAGTATCCCTATTAACATTTAAAAATGGCAAGATTACCTATTTTTGTTTACTTTCCCATCCATGAAACCACCCCACGCAAATACTTGAAGTCACCAAATTCTATAAGCCCCAACATAATGTATGTATTATATCTACATAGTTTATCCATTTGGAGAGATGATTTTAAGGCATGAGCCCAAAAATGAGACAGGTCCAAACCTCAGGTGGACCACACCACTGAAAGCAATGGGGACAATGATGCCCACCATTGAAACCTTACTAGGGCCCACCATGATGTTTATTTACCACCAACCCTGTTTATCATAACACAAAGACCTGGATTAAGGGAAAACACAAATATTAGCTTGATCCGAAACTTTTGTGGCCGTGATAAGTTTTCAATGGTAGTTTTCAGATAATTAGCAAACAGATTTTTCAGTTCTTATAAGTACTTAAATTCAGCACTTTAAGTTTTCAGTACTTAAATTAATTTTCAGACTTAATTTTTCAGTTTACCAAACAGCACCTAAGGATGGATGGAGTGGATGTCACACAAACAAGTATCAAGGTTCAAATGAAAAGATTAAAAATATTGGTCGATTGGGTGTTCAAATTTCGTTATGTGGGCACAAATCAGAAGATCAATGGTCAGGATTAACTAACTATGCACACCAACTTTTCAAAATATTCCCTCTGTTTTCTGTAGTGTGTGTTGGAGTTTTCCTCCTCACTTCACAGAGGAGAGAGAGTCATTTTTGTTGTCTGACCGGCTGGTTCCCCTGGCTAGCTAGCTGAACAAAGTGGCTGGAAATAGTAAAATCGTTGGAGGTTTTTTCTAAAGGCCGATCGTCGTCCGACCGGCCGGTTGGCAAACAGGTCGAACATAGTGTTTTTAACACAGCAATCTCTCTGGACATATTTTGGTGCATCTGGCTGGCCGGAGGTGTGCTGGACTGCTTAAGCAGTTTCCTAATAGGGCTCTAACTCTTGCTAAAGGCTATAAGAGGGCCTCTAATTCAAGATTTAGGTATTCTATTAAGTGTTCTATACGTCCAAGGTAAGAAAGAGAGAAAAAGAGAAAGAAAGGAAGAGAGAGGGAGATGAAGCTTGTTGGAAGAAGAGGCTTTGCTCGCAAACGTGATTCACGGTGTAACGATGTCTCGGCTCTTCAACGTTCTTGTGCTCGGGTGAGATCTCTCAATTTCTAGTCCTTTTATTGTTTATCCATCCCTGCGTGGGTGAAGAAGGTTTGATCCAAGCGGTGTGTGCTTGTGATCGAGGTTGTAATGGTTCTACTTCATAGTGAATTGTTGATCTGGACGATGTCCCATGGTTTTTACCTCTTTGAGGGTTTTCCACGTAAAAATCTCTTGCGTCGTGTGGTTGATGATTTGATTTAGTTTATTGCTTTATCATAATCTATAATTCTAGTAGTTTGGGGGGCGAGATCCTAAGCTTTTGTGAAACGCACCCAACAGTGTAGTCCACTTAGGGCATTTGCTTGGATACTAGCCCAAGCGATGAGCCAAGTTCATTTAATAATATGGCCATGTTTAAGCAATTTGTTTAACAGCCTGTCAACCCACCCTAGAGGTGGCAATGGGTCGGGTCGAGTTGGGTTCTGGTCGGGTCAAGTTCGGGTCGGGTCGTTTTCACCTCAACCCTAACCCGACCTAAATCGAATTCAGGTTGGATTTTCCCAACCCTTACCCAACCCAAATTAAACCGGGTCGGGTCAGGTTGACCCACATTTGAATGATCAACTAACTAATTTGTAAATTAAATTGAAATCATAACTTATTTCAAGCCCCGATTTGAATCAAAATATTAAGAATTCCCAAGAAAGACTCACCTAAAAGAGAAATTTTACTAAATTCACAACTAGACTCAAACCTTCAACTACCAATGCCTGCCCAACATTGTTCATGAATCTGACATGAATAATCATGGATTAGACTTCACCTTAAACTGGACTCAGTGAGTAATTTGTTGAGTTAACTCAACACAAGTTACAACTAGTTTCAACCAGATTGAACTTCAAGAGCAAGGATATATGATCACGATCAATCCTAAATAGCTGAACTAAGTCAGGCATTCCTCATATCATGAATATCTTCTATCAACTAATATGAACTAGGCATAGAACGAGTTCAATTCGGTTTACCACTCGGTAGCAAATCGGGTCGATCATAGATGTAACATAAAGATGAAATTGTTGATTATCTTATCTATACCTCAACAATAAGAACTCTGTGAATGCAGCCCAGCAATGACCTCAGCAGCAACAACATCACCGGAGAAAAAGACCTGGCCTCCAATGGTGAAATGCCAACCGTCAGTTTTCCTTCAATCCGACAACTATGGATAGAGTAGAATCATTTCAAGGAGCTTAGAAAACTCCGAGATTTCAGCTCCAACCCCTTCTAACGGACGTGTTTATATGGTTAGCATGAGATTTACTGTTTCTATATATAATAAGGGAGAAAAATGGAAAAGCAATTATATTTATATGATGGCATTCTCAACCCTAATCTGGGAGAACATCAATGGACACCTAGGATAGCTTTGAAGACAGGGAGAAAAATAAGTGGGTGTGGATGCATGCATGGGACGCTCTTCAATGGAGAGAGAGAGAGAGAGAGAGAGAGAGAGAGACTTTTTTGTGGGAGGGAATTTATTCGTTTTTTATTTTTAGAAGATTTTTATTTTTATTTTTGTAACTGACCCAGATGGTCCGCAGTTCGGAAAATAAGAAAGTTTTGAAGCGATGGTTTTGAAGACCACTAAGGTTGGTGATGATTCCATTCTTTACTAGGCCCACTGTGATGTACGCTTTAAATCCACTCTGTCCATCATACTTGTATTCCCATGTTAGGTCCAAGGGCTGAAAAATCAGACTACCTGTGATTCACATGGGCCACACCGAAGTAAACAATTGGGAGAGATGTCCACCCTTATCTTTTACAGGGTTCACTTTGATGATTATATGAAATTCGCTCCATGTTGCACAAAAATTTATACGTGGGGTCCAATAATTCAGGCCCATAGAGGATACAGGTGGACCACACCAAGAGAAACAGTTTGGAGGGTGGATCATTTCCATGTACATTATCCAATGATGTCGGCTACATGGATCATGGATGGGGCTGAATTTTGGTCACTCGGTCTAAAATCAGGTTGCTGGTATTAGCTTTTTTTCTTTTTTCTAATTCATCTTGATGGGTGGTCCGGCCGGTACGGAGTCTGTTGTACAAGGGACCCGGATTGGGCGGGGCTTCGGTGGGACTCGGTTTGCGTCCTTCTGAGCTGTGGAGGGGCCACCGTTGTGTATTTGTTTATCCACGCGGTTTATCCCTTTTCTATGACCATTCTAAGCCATAAGACCGAGAACAAGGCATATCTAACGCTCAGGTCCGCCACACCAAAGATGAATCTTGTATTTAATGTTGAGCATTTAATGCACCCAAGCTCACTATTTGGTGTGGCCGACCTGAGTATTGGATCTACCTTGTTCTCAGTCTAATGGCTTAAAATGATCAATGAAAACGGATGGACAGCATGGATAAACAGAAACATAAAGGTGTGCCCCTCCACAGCTCAGTATGGAAGGAAGGACGCATTCCGCATCCCTTCGGTGGAGCCACCTAGGTGCGTGGGACCCCTGACTATGGGCCCCCCTTGATCTATTTAACTACATCTACACCGTTTGTCTGTATTGAAAACTAATGTTAGGGCTTGATAAAAAAATGAAGCAGATCCAAATCTCAGATGGACCATAGTACAGAAACAGTAGTGATTGACCACTAAAAACTTATTGTGGGCCACAAAAGCTTTGAATCAAGATGATATTTGTGTGTCTCTTCATACAGGTCTATGTGACCTTATCAATAGGTTGGATGGCAAATAAACACTCTGGTGGACTCCGTAAAGTTTTTAATGGTGGGGATTCAATCAAGACTGTTTCCTGTGGTGTGGTCCACTTAAGATTTGGGAATGCTTCATTTTTGGGACGATGTCCTAAAATGAGTTTTGAAAATGGTTGGACGGTGTGGATTTAAGTCACACACATTCCTCAGGCCTCGTATTGCATTCCAAGTCTGTCACGATGCGGACCAGACCCGAAAGGTTTACAGGCCAGCCCATCGGACTGAAAGCCCTACCTACAATGTGAATTTCACATACAATGGGTGCTCTGCATGTGTACAACATTTGAACAATAAAACATGGCCCTTCTGGGAAGACTGCTTGGACCCAGCTAGGTTAGCCTGGGCTCAATAAGACAGCCGGATCCACTAACGTGGGTGGATCCATGACTGTGGGGCCCACCTTGATGTACGTTCCTTAACCTTGCAAATCATATGGGTGGGCCGGCCCTGGCTGGACTCAGGCCAGGCTATTGTACACTGTCCAAGCCCAGGCTAACTGAGCCTTGGACCTGATACTTCATCCTAAGTCTGGCGTGAGGCAAACCAGGCCCAAAAGGTTGATGGGCTAGGGTGGCCCATTGACAGCCCTAGTTCACAATGTAGCCTACACTGTGAACTTCACATGCAATGGGTGCACTGGCGACAACATGCAATCCATGAAAAATGGCCCCTCTAGGAAGATTATTATACTTAAAAATTAGGCAGACCCATCATCAGGCGGACCATTAGATGCCAAACAAACATTTAGGAGTGGGGCCCAAAAATCAGGCCAATATTTGATTCAGGTGGGCCACACAAATGGAAACAGTATGGAGGGAGCGTTGCCCTGTACATTATCCAATCATGTGGTCCACATGAATTACTGGTGGGTCTGATTTTTGGGCCCTGAGTCTAACAAGGGGTTACGCACCTGGTGGGCAGTGGGTTTCATATAAATATTGCGGTGGCCCACCTTCTCCTTCAATCACTCGTCTCCCTTAACAAATCTAAAAGAATGTACTGGAATGTAAATACTAATGGATGGGGTGGGGTGGGCCGTACTCGGGCAAGCTGTTTTACACGGTCCAAGCCCAGGTTAATTGAGAAGCTAGCTTGAAAGCTCGATGGTCAAGCCGACCCATTTATAACACTTGAACTTTACGTGCAATGGATGAACTGGCACTGAATGTTACGAGCCATTACTGTTTGCAGGTTGTCCTCTTTTGGCACTAGAGGTGGGGTCCACCCTGCGATCTCTACGTCCCAGTATTGTCTTACTGCCTTAGGTATAGATGATATTGCAGAGAAGAGCTTGGCCAGATCATTTCTGAGATGCATGATAAGAGCTGAAATCAACCGTCGATCTTTAACCTCTTCTTTTCTTTTCTTTTGTGTGGGTATTTTAGTGGGGAATGGATTAGCTGCTACCCGGGCAACAGCTTAGTGAGTGTTACCCTATTGGAATATATAGTTGAATCAAATAGACTATTAAAACAGAAAACCAAAAAGAAAATAAAAGAAAATAAGATAGAAAACTTATTGGATTGAGTCGAGGCGTGACTGAGTCACTCGGCTTGAAATCGAATTTGCTCCCCTTGGACGGTGTCCCAAGTGCAACAGGTTTCCAGAGCAATCGACCTCCAGGATACAACGACTATGACCCGGTCCCAGTGGTGCACTCACTGTACGCAGGCTCGAACCACTTGCAATTTAACTCGAAAGTGCTGAGTTGACTCAGCGCAGAACTTTAAAAAACTTCTTAAAACTAGAGAGAGTTTTCTTTGAATTATTATGAAAACCAGAATAATGGAGCCCTTATATAAACTTTGAAAAGGTGCCTTAAGCACCCTTTTGAAAGGGTTTGGTCCGTTGAATTTAAACCCAACCGGAGTGACCAACTGACTAGACGCATCTCTCTGTTCAAAACGAAAAGACAAAAGTGCGAGTACATTCGCACAAATCAAGTCCTGCGAGTACCTTTACACACACACATCACGCGAGTACACTTACATCGCACCCGCACCCGCACCCGCACCCGCACCCGCACCCGCGCCCGGCCCGTCCAGTCCAGTCTAGTCTAGTCCAGTCGCGCACGAGCACGCAGACACGGACTCGGCTCGGCACGGCTCGGCTCAGCTCGGCTCGGCGCGTGCGCGCGTGTGTGGTAAATGGCATAGATTAGAGCTATAGGCATAGCCCCCCCACTGGATCAAATTCACATGCCCCCTGAAAGGGGCTCAAGCCCTAAGGTAAAAAACATTTCTTATATACAAGAGAGAATTCTTGTTCAAATCCGATGTGGGACTAAAACCCACAACACAAAAGTAAATGATTTCAAATTGTGGAGGGAAAATAAAAATTTTGAATTATTTTGAAATAAATACAACAATCCCCCACATGTTTCAAAATAAAAAAACCTTTCGAGTTAACGCAGAATAGTTGTGCAATGGTGCCGGTGTCACCATAGACTTGAACCGACATTAGAGAAAGCAAGACAGGTTTAAAGGAATTAGGTGACACCATAGTCTTGAACCTAATTCCATTTGGTGTAAATCACAAGTACATGCCACTCACACAACTCTTCCTCTACAAGTGATTCTGTGGTTCGATGCTTTTTGGTCATGCACCATTACCTGGATTTCATGCATGCTCTAGAGCATGCGCCTAGATTCTCATAGGAAGCGGCCTCCACCTCCACACCCATATAGGTGAATTCCATCAAGTGTACGCAACAACTGTATACACCACCAAAAATATGATTATGGATTCATTAAGAGTTTCAAAAACTCATCATTCTACGTTGCCGCTTGCACTGCTACACCATAGAAGGGGCTCACTTACATCAGTGCAATCGTCTACCTCGTGTCTTATTGTTTACCCATTAAACCTATCTCATGGGATCTCCACTTGTATATGTTGGGTTGCCGACACTGGCAGCTCATATATTAGGCTTAACCCCATTCCCTTCGATGTATCATTAACTAACACTTTAGATAGTCCTTTAGTCAGATGATCTGCTAGATTCTTTTCTGACCTCACAAAGTTAATAGATATAACTCCATCGCGCAACATATGTCTTACTATGTTATGCCTGAGTCTAATATGCCTGCTCTTCCCATTATATATTTTGATATTTGCTTTTGCTATAGCTGCTTGACAATCACAATGAATAGATACGGCCGATACAGGCTTTGGCCATAATGGTATATCATTCATTCTTAAGCCACTCAGCTTCTGAACCAGTCTTTTCTAAGGCAACAAACTCGGATTCCATAGTTGACCGAGCGATACATGTCTGCTTGGTAGACTTCCAAGAGACTGCTCTTCCACCTAAAGTGAAGACATATCCACTAGTGGATTTAGTTTCATCTAAATCAGTAATCCAGTTAGCATCACTATATCCTTCTAATACAGCAGGATAACCATTATAATGTAAACCATAGGCCATAGTGCCTTTTAGGTATCTCAGGATTCTGGACAAGGCATTCCAATGCTCTTTTCCAGGGTTATGTGTATATCTACTTAGCCTTCCTACTACAAAAGCTATGTCTGGTCTAGTGCAGTTCATCAAATACATCAGGCTACCAATTATCCTGGAATATTCCAATTGAGACACATTACTATCTTTATTCCTTATGAGAGTGACACTGTAATCATAGGGTGTACTGACAGGTAAACAATCAAAATGATCAAACTTCTTTAATATTTTCTCAATATAATGAGATTGTGATAATATAAGACCATTATCTTTTCTAGCTATCTTAATACCTAAAATTACACTTGCCTCTCGTAAGTCTTTCATATCAAACTTAGATAACAAGAATTTTTTAGTCGCATTAACTAATTTAATATTAGTTCCAAAAATAAGCATGCCATCAACATAAAGACATATAATAACACCATCATTTCCAGAAAACTTACTATATACACATCTATCTGCATCACTTATATGATAATTGTTAGATTTCATAGCACTATCAAAATTTTCATGCCATTGTTTAGGGGCTTGTTTCAAACCATATAAAGATTTAATTAGTCTGCACACTTTATTTTCTTTACCAGGTATTTTATTACCCTCAGGCTGCTCCTTATATATTTCCTCTTCTAAGTCTCTATTTAGAAAGACTGTTTTAACGTCCATCTGGTGTACCACCAGCTTGTATATGGAAGCTATTAATATTAGGACTCTGATAGTTGTAATCCTAGTCACAGGAGAATAAGTATCAAAATAATCTATTCCTTCCTTTTGTTTAAAGCCTTTAGCTACCAACCTAGCCTTGAATTTATTAATGGTCCCATCTGGTTTTAGTTTCTTCCTAAACACCCATTTACAACCTATCGGTTTGTTTCCAGGTGGTAGATTTATAAGTTCCCAAGTGTTATTGGATAAAATAGATTCTAACTCGTCACTTATTGCTTCCTTCCAAAAAAGTTGCATCTGGAGAGTTAATCGCTTATGTATAGGTTGTAGGATCATCTTCTATTAAGAAGGTGAAAAAATCATCTCCTAGGTTAGTTTTTCTTCGAACTCTAGTACTTCTTCTTGGTTCTATCTTTTTTACTATCTGATCGTCAGTATCTTTACTAGTAGATGCGACATCGGATCTACTAACTTCCTCTATTGATTTAGATTTCATAGGGAATATGTTTTCAAAGAACTCTACATCCCTAGCTTCTATGATGGTATTTGGATCTAGAATATTATCTTTAGTTTTTAGAACTAGAAATCTATAGGCTGCACTATTTTCTGCATATCTTATAAATACACAGTCAGTTGTTTTAAGACCTAATTTTCTTTTCTTAGTTTCAGGCAATCCTACTTTAGCAAGACACCCCCACACTTTACGATATTTATAATTAAGAATATGACTTTTCCAAAGTTCATATGGTGTTTTCTCAGTAGTCCTAGAAGGAACCCTATTTAGGATATAACAAGCTGACAATATTGCTTCTCCCCACATATTTGAGGGTAAGCCCGAACTATTTAACATAGCATTCATCATCTCCTTAAGAGTTCTATTTTTACGTTCTGCTATTCTGTTATGTTCTGGTGTGTATGGTACTGTAGTCTCGTGAACTATCCCACTTTTTTCACACAGTTCTTTAAATTTTGAAGATTCATACTCTCCTCCTCTATCTGTTCTAAGTCTTTTGAAGTGCTGAGTTGACTGAGCGCAGAACTTTAAAAAACTTCTTAAAACCAGAGAGAGTTTTCTTTGAATTATTATGAAAATCGGAATAATGGAGCTCTTATATAAACTCTGAAAATGCATTAAGTACCCTTTCGAAAGGGTTTGGTCCGTTGAATTTAAACCCAACCGGAGTGACCAACTAACTGGATGCATCTCTCTGTTCAAAACGAAAAGACAAAAGTGCGAGTACATTCACACAAATCAATTCCTGCGAGTACCTCTACACACACACATCACGCGAGTACACTTACATCACACCCGCACCCACGCCCGGCCCATCCCGTCCAGTCCAGTCGCGTCGCGTCGCGCACGCAAACACGGACTCGGACTCGGGCTCGGCTCGGCGCGCGCGCACGTGTGTGGTAAATGGCATAGGTTAGAGTTATAGGCATAGCCCCCCAACAGGACCAAATTCACATGCCCCCTGAAAGGGGCTCAAGCCCTAAGGCAAAAAACATTTCTTATATACAAGAGAGAATTCTTGTTCAATCCGATGTGGGACTAAAACCCACAACATAAAAGTAAATGATTTCAAATTGTGGAGGAAAACAAAAATTTTGAATTATTTTGAAATAAATACAACATACCCTAACCGTGTGGGGCCCACCTCGATGTATTTTCTGTATATCCGTGCTGTCCATCTGTTTTTCCATCTCATTTTAGGGTAAAATCCTAAACTGAAGGTCTAAATCTCAGTGAACCACACCACTAGAAACAGTGATGAATGACTGTTAAAAACTTTTTGTGAGCCACAAAAGTTTTGGATTAAGTTGATCTTTGTATTTTCCCTTCATCCAAGTCTTCTTGACATTATTAACAGATTGGATGGAAAATAAACGATATTAGAACCTTTCGATGGGCCCTTTGGAAGCTTTAATGGTGAGGCACTCAATCATCATTGTTTCCTATGGTGTGGTCCCCAAGATTTGTATATGCTTAAGCTTTTTGGAAAAAAACATCCTAAAATGGGCTGGAGAAACGGATGGATGGTGTGGACATACAACACATCATTAAGGTGGGCCCGCCGTAAGGGTAATGCCCACTAAGGTGTTACTCAATAGCACGTAAATTCACTATCATTTTAGGGGGCCTTTGGCATCTCTACGAATAATAGCTTGTTTCTAGAAAAAAATATTCTTCTAGCTTGTTTGGAAAAAGCCTAATCAGGTGTTTATTTGTTTAGAAGGTAGCAAATAAATTTCAAATGAATAAGTTGGGGAGAGGTTACTTTTTGAAACGGAGTTTATTTTAGGCATTTTGTACTATCTTTTAGATAAATTCATCCTTAAACTTTTCAATTCCCATCTCACCCTCTCCTCTTCTCTTTACAATTTTTTCAAGGTGGGCTCACATGATGAACGACCCATAGTGAAGGTAGGCCCCACATGATGAATGGCGCATATCAAAGGTGGGTCTACAAAATTCACGGTCACATCAAAGGTGAGCCCCACATGATCGATGGCCTACTTCAAAGTGTGGCCTCGCATGATGAACGATCCACATCAAGCAGGCCCTACCTGCAAAGGTAGTACCCACATGATGGATGGTGGACATTGAATGTGGGACCAAATGATTGAAGGTTGACATTAAAGGTGGGCCCACATGATGAATAACCCATATTGAAGGTTGGGCCCCACATGATGGATGATCCATAGCAAAGGTGGGACCTACATGATGGACGGTGGACATCAAAGGTGGGTCCAACGTGATGGACTATCCACATCAAGTGGTCCCACATGATAGATGGTCCACAAAAACGGTGGGACCCACATGATAGATGGTGAATATTGAACATGGAACCACATAATGGAAGATTGACGTTAAAGGTGGGCCTACATGATACATGATGGATGACTCATATTGAAGGTTGGGCCCCACATGATGGACGGTCCACAACCAAGGTGGGACATGCATGATGAATGGTGGACATCAAAGATGGGTCCCACATGATGGACTATCCATATCAAATGGGCCCCACATGATAGTGGTCCACAACAAAGGTGAGACCCACATGATGGATGGTGGACATCAAAGATGGGCCCCTCATGATGAACGATTCATATTGAAGTGGGGCCCCATCAAGGTGGGCCCACGTGATGAAAGGTTCACATCAAAGGTGGGCCCCACATGATAGATGGCCCAACCGGCATCAAAGTGCGGCCCAACATGCACATCAAGTGGTCCCATTTAATGGACAATCCATGTCAAAGGTAGGACCCACATGATGGATGATGGTCATTGAAGGTGGGCCCACAAGATGGTCAGTGATATCAAGGATGGGCCCACATGATGAACAACCCATAACGAAGGTGAGCCCCACACAATGAATGGTCCACATCAAGGTGGGACCACATAATAGACGGAGTGGGCTTCACATGATGGATGGCCCACAAAAAAGTGTGGCTCCTCATAATGGACAATTCACATCAAGTGGGCCCCACCTCATGGACGATCCCCATCTAAGGTCTCTCATGATGGATGACCCATATCCAAAGTGGGCTGTATGATGGATGATTCACATAGAAAATGCACCCCACACAATGAATGGTGGATATCAAAAGCGGGCCCCGCATGATGGACAATCCACTTTAAAGGTAGGGCCCACACTATGGACACATTAAATGTGGAGCACGTGATGGGTGATGGGTACGTAGTGGACATGAGTGGCCCCACATAAAGGATAATTAGCATTGATGTTGGGCCCCACATGATGGATGGTCCACCAAAACAATAATTTGGATTACTCTTATATTAAAGTTGTTGTAATATTTAAAAATGGCATTAACTACCATTAAAAAAACTCTTATTTGAAAGTTTTCTTAAACGTGTTTATTTTAAATGAGAGTTTTTTTTTTTCATGAAGATTTACCAAACGAGCTAAAACAAGAGCTAGAACAAAAATGACTTATTGAAGTAGCTCTTATTAAAAAAAAAAAAACTCTTATTGAATTAGAGTTTAGATGTCAAATGAGCCCTTAGTGTGGCCTGGGGTTCCATGTATTCTAGCGAATGCGGTTTGGCTAGCGACGTTGAGGCGCGACTTCAGTGGATCTTGAAATCCACTGAGGTGGGTGGGATCCTTGACCGCGGGGCCCACTATAATGTATTTCCCTTATATCCACCCTATTCATTTGTTTTGAAAACTAATTTTAGGTCATGATCCAAAAACTGAAGTAGATCTAAATCTCAGGTGGACTGTAACACAGGAAATAGTGGTAATCGACCATTAAAATCTTATCGTGGGCCACAAAACTTTTAAATCAAGTTGATATTTTTGTGATCTCTTCATCCAAGTCTTTGTGTCCTTATCAACAGGTTAGGATGGAAAATAAATAGTCTAGTAGCCTTCATGAAGTTTTTAATGGTGGGATTCAATCACTATTGTTTCCTGTAGTATGGTCCTTACATTTGGATCTGCTTTATTTTTAGGATCATATACTCTAAATATATTTTGTCAAAATGGATGGACGGCATGGATGTAAGGCACATACATCACAGTGGGCCCCACAATTAAGGATCCGGGGATCCCACCCAAATCGCGGCATTGACACTGTGAGTTGCCAAGTGGCTAATGGTCAGTGCTCTATGGCCTCCACTATTATGTATGTGTTTTATCCACATCATCCATCCATTTTTTTTCCAAATCATTTTAAGGCTTGATCATAAAAATGAAGTAGATCTAAATCTCAAGTGAACCACAACACACAAAAACAGTAGGGATTGAATGTCCACTATTAAAAACCTCCCAAGCTCACTGTAACACTCTAATGTTTATTTTACATTCAACCCGTTGATTAGGTCATAAAGACCTAGACGAAGGAAAAAAAAATAAAAATATAAGCTTGATCCAAAACTTTTGTGGCACCTGAGAAGTTTTATTGGTGAACGTTTAATCAATATTATTTCTTGTGATGTGGCCTACTTAACATTTGGATCTACCTCATTTTTGAGCTGATACCTCTGACACCCCACCCAAGCTAGCAACTTGATGAAGCATGGATGATCCCTAAGAGCCATTACCCTAACCCTTAGCCAAACCTTAGCCATTCCTAAGCTATTAGCCAAACTAAGCCACTACTCAAGCCTTAGCCACTACTTAAACCATTCCCAAGCTTTAGCCATACCTAAGCCACTACCCAAGCTTTAACTATTGCTTAAGCCTTCAAATCAGAAGTCAATCCAAACCCAAGAGGTTTATCAAGGAGAGGTTTATCTAAGGGAGAACACATTCAAAAGTCAACTTTCCTCACAAAATGCCCTTGAATTTCTTCTTAATTACAATCTCTACCACTTCCAAAGCAAATGAGGAAATGCCATGTGACATCTCCCTTCCCTCAACCACTCATAAGTCAACACCACACTTTCACCCCCATAGTCTCAAATATTACAAGAAAACCAAGAAATGGGCTATAAATACCCCTCTCCTCTCTTCATTTCAACACCAACAAAGAATAAGAGAAGGAGAGTGAGAGTGAGAGAGTGGAAATGAAAGTGAAAGTGAAAGGTGAACTTGACCTTTTTTGAGCTTCAACCTTGTCAGCCCCTAAAGCCTCCGCCAAGCCCACTCTTAGCCTCCTCCCTATCAACAGTGAAAACCCCATGTCAATTCGACAACCGACCATAAAGATATGACCATTTTACCAAATCCCTGAAAATCAGATTGTGTGTGGCCCCATCTCTATGGGGCAGGCCATGCCCGGGACACTCTCCCAAAGCTCCAGCGAGGCTCCTCCCCTCTCCCATCTGATCCTCTGTTGAAAACGACCAGAGAAATCCTGCTCGTCACTACTCTGATTGGTCCAGCTTAGCCTGACTGTGTCAGAGCTGAGCTGCTCTAACACAGTCAGTATGATCTGGACCAATCAGAGCAGCAGCAACAGCAGAGGTTCTCTGCTCGTTTTCAACAGAGGATCCGGATTCTAATTATGCATGCCATAAAAGATTTTTTGAAAATCCATTTAATCCATTTATTTTTGTTTTGGTTTTGTTGCAAAATCATCGTGACGCAGCTCCATGCTTGCCCCATTCTCATGCCAGCCCTCTCCTCTCTCCTCATTCCCCCAAAACTCCAGCCCATTGGCTAGACCAGAAAGGAACCATTCCTCTTGCACATTCCCTCTCTTCTCCATCTTCCTTCTTCCTTCTTCCTTCTTCACCCTTCTTCCACCTCCATACGCACGACCCCACCATGAAACATGAGTGAGAGAAGAGAGAGATGTGAGAGTGTAGAGATAGCTGGACGTGGGAGGGATGAGAGAGGAGAAGGACGTGGAGAGCAGCCCCTCCATCCACGCCGTCCATCCATTGTGCGCGGAGCAATGTGAGGCTACGCCCTCCTTTCCCCTCCTTCCTTTCCCCTCCCTTCTTTCTTTTCTTTTTCTTTTACTGTGATGTGAGTGGGGCCCACCGTGTAGGGCCCCTTTGTGTGTGTATGGATGGCCAAGGAGGCCAGCTAGGTGGCCCACCAAAGGTGAGAACCATCGTTGTTGGGAGAGTAAGGATGAACCGGACTATCATGCTGTGCATGCTTGAGAATCCTTGTTTTGTGGACTGATGTGGGTCCCATCTGGCGTGGGACCCACCCAAAGTGCAGGTAGGTTATGTAGCTGCCCGTAGGCAGATTTTGGAGGGGTCCACAGGCCGTGAACCCCGCTTGATGCGTGTTTTTGTGAGTGGACAGCGAGGTGGACGTGTGTGCAGCCATTGCAAAGGGGGACCGCCTAAATGTATGTGTTGGGCCATCCAAGCCATTGTCTAGGGTGCCTCAAAAATCTCTGTCGTATTGAAAATATCGAAAACTGTGCGTTAATCTGACACTCAAGGGCGAAGTTATGCCCTTTAAATCAAAATCATAGAAAATGTTGAGATTTGCCACGTGAGTTTGCCAGGAGTTGTGTCTGACCCACTTATTTTGGAGGGGTCCACTGACCGTGGGCCCCCACTTGATACTTATGTGCGTGGGTGAACAGCTAGGTGGGCGTGGCTGCAACCACCATGATCTTCATTTGCCTCCAACCTGTTCGAGAGGCCATGGAGGTGAGGTTCACTGATTGTGGCTCCCCATCAGGGAGAGCGGATTAGGTGAGACCCCGGCCTCACCTAAGACGGTGCGGCCCTTACCGTGGGTTACCGTGGGGCCCACCTTGATGTATGTATTAAGTATCCACGCCGTCCATCCGTTTTTTCAGATCATTTTAGGTCATTATCCCAAAATTGAAACCGATCCAATTATCAGGTGGACCATACGATAAGAAAAAGTGTTTATTGACCCTTAATGGGCCACAGAAGCTTTGGATCAATCTGATATTTGTTTTTCTGCTTAATCCATGCTTATTTGACATTATCAACAGATTGGATGGTAAATAAACGCTAAGAGAACATTAAAGTATGCCCTAAGAAGTTTTTAATGGTAGGATGGTCAATCACCACTGTTTCTTGTGGTATGGTCCACCTGATTATTGAATCTGCTTCATTTTTAGGATAGTACCCTAAAATTATCTATAAAAACGAATGGACGGCATGGATAGATAATATATACATCAATGTGGGCCCCGCGGTAAAACCCATGGTAAGGGCCGCACCGTCTTAGGTGAGGCCGGGGTCTCACCTAATCCGCTCTCCCCATCAGGATGTGTGCATGTCAGCCAATCTGTTGTTGAAGGCCCATAGGTTTGGAGGATAGCCCCCTTGCACAACCGTCCAACTCTCACTCCCCTTCTATCTTCTTCTTTCCCTTTTGGTTTGGTTTTGAGCGAGGTCCACTGACATAGGACCCCTGCACACACGTGGCACACTGAAGTGGAGGTGATGTACGTTTTAGGCCCACCTTGATGTATGTAAACCCACGCTGTCCATCTTTTGTCGTGGGCCCACCTGGGACGTGGAACCCACTTGTGATGCATTTGATTTTCGTGAGCCGTCCAACTGGACCAATGGGGTCCACCTTTTGTGCAGCCCGCCTGTGTATGTGGGCGCATGGCCCTTCTAGTGTGGCCCAGCGAAGTGGGACCCACTCTTGATGATTATGCCTGATCAGGCTACTCAATGGACAGCTGTAGAACCCTTGATGCATATGTTTCGGGGCGCCCATTCATAGGGCAGCCTGCGGTGTGTGCACGGCCCTATTCATGTCATTTTCTAGAATGTGGGCCCCACTTGCCATTGGATTTGGTTACTTTTCATATTTTCAATTTGTTGAAGTTTTTAGTATGTGGTTGTATGTTGGTGAAATTTTATTAGTACTAAGCTAACTTGCAAGTGGGTCACTTTGGGCCTCTGTGTTGGGCCCCACGTACAAGATATGTGAGGGCCACCAAGTGGGATTTCTAACTTATATATCAGTCAAGAAAAATTGTATTTTACTTGGGCCAAAGTGAGCCCATTAGGTTTGAAATCTGATCCCAAAATGGGGTTAGGAAATGTTGTGCAGAAATTTCTGTGTAGAAACTTCAAGAGCTCAGGTTTGGCCTCCCACCACCAATTTTGTACATGCATCCAGGAGGTTATACCTTATGGGATTTGAAAACCATATATATGTCTACCATGGACTCTTTACGGCACGCCAAAAGGTGACCCCATTTGATGCTAGGCCGTGCCCGATGTTGGTCCAAAACTGCTTTTGCAAAAATTTCAGCACAGCTCTTCCAAGCTCCATATTTGAGCCTTGGCTAAAATTTGTACACACGCAATCAAGGGGGGCCGCCTTGTGTGTTTTGAAGCCCGTTTATAGGGATGCCAAGTGACCATTTTCGTTCATTAGAAGTGGGCCACACGTGATCATAAATTTTGGGTGCTTTGGATAGGTGGCATACCCTGCGTATGTGGGCCGTACCTTAGCTTAATGAGGCCCACCTTGTATGTTATGCAACTTAGGTATTTTCCAACTTGTGGGGCATGAAAAGTACAGTCCTTGCTGCCCATTTGTTTCTCTTGGGCTATGTGTAGCCTTGAGCCCATTCAAATGAAGTGAAATTGAGGCCCAAGTGGGCCACATACTAAGGAGAAAAGTTAGGAGTGGAAAGCCCTCTATGGTGACCTTTTTTGGACCCATTGGGTAGGCCCATTGCCTACTGGGTAGCGTGCCTTGCATACTTTCACTAGTTAAGTAGACCACACCGAATGAGGCCTATTTTGAATTATATGAGTTGGAGATTTGGGGGCTTTTAAGTAGTGCTGCACACCAATTCGATCAATTTGATTTTGGATGAAATTGAAATTGAATTGATCATAAATTTTTGAAATTGAAATCGAAATTGAATTGATCTTAATTTCGAAATTTCAAATTGAAATTGAATTGACCCCAATTTTGATGGATTTTTCAATTTGATTCAATTTGATTTTTCACACATTGCAACTTGAAAACCTATAGATTTTGTAGGTTTGAATTTTATAATACCTCAAATAATAATATTAGTAGAAATACTTCTGAAAACATATGCATAATAACTAGTCCATAAACTCTACACATGATTTTAGAATAAAAGTTTAATCCAACTTACCATTATGTTGTAAAGATTTTGCATACTTGGTGAAAATTTGTACATATTCATATCTCAGGTAGACCATGCCACATGAAACAATGTTGATTGAGTGCTTCACCATTAAATTTTCCAAAGAGCTCATTGTAACATTTACTTAATGTTTATTTTGAATCCAACCTATTGATATTGTCAAGGAGATATTGATGAAGGGAAATTAGAAAGATCGTATTGATCTAAAGCTTTTGAGGCCCGCAAAATGTTTTTAATGGTTATTCATCACTCTTTCTCTTGGTATGGTCCACCTAAAATTTGAGTGTCTTATAATTTTGGATCATGTCCTAAAATGAGATGTAAAATTTGATGGACGGAATGGATATACAAAAAATACATCAAGGTAGGCTCTTTCCGGTAGGGTTAACACTCACTAAGTTGTTACCAGCATAACACCTAATTCACTCTTGGGCGAACTTCATATTGTATATTGAGTTAGTATGCTTTTGTCGTACTAAGCACTTAGCTGGGCCTACTTTGAATGCATTTGGTTTATCCACACCGTCCATTCGTTTTGCCCGCTCATTTTAGCCGTTGAGCCCAAGATTGAGGCATATCTGAAGCTTGAGTGGACCATGCCACATGAAACAATGGGAATAAGGATTTCCATTGTTGAAACCTTTTTAGGGCCCACAGTGACGTTTATTTCTCATACAACATGTTCATAAGATCAGGTAGACATGTATGAATGGAAAACAAATATAAGCTTGATTCAAAACTTTAGTGGCTTACAATAATTTTTCAATGCTAGAGGTTCAATTCACACAGTTTCCTATGGTGTGTGCCACTTGAGCTTTGTATATGCTTCAATTTTGATTTCGAGCCATAAAATTATTCTGTAAAATGGATGAATAGAGTGTATAAAATGAATAAATTATCATGGGCCCCACAAAGTTTACTCAGTACGCTAAGTTTTTAATAGTGGGATTCAATCACTATTGTTTCCTCTAGTATGGTCCACCTTAGATTTGGATCTGTTTTATTTTTAAGATCATACTCTAAGTATATCTGTCAAAATGGATGGATGATATGGATGTGAGGCACATACATCATAGTGGAACCCACAATTAAGGATCCGGGGATCCCACCTAAACTGTGGCATTGATGCTATGAATTGCCAAGTGGCTACTGGTCAGTGCTCTGTGAACCCCACTATAATGTATGTGTTTTATCCACACCATCCATCCATTTTTATTTTCCAAATCATTTCAAGGCTTGATCTTAAAAATGAAGCAGATCTAAATCTCGAGTGAACCACAACACATGAAAATAATAGGGATTGAATGTCCACTGTTAAAAACCTCCTAGGCTCACTGTAACACTATAATGTTTATTTTACATCCAACCTGTTGATTAGGTCATAAAGACCTGGATGAAGGTGTGTGTGTGTGTAGGTGTGTGTGTGTGTGTGTGTGTGTGTGTGTGTGTAAGCTGTTATTTGCGTTACCAGGAAAATTAACAATCATATAATTCAATGCATCAAGAAAATAGTAACCACAAAAGAAAATTAGAACACGTGCACCTGGATATCAGCAATAATAATAATAAATAAGATCAAGCAGCGGAGGCGCGGATCCACGTCGCTCTCCTGAAGACAATTCGAGGCAATTTTTGGAAATGATGAAGCAATCCAGACCCTCTATCACTACTGTCTTTGGGATACAACCGCCGATCGGCAAGTATAGCCGACTCCCACACCCACTATGGATTGATGCTCAGTTATCAACGGTAAAGAGAAAAGAATGATCAAAGATGTATTAGAAAATTTGAAAGATAGGAATAGGAGTAGAAGTAAGACGGCTAGGATTTTTTGCTGCTTGAGATCATTTAATCTCTTTCTCTAAGAGAGCTTAAATACCCATTAACCCTGTTCCATGTGGCAACACACCTGGCACTTAGTTGTTTACCAATGTCACAAAGAACGGTCATAAGTCTGTTGTAACAACGTACTTATCACTCCCTAAAGACTTGGTCTTATCACTTCCTAAAGACTCGGTCAAAATCCTAGCACATCTCCTTTCTTTTTTTCCTTTTCTTCATTTATTATTGTTATTATTTATTTTTATTTTTTAAAAATAAAGTCTAAAACTAACAATCCCCCACTATTTTTGAAAAAATAAAAGATATCTGAACATCTGACCTCACGTGCATAAATAAAGGTGTCTAATAGACTTGAACCTTAGTTTAGTGAGAAGCAATCCCTTACCATAGACTTAGTGGACAAAGCCTTACAAAACTAAGCTATTGAATAGTAAGATCAGTACTCCACACACACACGCAAGATCACCATATATTGGATGTATAATAACGCACCTTACGGCCATGTGCTAGTCCCAAATTCATGAGTGCTCTAGAGATTTTGCCTAAATCTCATGGAAGGCGGCCACACCTTCATACTCATATAGGTGAGTCTATCAAGAACGCACTTGTGACTATGCATCCCATCCATAAGGACTATAGAGCTCATTATGAAGTCGATCTTCATCCTCTAAACTGTCACAAGTAGCACTGATTTTTTTTTTTTTTTTTTTTTTTTTTTTTTTTTTTTTTTTTTTTTTTTTTTTAATGATGGGAATCTAAACCCAGTTTCCGTTGTTCAGTGCCTCCAAGAACGACTCTGTAACTCGTTTGTCCCATTGAACCTGTTTCTTGGGATCTCCAATCATCCAGGTTGGGTTACCATTACAGGCAGTTCACTCTATTGGCTTAAGTCCCATTCCTCTCGATGTACTATAAATTTTTTCTCTTGCAAGGCCTTTGGTTAAGGGATCCGCCAGGTTTTCTGGCGATCTAATTTCATTTATTGACACTACTCCTTCCTTGAGTAGTTCTCTTATCCTGCTATGTTTCCTGCTTATTGGTCTTCTCTTACCATTATATTGTGCATTGTTTGCACGCCTGATAGCTGCATTACTATCACAATTTAATTTAACAGTAGGAACCGGTTTATTCCAAAACGGTATATCGTATAAGATATTCCTTAACCATTCTGCTTCTTCCGCAGCAGATGTTAAGGCTATAAGTTCGGACTCCATTGTAGAGTCAGAGATAATGGACTGTTTTTTAGACTTCCAAGTTACAGCGCCTCCACTTATGAGGAAGACATAACCACTGGTCGCTTTACATCCATCTGATATAAAATTCCAATCAGCATCAGAATAGCCTTCCAATGCTACTGGATGTCTACCATAATGTAAACCATAATGATAAGTCTTTTTTAAGTACTTAAGTACTCTACGAACAGCTTCCCAATGCTCTTCACCAGGGTTACTAGTGAATCTACTTAGTTTCCCTACAGCATAGGTTATGTCAGGCCTAGTGCAGTTCATTGCATAAATCAGACTTCCTATGATGCTAGCATATCCATTTTGATTCACACTTGTCCCTTTATTGGGATATAGGTGAATACTGGGATCAAAAGGAATACAAACAGGTTTGCTATCTGCCATATTATATTTCTTAATTATGGCCTCTATATAATGAGATTGTGTAAGCACTATCTCATTCTCTTTTCTAATGATTTTGATCCCCAAGATCACACTTGCCACTCCTAGGTCCTTCATTTCAAACTTAGAAGATAAAAAGGCCTTTGTTTGAATTATAATAGCATTATTAGACCCAAAAATGAGTAGATCATCAACATATAAACAAATAATAACACTCATAGAACCATTATTTTTATAATATATGCATTTGTCTACTTCGTTTATATTGAAGCCATCATCTTTAAGAACTGAATCAAATTTAGCATGCCACTGCTTAGGAGCTTGTTTAAGACCATATAATGATTTAACTAACCTACATACTTTAAAAGGATTAGTTGGATCTACAAACCCTTCGGGTTGCTCCATATAAATCGCTTCTTCGAGATCTCCATGTAAAAATGCAGTTTTGACGTCCATTTGATGTATTATTAAATTATGCAATGATGCGATTGCAATCAATACTTTAATTGATGCAATCCTAGAAACAGGCGAATAGGTATCAAAGTAATCTATTCCTTCCTTTTGTTTGAATCCTTTAGCTACTAACCTGGCTTTGTATTTATCTATAGAACCATCAGGTTTTAGCTTCTTTCTAAAAACCCACTTATACCCTAGTGGTTTTAAACCATTGGGTAAGTCAACTAGATTCCATGTATGATTAGCCATAATCGAGTCCATCTCGGTATCTATAGCCTCTTTCCAAAATGAGGAATCATGTGAAGACATAGCCTCCTTAAAAGAGACTGGATCGCTTTCTACATTATATGTAAAGAAATTAGGTCCAAAATCCTTTGCTATTCTAGCTCGCTTACTAATTCTTGTATACGGATTTGATTCTTTGGAATCATAAGATTGGGGTAAACCTATAGGTATAGAATTGTTGTCAGGAGAATCACCCCCACTAGTTCCTGACTTATAAGGAAAGTAGTCTTAAAAAAAGTCTGCATCCCTTGACTCTATTATATAAGAGTCAGATAAGGTTAGAAACCTATATGCTTTGTTGTTGAGTGCGTAGCCTACAAAAACGCAGCTGACAGTTCTATTTCCTAACTTCGGTTTTTTAGGATCAACTAATCTCACATTGGCTAGGCAACCCCAAGTTCTAAAATAATTTAGGTTAGGGGTTCTACCCTTCCATAGCTCATATGGAGTTTTATCTAATTTTCCTGAAGGAATTCTGTTTAGGACATAGGCTGCAATAAGAATAGCCTCGCCCCATAGATTATGAGGTAAGCCTGACGCACTAAGCATGGCATTTACTAGATCTATTAGAGTCCTATTTTTCCTCTCAGCAACTCCATTTTGCTGAGGGGTATAGGGTGCAGTATATTGGTGTATAATGCCTTGGGATTCACAATAGTCACTGAAAGCCTATGAAGTATACTCTCCTCCCCTATCACTTCGAAGAACTTTGATTTTGAAACTGAGTTGGTTCTCTACTTCAGCCCTATAAGTTGCAAACATATTTAGGGCTTCATCCTTGGACCTAATAAGGTACACATAACAAAACCTAGAATGGTCATCAATAAAAGTAATAAAATACCTTTTACCTCCTCGAGTTTGGGTTTCCTTAAGGTCGCAAATATCTGAATGCACTAACCCTAATAATTCAGAATTCCTTTCAACCGATTTAAAAGGTTTTCTAGTAATTTTAGTCATGCTACAGGGCAAGCATTTACCTTGTGACTCTGAGGGATTCAATTTTAGAATTAGTTTCAAAGAACTCATGCGTTTCATATATTTACCATTAATATGACATAATCTACCATGCCAGATATTCTCGTTATTAGCATCAATGATATAAGCAGAAGAAGAAGAATCTTTATTAGAGGCTATAGAGAGTTTATACATCCCATCTATTTTGAATGCCTTTCCCACAACTTTTCCATTCTTGGAAAACACTACTTGTCTACATTCAGTAACCGCCTTAATGCCGGCTTCATCAAGTAGGTGGTGAGAAACTAAGTTTTTTCTTAGTCCTGGGACATGCAAGACATCTTTCAAAATTAGTTCTCGCCCAGATGTAAATTTAATTATAACTGTTCCTTTACCGGCCACCTTTGCAGTTGCTGCATTTGCTAGGTGAATAACCTGATGATGCTGAAGTGGTTCATAGGATTTGAACCAGAAACGGTCCGACCCTATATGCCTCGTTGCACCTGAGTCGAGCCACCAGCCTTCATTCATTTCGACAGCACAAGCCTCTGTAAGCATTGCCACCAGTTGTTCCTCCTCCTCAACTTTGTCAGCTTCTGCTATGTTGGCCTGGTTCTTCATTTTACGATGTCTGCAATTCCGAGCAAAATGACCCGGAATACCACACACAAAACAGCCTAATTTAGCTTTAGTTTTCTTAAATTTTTTGTGTGGTTTTTTCGGGTCATAGTTCAACTTGTTCTTTTGAAATGGCGGGAATGCTTTTTTAAAAACTGTGGTTTTTTGTTCAACGTTGTGGACTTTGGCACGATTGTCTTCTTTGTGGTCTTGCAGTCGTGCCTCTTCTTCTATTCGAATATCCACAATAAGTCTCTCCATTGTGAGTTCATCTGTTTTCGTCTAAGGTCTTTATGAAATTCCTTCCAAGAGGGTGGTAGTTTGTCAATGACAGAGGCTACTAAGTACTGATCATCTACTTTTATCCCTTCTTGTAATACCTCATTGAAGAGAAGTTGGATTTCTTCGGTTTGCGTTACAACTGATTTACCGTCTATCATCATGTAGCGGTTAAAGCGACTAACTGCATATTTTTTAGATCCAACCTCTTCATTGTGGTATTTCTTAGTTAAGGTTTTCCAGAGTTCTTTAGATGAGGTGAAGTCACAATACAAATCAAACATGGGATTCGACATGCAGTTAAGAATATGATCTTTGCATAAATCATCATCTTCTTTCCATTTCTTCAAGTTCCAACTCCGATAAGGTTCTAGTACCGATGTATCTTTTGAGTTTGGTGCTTCCTCTTTAAGAATGTAGAGAAGTTTTTCTTTACGCAGTAGAAATTCAATTTTCTTCTCCCATCTCTTAAAGTTGGAACCATCAAATAGATCTATAACCACAGAAGAATGAGAATAATTTTTAATTGTGGTCATCTTTCAATTTAATATAGTTTAATAGACAGAAATAAAATGTAAAAGATGATCAATTAATCTGTAGTTAAATTTCAGAGAGATGAATAACAATAGATTTATCTCACAAGATAGTAAAATTAACTAGATCTATATTCAAAAGATGGTGAACAACCTTTATCACAATAGAACAACCATTCACTTAGTTTCTCTAATAAGGCAGCCTTATCTTATTATGAGTCATATAATCATATGACCATGTTGCAATCATATGAATGTAAATTATCAGAAAGAAAAACAGATCAGAAATAAATTAAATAATTTTGAACAGATCTGAATCTTTAGAACAGATCTAGATTTCTTAGCATATCTTAATCTCTAAATTAATTTGGATTTAATGTTTAAAATAGAATCAAGTAAAATGTAAATTAAGTCACTAAAGAACTTTTAATCAGGGAATAAAATGCCTAGCTGATTTGAACAAGAAGATATTTGAAATAGATAGATCTGACAACAATAGATTTCAGATCTGGATATACGCAAATATGTAAAAGCAAATAAATTTTGTCTTCAGATTGTTATTTGCGTTACCAGGAAAATTAACAATCATATAATTCAATGCATCAAGAAAATAGTAACCACAAAAGAAAATTAGAACACGTGCACCTGGATATCAGCAATGATAATAATAAATAAGATCAAGCAGCGGAGGCGCGGATCCACGTCGCTCTCCTGAAGACAATTCGAGGCAATTTCTGGAAATGATGAAGCAATCCAGACCCTCTATCACTACTGTCTTTGGGATACAACCGCCGATCGGCAAGTATAGCCGATTCCCACACCCAATATGGATTGATGCTCAGTTATCAATGGTAAAGAGAAAAGAATGATCAAAGATGTATTAGAAATTTTGAAAGATAGGAATAGGAGTAGAAGTAAGACGGCTAGGATTTTTTGCTGCTTGAGATCATTTAATCTCTTTCTCTAAGAGAGCTTAAATACCCATTAACCCTGTTCCATGTGGCAACACACCTGACACTTAGTTGTTTACCAATGTCACAGAGAACGGTCATAAGTCTGTTGTAACAACGTACTTATCACTCCTTAAAGACTTGGTCTTATCACTTCCTAAAGACTCGGTCAAAATCCTAGCACATCTCCTTTCTTTTTTCCTTTTCTTCATTTATTATTGTTATTATTTATTTTTATTTTTTAAAAATAAAGTTTAAAACTAACATAAGCTTGATCGAAAACTTTTATGGCGCCAAAGAAGTTTTAACGGTGAATGTTCAATCAATACTATTTGTTGTGATGTAGCCCACTTGAGATATGGGTCTACCTCATTTTTGGGCCGATACCTCACTACGCCAATATTGCAAAAAAACGACGAACCAAGTCCGTCGTTAATCGGAATTAACGACGGGCATGATCACACGTTCTTTTGCAAGTCGTTAATCATAAACGACGGACCAAATTCGTCGTTAAATTACGACGGATATAGTCCGTCGTTAAATAAACGACGAACCTTATCCGTCGTAACCTCCAAAACCATCATCGTTCCAGCAATGGATTCTATTCGTCGTTGTAAAAAGAACGACGGATAAAATCCGTCGATAATACTAGGATCTGTGAGTTTTCTTGTAACATCATCGACGGATCTGGTCCGTCGTTAAGTTTTAAAAAATAAAAAAAAAATCAGCATGCATTTGTTGCATTTTGAATTTCTTACACCTGGTATCATCGAAGCAATACAAACCAATTCGATACATAAACTAAACTAACCATTTCTAATTCACACATCCATCATTTATTGCATATTGAATTTCTTACATCTTGCGAACTAGCTGCGAACATCTTAAATTTTCGAATTTTTGTCTGCACGGAAAAAAAATAACCTGTATTTTGGTAGGGGTTGTGCCCCAATACATCATGTAAACTCTGTAATTCGTAAATAATTTAGAAAACTATAACATTTACTTACACAATGTACAAGTACAATCCTCCACATACATAACACAATACATCCACAATCCTCCACAATCACATTACATAACCAACACAATACAACCACAATCCTCCACAATCACATTACATAACCAACAAAATACAACCACAATCATCCACAACCACAATCCTCCTCCACAACCACAATCCTCCTCCGCAACCACAATCCTCCACAACCACAAACCTCCGCAACCACAGTCCTCCGCAACCACAATCCTCCATACCCACAATCCTCCTCAAGTACAAACAATCCACAACCACATTCTCCACAAGTACAAAAGAGTACAATCAACTTATAATATACCATCAACCAATCGAATTTATGTCTGCATGAAAAAAAAATAACCTGATTTAACGAGGGTTGTGCCCCAATACATCCTGTAATTCATAAATAATTTAGAAACCTACAACATTTACTAACACAATAGTGGCTAGGATTACCCGTGCAACATGCATCTGGCATAAGGCCAATGGATGAATGACACAATTCAAGTATGTGCACCACATCAGTGATTGATAACTTAGACATTAGAGTTTGGAACTATATACTTGCCATATAATTTATGGATAAAATTAAAAATTAAAAATTAAAAAATAAAAAAACCCTCTTTTATCTTCCATTTCTTTTCAAAGTATGGATAAATTACAAGCATTATCTCATAGTTTTTAAGTTTTGAACTCCTTAACAATCTTCCAGGCCTGTTTGATTTTCCAATTTCCTATGAAATGCAACGAGTCATTGTTACTTCCAGCTGTTTGTTTAAAACTGGAAAAAAAAAATGGCCCATAAATCAAAAGTCAAATACACCTGTAGCCTGAAAAGCCGATGAGATAGTACTTCCTAGGGCTATCTACTTCATTGCTCAAAGCAATCATTACCTTTTTCACATTATAAGTGGGTGAAACAAACAATGTAGCAAAATCTTCATTATAGTAAAATACGATTACAGAAGTAAATAATCATTACCCATTTACAGTCATTTACCATTGTAATTGGAAAACGAAAAGTCCCTTAGGGCCCGTGTTATGCACCTACGCATTGCAATCCTTGCTATTAGTAACGAAGCCGATCTGTTCTGCCAAAAGGTCCACCTAACAAAATTGTTGAATTGACACAAAGTTAACAGCAATAAAATCAGCAAATAGGCAGAAAATGACTCAAAACACAAAGCAATATTACAAGCAGCAACACAGTAAAGCCTGAGCGTTGTTAACAAATGTTTTAAGAATATTTGGTTATGGTTATGGTAGAAACCATGCAATGGTTATGATAGTAATAAGATTGAAAAATAAAATGGATATTAAAAATTGGCATCAAACATTGCTCACCTTCGCTTTTGAAATGAGACGACCCTTGGATTCAACCTTCATGTCAACTGTAGACATCAAAATCTCTACTGCATGATGGAAAAAAACAGATTATTACTGTTATTATTTTCAATTCACAAGCATCAACAAGGTAACATGATAGGCAACAACTGAATTGGGCTTACTCTTCTCAATAGCCAGCCCTCTTTCCTTTAGAATCTCCGCGATTGTGACAGCTATAGTGATCACTGAGGTAGAAAAAGCAAGAAAGTTGAGCTAAGGACATGAGGCTGCATTGAAAGTCACACAAAATCCAAGGGTCGTATCAATATGATCCAAAACTTCTGCCGACTCCCTAAGATTTCAATGGTGGGTGTTCTGTCCAACTGTTTCTTGTGGTGTGGGCTCCTTGAGGAGTGGATCTAATTCATTTTTGGGTGAGAGCTGCTGAAACTGATGGGCAGTGTGGGTTTTACACAGACAATGCAGTGAGCTCCACAGAGCTTTGTGTTTTGAGAAACTCGCCTCGGGGTTTGGCTTTTAGGCTCAATTCCTAGCATGAGCTGATCCAACAGATATGGCCAGAGAGGATTTCGCGTGGATATCACCGCAAAAGCACGATCTCCTTACAACAGTTTGGTGGACGCAAGTATAGACACAAAGCATCCATGCAGATCTGCAGCCGGCCTCATCGTGATGTATCTATCTGTTTATCCAGCCTATCCATCCCTTTTCTAAGATCATTTTAAGGCATATTTATTATAATTATGATCACTCACACTATTTATTTAATGAGGGTTGTTCCCCAATACATCCTGTAAACCTGTAATTCATAAATAATTTAGAAAACTACAACATTTACTAAAACGAAATACAAGTAGCTGGTTTCTTTTGATAAAAAAAAAGAAGAAGAAATTACAATAATGGCACCTCTAGCCGTTGCTGGTACATGCCCTGATAGATCGACCCATCTAAGACAATGCAAATAAAGAACAACAACCAAGTACCTGCATCTGATAACCCAACATATTAATGAAACGAGGAATATAAAAAGGAAGAGAAAATACCAACATCTTGTAAACCAGGAAATTTTAAATTGGGAAGGTCTAGAATATTAGACTCTGCACACATTTTCCACCATTTGTTACTTGGTGGTGACTCATCCACCACATTTTCAAACTGAACAGTTTTCTCTTAAAATACACGGTTAGGATTAGATGATATGCATGGTTAGAACTACATTTAAAGTGTCCCTTGCTTAAGAAGTATATATGCATGCAAAGACTTCATTAATAGTTATGTTGGCATTAATAAGTAAATAAAAATGATTTCATTGGCTTAGCAAGTGTTGCCTCTTTTTCTTTCTTCTTCTTCTTCTTTTTGTATGGGTTGCCTATGTTAGAAGGAAGAAGAGCAGGGAAACATTGTAATTAGTAGCATGACAGGTGGTTTGATTTTCAAGAAGAAGGCATGTACCTGCATCCAAATCAAAATTCTCCTTTTTTTCAGATTTGATTGCGTCAAGCTTTACATATCAAATTCTCTCACCTTCTCCGATTTGGTTCTGTCAACTTTACAGTGAAGTCTCAACAGATAGTACCCACCATCAGTTGCCCTTGGGCCAAAACTAACAACCTATGTTACCCTTTGCATGAATTGGAGTTTATCTCATCAAAAGATAGAAGTGGAACAACCAACAAACAAATATACAAGGTAGAAGAAAGAATGTCTATGACAACACAATCCAATTAGATGACATAAAGAAAATCCTATGTTTTGGGGCAAACCTTCATTTTTAGACCCCTGTGGCAGACCCTACAAATATCCATTTGGTTAACCACCACTGTGGTTTTCTAGCCCTCATAAGTGAGAGTATAAAGGACCTCCTACACCCCTAAATTGGATCCCATGTGATCGGTGAACAACGCCCAAAATTGGAGCCAGCAATAGTTGTGCAGAAACTGTGCAGAAATTCCAAGTACCCATATTGGGCCTTGCACCATAAATTCCATGCACACTTTCAGCGGGCCCCACCTTAGGGGTTTTGATGCCCATACATAGGGCTATCAAAAGGTCACATCCTCTTGCCCAAAGTGGACCCCATGTGATAGTGAATCGGACCCAAAAATGGGCCCGACCAATTTCTGCACAACCTGAAAACTGAAAACCTGTTCTAATAGATCTTGTGTGGCCCATCTCTGTGGGGTCCACCAACTGTGTGTGGGTCTTATCTGACCATCCAGACCCTTGACATGGTCCGTTGAAATAGTAAGCTTGGGTTTGGCCAACCCAAATCTGTTAGTGGGGCTGTATAGATGTTTAGTTTTTGTTAATAAAGATTTTAGTTTAAAAAAAAAAAAACGACCTGTATTTGGTCAACCTAAACCCAACCTAAGCCCTACCCAACACATACACATAAGTCAAACACAAAAATAAAACTTTCATTTGGATGCCCCATGCAAAAAAAAAAAAAGATTTGTCCCTAATTACTCCTCTTAACTGCAACTGCACAACAATATAAGGGTGTAAACTGCAATTTGAGTTGCGTGTACAAGCAATCCTGATTGTTCAAGTTGCGGGCACGATTGCCGGCAGGTCATATACAAAAACATCATAAGCAAACCTAATGGTAGTGCCATAAGATGGAGTGCTAAAAAGGAAAAAGCTAATAGTTCAAATTCAAATTCAATGGTCAAGGTCAAGAGAACCCAAACAGTCGCAATTTTTGCAGCCATCATCCATATTCAATTCACGCCATGCATCTGAAATAAGCCCCTAGACCCTCATTACCTAAATCTAAAGGTCATCACCAATTCAATTCACGAATTTGTACTCCAATCTTGCTGTCCACGATGGTCAAGCTTTAAAACCCAGTTTTTGCTGTCCAAACAGACAAATTTGAGTGTTGTTCATGCTGTCCAAATTGGACAGTTCTAAAGTCCAATATGCCATTCACGTTTGGACAGATTCTACGGCCAAACATCTTGTCCACTTGGACAGATTGTACTCCAAACTTGCTGATCATAATAGATCAATTTGGACCTCATCATGTTGTTCCATGTGTGGTGATATGTATGTGGTCCAATGTGCATGTGATGACTTTTCCCACAACAGAAATGGCAGAATATTTAAGGGGTACAATATTATCAGCTATGATACCCAAATATGTGAAAAGGTCTCATAAGAATCAATAGGAAAATAGATGGAGCAGTAATCTCCCTTAATGCTCTGACTGTACAAGTGAAAGAGTCACCAATATATAGTTTAATCAAGAGGAAATGATGGAACTATGACATTTTCCTACAATTCATGACGGGGAAATCACCCTCAAATTGCAATTAACTTTCTTTCAAGTCCAACTTGCAAGTAACATAATTGTAATTTAGAACCCAGACATTCAGTATTGATGCTAAGGAAATCACAATTTAGTCATTTCAACTCTATTTGATTAGTAAATTCCAATTTCGATTGGATATCACATCCAAAGGCAGCTTAAGTAAATTAGACAGCTTAAGTGAAATACCCAAATAGCGAGTGAGTGTGTGGGGGTGGGTGCGTGGGTAAAAAAAAAAAAGCGCCATGAACATCATCAGGTACAAAAATCAGGATATTCCTCTAGTTGGGCTGACACACCATTGGGATCATTGGAGAACCGAAAATTCGATTCAACATAGATGTGCGACCCGCCTAGTGAGAGGATCAGCCTGTTTTTCGAGGAGGGTGATATTCATAGCGGGGGCCTACTCTTTTCCATGGCAATATCAAAGGCCCTGATGGTTGTCACGAATACAAAAATGATTTAAGTCTCAAGTTACAAGCAAAAAAATAAAAAATAAAATAGCCACAAGATGCAAAATAGGAGAGTTTTTTTTTTTAATCTTTTTTTGTTTGTATATAGGCCATTGGTCAGCTTATTATGTATATTACCTTGAGCCAAAACAAAATTCCAGCATACCAAGAGCATCAACTTTCACTGCACAAAGTCATTTAAGAATATAAAATGCCTTCCAAATTTATACAATCGAATAAGCAAAAACAGAGTGACTGAAACAGAAAGTAATAAATGGCATGTTTCCAAATGAATGAGTCCCCAAACAAAATCAGCCCACATATACATCCAACTACATATTGGTAAGTTTTTTCATATACCAGATTTGTTATATCGTAAACAATAGCAGCTGCTGCTGCCCCGCTGTATCCCAAATCTCAAATACAAGATGGACAGAACAGCCAGGCAAGTTAAGATGGACAAATCATGTCATTTTACGCATAAACAGATGAAAACTCGTAACAAATCACACTAGTTCTGAAAATCCTGTGTTTTGGGGCAAACCTTCATTTTTAGACCCTTGTGGCAGACCCTACAAATACCCATTTGGTTAACCACCACTGAGGTTTTGTAGCCCTCATAAGTGAGAGTATAAAGGACCTCCTACACCCCTAAATTGGATCCCATGTGATCGGTGAACAACGCCCAAAATTGGAGCCAGCAATAGTTGTGCAGAAACTGTGCAGAAATTCCAAGTACCCATATTGGGCCTTGCACCATAAATTCCATGCACACTTTCAGCGGGCCCCACCTTAGGGGTTTTGATGCCCATACATAGGGCTATCAAAAGGTCACATCCTCTTGCCCAAAGTGGACCCCATGTGATAGTGAATCGGACCCAAAAATGGGCCCGACCAATTTCTGCACAACCTGAAAACTGAAAACCTGTTCTAATAGATCTTGTGTGGCCCATCTCTGTGGGGTCCACCAACTGTGTGTGGGTCTTATCTGACCATCCAGCCCCTTGACATGGTCCGTTGATCAAAGCGGAGTGATCCCTATCTCAAAATTCACTAAATAACAAACCCACTTATCATCAAATGCCAAATCCATGTGCTGTACAGGCATTCTATCAAACACGTGAGAGGCATCCTTCGCACTCCCACACTTCCCATAAAGTTCTACATGATTTGGCATGATACAATACATCGAAAACTCAAGTGGGCCACATCGCATGAATCAATGGGGATTGATGCCGCCGTTGAAAACACTTGGGCCCACCATGATTTTTGTGCTATCTCCACTCCTTCATCCAAAAAGATAGTGGAAGAGAGAGAGAGAGAGAGAGAGAGAGAGAGAGAGAGAGAGAGAGAGAGAGATTACATGCCCTTGTAGACCTTGGCATGGCCGCCCTATCTTGGGGCGGAGGTAGAGGAGCTTGGGATCGATGAGCCATCGATCATCGATCTTAGCCTCGTCGGCGATGGAATCGGGGCAGAGGTAGAGGAGCTTGGGGCGCAACGAGATAGAGGGGGAGAGAGGGGATTACCAGATATTTGCCCTAAGGGCGGGAGAGCCGATTTGGTAATTTTGGTTTCTCTCCGTCCACGCTGCCACGGGCGCGGATTTCCTACGAAAGCCTTGCGCAAGAGGTTCCTGCACTGGGAATCAAGGTGGGGCCCACATTGATGTTTTTTGATAAATCCACCACGTCCATCTGTTTTGGGAGCTCATTTCAGTACAAGAAAATAAAAATGAATCGGATCCAAGACTCGAGTGGCCCTCACTAAAGGAAAAGGTGGGTAGGTAAATTATTACCGTTGAAACCTCCCTAGGTCCACAGTGATGTTTATATGACATCCATACCATTCATAACGTCACTACTACTGGGATGAACTGGAAACACAAATATTATCCTCATTCGAAACTCATGTGGGTCCACAAATATTTCAACTGTGGACGTTCAATCCTCACGTTTTCGGCCCACTTGAGTCTTGGATCTGGTTCATTTTTGTTCTCATGTCCTAAAATGAGGTCCCAAAACAGATGGACGGCGTGGATTTATCAAAAAAATCACTGTGGGCCCCACCTTTATTCCCAGCGCAGGAACTTCCTGCGCAAGGCTTTATCAGGAAATCCGTGCCCGCTGCCACTAACCAGGTGGCTAGTGGTCGGTGCTCTGTGTGCCCCACCATGATGCATGTGTTTTATCCACACCGTACATTCATTTTCTCGGATCATTTTACAAATGAATCCCATAAATGATGCAGATATAAATATCAAGTGGACCACACTATAGGAAAACAATAATGATTGAACGTCCACCATTAAAATCCTCCAAGGCCCACTGTAATGATTATTTGGCATCTAAATTGTTTAGGTCATATGGACCTCGATGAAGGGAAAAAACAAATATCAATTTGATCCAAAACTTTTTTGGCCCTAACAACTTTTTAGTGGTGAACGTTCAATTAACATTGTTTCCTGTGGTGTGGTCCACTTAAGATTTGGATATGCATTAGCTTTCGTACCTCATCCTAAAATCGTCCGTAGAAATGGATGGACAGCGTAGATATATAGAAAATCATCAAAGTGGACCCTACGGTAAGGGTAACACCCACCAAACTGTTACGCGGGTAACACCTAATTCGCACCCGTTGCCACTGGCCAGGTGACTAGTGGTTAGTGCTCTGTGGACCCCACCATGATGTATGTGTTTTATCCGCACCTTCATCCATTTCTCAAGATCATTTACCACTTGAACCCATAAAAAAATTGGATTTTTGTTTAAATCTGTGTACATTTCACACCATTAAATGGGTCGATACTACCACGTGTTGCGTGGGGCCCACCATGATTTATTTGTTCTATCCATGCCGTCTATTAATTGTTAAATATTATTTTATGGATTTATAGAAAAACTTAACCACATCTAAATCTCAGGCAGACCACACCGCAAGAAACCAATAGTGATTGAATGTCCACCACTGTAACAAAACTTGTGATTGAGTAATAACATAGTGGGTGTTATCCTAACCGTGTGGGGCCCACCTTAATGTATTTTTTTTGTAAATCCACTCCATCCATCTATTTTCCTATATCATTTTAGGTCACCATTCAAAATCTTAAGAAGATCTGAATCTCAGGTGAACCATACCACTAGAAACAGTGATGAATGACCATTAGAAACTTTTTATGAGCCGCAAAATTTTTGAATCGAGCTGATATTCTTATTTTCCCTTCATCTAGATCTTTTTGACATTATCAATGGGTTGGATGGCAAATAAACATTATGAAAACCTTATTATGTGCCTTTTGGAATTTTTAATGGTGAGGCACTCAATCACCACTGTTTGCTATGTTGTGGTCCACCTGAGATTTAGATCTATTTAAGTTTTGAGACCCCTTACTAAAATGATTTGTAGAAACAGATGGACGGTATGGATATACAATGCATAATCAAGGTGGGCCCCACGGTAGGGGAAACACCCGTGATGTTACGCGGGTAACAGCCAACGAAATGGACGGTGTGGATGAAACACATACATCATGGTAGGGCCCATAGACCACCGATCAGTACTAATTAGTGGCTAGTCAGGGTCACTAGCCAATCCATGCACACTACTTTAACCGTGTGCATGGATTTGGGGACCCATTTTGTTTCTTGCGGGAGTAGGGACGCGGATTAGCTACTGGCAGGTTGGAGTAGCTATTTTAGCTAGTGAAGTGATGTCATCATGTTCTGTGGGCTTCAGCATGATGTATGTGTTGTATCCAAACCGTCCATTCGTTGGGAGAAATCATTTCAAGGCATGAATCAATGAACGAGGCAGATCCAAACCTTAAGTGGACCCCACCACAGAACTTTAGTAAATCCAAACCGTCCATCCATTTAGCGAGATCATTTTAGTGCATGATACCTAAAATGAGTCATATTCAAAACTCAAGTGGACCACACCAATAAATTTATTGTGGGGACAATGATTATTACCGTTAAAACATACCCAGGGTCCACCATGATGTTAATTTGTCATCCAAACTGTTCATAAGGTCACACGGACCTGGATGAAGGGTAAAAATAATATCAGACTGATCCAAAGCTTCTGAGACCTCTAAAAAGGTTTCAATGGTATACGTTCAATCTCCCACTGCTTTCTGCAGTGTGGTCCACTGGATCCTTGGATCTGTCTGATTTTTTGGGTCCAGCCTTAGAATGCTTATTAGTTATTTTAAATCTTAATTTTTCTTAAACATTATTAGTTTTATTACAATTTTTTTTCAAACTTCTTAATTTTTTCTCAAAATCGCAATTCAATACATAAACGCTTTTTTTAAAATGTCAATTGTTTTTGCAACATTCCATTTTCTATCAAATTTCTCAATTTTTTTTACAAAATACAAGATCTAAATTTCTTTTTAAAAATCACAATTTCTATTTTGAAAATATATTTTTTCAAACCGATAAATTTTATTCAAAATTCTTGATTTATGTCAAAATGCCAACTTTTTTTAAATCCTTTTAAATCCTAATTTATGTCAAAATTCTTTCAGATTTTTCGTTCTTTTTTAATCCTAATTATTTTCAAAATTTTGATTTTTTCTACATTTCAATTTTTCTTAAACATTATTAATTTTATTACATTTTTTTTCAAACTTATAAATTTTATTCAAGATTAACTCAACATTTTTTCAAAATCACAATTTTTTAAACTTTCCGATGTTCGTTTTCAAAATGCCAATTTTTTGAAAATCTAATTTTTTTTTTTTATCAAAATATGTCAATATCTTTCAAACTGCAAAACCTCAATCTTTCTCAAAGTCTACATTATTTCAAACTTATACACTTCATTCAAACGTCTCAATTTATTTCAAAATGTCAATTTCCTTCAAAATTCTAGTTCTTTTTTAAATTTAGAATATTATTTTCAAAATGTCGAATTTTTCCAAATCCCATTTTTTCTTAAATATTGTTAATTTTTATTAAACTTGTCAACTTTTTTTCTAAAAATTCAAAATTCTTGATTTATGTCAAAATGCCAACTTTTTTTAATTCCTCTTAAATCCTAATTTATGTCAAAATTCTTTTAGATTTTTCGTTCTTTTTTAATCCTAATTATTTTCAAAATTTTGATTTTTTCTACATTTCAATTTTTCTTAAACATTATTAATTTTATTACATTTTTTTTCAAACTTATAAATTTTATTCAAGTTTAACTCAACATTTTTTCAAAATCACAATTTTTTAAACTTTCTGATGTTCGTTTTCAAAATGCCAATTTTTTGAAAATCTAATTTTTTTTTTTTATCAAAATATGTCAATATCTTTCAAACTGCAAAACCTCAATCTTTCTCAAAGTCTACATTATTTCAAACTTATACACTTCATTCAAACGTCTCAATTTATTTCAAAATGTCAATTTCTTTCAAAATTCTAGCTCTTTTTTAAATTTAGAATATTATTTTCAAAATCTCGAATTTTTACAAATCCCATTTTTTCTCAAATATTGTTAATTTTTATTAAACTTGTCAACTTTTTTTCTAAAAATTCAAATTTTTTTTTAAACTTATTAAAGAAACAAATTTATTTAAAATGAATTGCGAGATGTATAATTTTCAATTTACGACGAACTATATCCGTCGTTAAATCCAAGAAGGTCCGTCGATAAATCCCAACGTCCCGTCTCCGGACGCAGAATTTTACGACGCAGGAAATCTCCCTTGAATACATTACATTACGACGGATTAGATCCGTCGTAATATTAACGACGGACTATATTCGTCGTTAAATCACAGTTATCGACGGATTCTGGTCCGTCGTACAATTTTGTCGATTAAACACGCCAGCGCCGGAGGTGGTAGTACTTAGCGACGGAATGTTTTCACATTAACGACGGATATTGTTCGTCGTTAATATTAACGACGGATCTAGTCCGTCGTTAAACCATGCCATTTTTAACGACGGACCAAGTCCGTCTTTAAACCAAGCGTTTTTGTGTCGTTTTTTTGCTGTTTTGGCGTAGTGCCTGTGACACCCTATCTGAGCTAGCAACTCGATGAAGCATGGATGATCCCTAAGAGCCATTACCCTAACCCTTAGCCAAACCTTAACCATTCCCAAGCTATTAGCGAAACCACAAGCCATTACCTAAACCAAGCCACTACCCAAGCCTTAGCCATTACTTAAACCATTCCCAAGCTTTAGACATACCCAAGCCACTACCCAAGCTTCAATTATTGCTTAAGCCATTAGCCAAGCCAAATCATAAGCCAATCCAAACCCAAGAAGTTCATCAAGGGGAGGTTTATCCAAGGAAGAATACATCCAAAAGTCAACTTTCCTAATAAAATGCCCTTAAATTTCTTCTTAATTACAATCTTTACCACTCCCAAAGCAAATAAGGGAATGCCACGTGACATCTCCCTCCCCTCAACCAATCATAAGTCAACACCACACTTTCACCCCCCATAGTCTTAAATATTACAAGAAAACCAAGAAATGGACTATAAAATACCCCTCTTCTATCTTCATTTCAACATCAACAAAGAAGAAGAGAAGGAGAATGAGAGTGAAAGTGAGAGAGTGAAAATGAAAGTAGGAGTGGAAGGTGAACTTGACCTTTTTAAAGCTTCATCCTTGTCAGTCCCTAAAGCCTCCTCCAAGCCCCCTCTTAGCCTCATCCCCATCAACGGTGAAAACCTCACATTAATTCGACACCCTATCATAAAGATATGACCATTTTTACTGAAACCCTGGAAATTGACATAGATTGTGTGGCCCCATCTCTGTGGGGCTGGCCATGCCCGGCACACTCCCAAACTGCCAGCCATGTGCTCCTCCCCTCCCATCTAAAATAAATTCGTTCCGGACGTAATTATGCATGCCATGATACTTTTTTGAAAATCCATTTAATGCATTTAATTTTGTTTTGTGCCATAAAGTAATTATTCATGCCAGAATGCTATTTTGAAAATCCATTTAATGCATTTAATTTTGCTTTGGTTTTGTTAGGTGTTATCACGGGAACAACTTAGTAGGTGTTACCCCTACTGTATGGCCCACATGGATGATATTTTGTATATCCACCCCGTCCATCCTTTTCTAGAGCCCATTTTAGAATGAGGTTCCAAAACTTATGCAGATCTAAATCTTAAGTAGACCATACCACTAGAAACAGTGTGATTGAGTGCTCCACCAATAAAATTTCCAAAGAGCTCATCGTAAGGTTTTGGTAATGTTTATTTTCAATCCAAGCTCTTGATAATGTCAATAAGGTCTTGATGGAGGGAAAATATAAATATCAAATTGATATGAATTTTTTGTGGCCCACCAAACGTTTTAAATGGTTATTCATCACTGTTTCTAGTGGTATGGTCCACCTGAGATTTGGAGCTTATTATTTTTTTGGATCACGTACTAAAATGATATGAAAAATAGATAGACGCGTCTATATATAAAAAAAATACATCAAGAAGGGCCCCCACATAGTTATGGTAACACCTAGGGCTGTCAATGGCACGGATCTTGATCCGTAACCGATCCGTATCCGATCCGATTTAACCGGATTTGGATCATTAATCGGATCAACGGATCGGATACGGATCAAAATCTGTGATCCGTTTATTAATCGGGTCGGATTCGGAGCGACCCCGCTCCGATCCGATAATGATCCGATTAGATTTAAAATAAATAAAAAAAAACCCACCTACCTGTCGCACTAGGAGAACGAGAGAGAGAGAGAGAGAGAGAGAGAGAGAGAGAGAGAGAGAGGGGCGTCCACCAGGCACCAGGTACGTCTTCTTCTTTGTTTTTTTTTTCTGTTTTTTTTTTTTTAAACCACACACCCAGCTACTGTCGCACTGGGAGAACGAGAGAGAGAGAGAGAGAGAGAGAGAGAGAGAGAGAGAGGGGCGTCCACCAGGTACGTCTTCTTCTTCGTTTTTTTTTCTGTTTTTTTTTTTTTTTTTTTTAACCACAGACCCAGCTAGTTCTCATGATCCAAACCATCAGTTCAGTAGGGCCCATGGTGGACGGACGGATCGGGTCGGATCAGAGTCGGAATTGCTGAATCTCTGTCGGGTCGGATTTTGGATAGAAGTTTAGAGATCCGTCGGATTTCGGGTCGGATACGGATCACCCCGGATCACAAATCGGATCGGATTCGGATCAGCCACTATCCACTCCGAATCCGACCCGTTGACAGCCCTAGTAACACCCACTAAGCTGTTCCCATGGTAACACCCAATTGGCGCCAGTTGCAAAATATCATGACTCAGCTCCATGCTTGCCCCCTTCTCACGCCAGCCCTCTCCTCTCTCCCTGTTCACCCAAAACTCCAACCCATTGGCTAGACTAGAAGGGAAGCATTCATCTTACACATTCCCTCCCTTCTCCATCTTCCTTCTTCCACCTCCATACGCACGACCCCACCATGAAAAATGAGTGAGAGAAGAGAGAGATGTGAGGGTGTAGAGAGAGCTGGACGTGGGAGGGATGAGAGAGGAGAAGGACGGGGAGGAGCAGCCCCGCCATCCACGCCGTCCATCCATGATGCGCCAAGCAAGGTGAGGCTACGCCCTCCTTTTCCCCTCCTTTCTTTTCTTTTTCTTTTTACTGTGATGTGAGTGGGGCCCACTGTGTAGGGCCCCTTCGTGTGTGTATGAATGGCCAAGGAGGCCAGCTAGGTGGCCCGCCAAAGGTCAGAACCACCGTTGTTGGGAGAGTAAGTACAAACCCGACTATCATGCTGTGCATGCTTGAGAATCCTTGTTTTGTGGACTGATGTGGGTCCATCTGGCGTGGGACCCACCCAAAGTGCATGGAGGTTACGTAGCTGCCCGTAGGCAGGTTTTGGAGGGGTCCACAGGCCGTGAACCCCGCTGGATGCGTGTGTTTGTGAGTGGACAGCAAGGTGGATGTGTGTGCAGCCATTGTAAAGGGGGACCACTTAAATGTATGTGTTCGGCCATCCAAGCCGTTTATCCCTTTCATGTGTGGCCCAGATGGATGGGACCCACTTGATGTTTGCATTGCAAATATTTCTTTTATTGTAAGTTATGTTTGCTGTCCACTAAGAATTGCCAAATTAGGACAGATGTTCAGAAAACTGTCTGAAGTTCATAGCTTTTGGGCTCTTTGGGCGTTCGTGGTGGTCCCCACGTACAAGCTATGTGGGGGCCATGTCTTGGGCTTTTCAATCTCTATATATGGCTAGAAGAACAGCACATTACTTGAGCCAAAGTTGATCGGAAAGTTGATTCCAAAAATGAGGCTGAACATAGTTGTGCAGAAATTTCTGATACTATTTTTTTATCATGCGCCAAACCTGTGCATCCAGATAGACCGTACATTGTGCGAGACCTCAGTGTTTCGCAACCCAACCCAAGTACACATGTCCCCTGATAGATAGACCTTATGTAGTACTCTAGTCCACGAAGAAGCTACCGGTGAAAACTGTGCTCAATCTGACACTCGAGCGTGAAGTTATCCCCTTCTTGATCAAAATCATAGAAAATGTTGAGATTTGTGTGTGACCCACTTATTGTTGGCCTACCTGAGTTGGCTAGGATTTGTGTGTGTCCCACCTATTGTGGGCCCACCTGAGTTGGCTAGGACGGGCACATTCTCCAAAGGGCCAGCCATGCCTCATTATTGCGTATCACGCTCCCCTCCCTGTATCTTCCTTCATTGGCATTGCATCTTTTAAATAAGAAAAAATAAATAAATGATTGAGGGTGGGGTCAGATATTGTGGGCCCACCTGAGTTGGCTAGGACGGGCACATTATCCAAAGGGCCAGCCATGCATCATTATTGCGTATCAATCTCCCCTCCCTGTGTCTTCCTTCATTGGCATTGCATCTTTATAAAAAAAAAAAAATAAATAAAAAATAAAAAAATAAAGAGTGAGGATCGTCCGTGTTGAAGACACAGAAAAATTCAGTGCCGTCTATTCTCATTGGTACACGTCTCAGTTAAAAAACCAGCCGATTTTCTCTCTCAACGTATGGATTCCGTGCTACACAACCCACTTTTACGGTGTGGAATTTCCCTGGGCCTAATCCTAATTTATCTGTTAGATCAGAACCGTCCATCAATTTTTCAGATTATTCTAAAGCATAAGATAAAAATGAAGCACATCCAAAGCTCAAGTGGACCACACAACAGAAAGCATGGGATTGAACGACTAACGTTGAAACCTTCCTACGGTCCACTTTGAGGTTTATTTGCCATCTAACCCCTTCATAAGGTCACTTAGACCTTTGATTCAGGGAAAACACAAACATCAGCTTGATCAGAGCTGTCTATTGCAACAAGAAGTTTTCAATGGTAGGTGTTCATTTCCCACTCTTTCCCGTCATGTGGCCCACTTGAGCCTTGGATCTGATTTATTTTCAGCCTCATGATGAAGGTATGAAACAAAATGATTGGACTGTGTGGATCTAATACATACATCATGATGGACCCTACGGAAGTTCCACCTTTCAACTGTTAAGGTTTTCTTCTCTCCGGCTAAGAGCGGAATTTCTTTAGGTGCGAAATTTATGTTTTCTTAGATCCACACCGTCCATATAATTTTTTAGATCTTTCCAGGTTATAAACCTAAAAACAAGTTAGATCCAAAGCTCAACTGGAACACACTAGGAAACAGTGGAATTGATGCTACCGTTGAAAACTTCTTAGGGCCCAAACAGCTCTGATCAGGCAGATATTTGTGTTGTACATTCATCCCGGTATGGGTGGACTTATGAATTGGTTAGATGTTAGATAAAGCCTCACGCTCGGCACGAGGAAGGTTTCAACCAAAGTTTGTGTAATCCTGACTTTCTTTTGGTGTGGTCCACTTGAGATTTGGATGTACCTTATTTTTGGAACCATGCTCTAAACCTATTTGAAAAAATTGATAGATCGGTGTGGATGTAAGACAAAGGTTATGGAGAAGGGCGGTAAAGTTGCATACGTTAAAAGATGTGCTATGTAGCACGCAATGTACCCGATGAGACAAATACGGGATATTTTTTGAGATGGAGATAACGGAAATGACGTGGACGAACGAGAAGCTACCGCACTGGAATTTACTGTGCTTCGAACACAGACGATCCGCACTCTAAAATAAAATGAAGGGGAGAAGATAAAGAAAAAAAAATAATTTCTGCACAGCATTTACTGCTCTGAAAAGAGAGAGAGAACCTACAAGCATTCATTCCAGAGCCATTATGGAAGCCTCCCTATGCTTCACTCATTCCCACGTCCCCTCCATTTTCACTTTCCTCTCCCTTCTTCATGTTCCCTTTCTTCCTCGAATCTAGATCGTCTGCTCATCTTCAACCGGATTTTCCTGTTTGCCGACCACATGATTGGTTCAGCTCAAGTGCCCAGCTCAACACCTGAGTTGGATCAATCAGGTGGTCGGCAAACAGGAAAATCACGATCCGGACTCGGGAATGAGATGAGCAGCCTCTCCATCCGGCCTTCTACGCCCGAGCAAGGTGAGTTTACGCCCCATCTTCCTCATTCTACCTCCCCCACTTCTTCTTCCTTTTTCTTTTGTTTGTCGTGTGTGGGGCCAGCTATGTGGGTCCCCCATATGCTTGTGTGGCTGGCCAAGGAAGGCCGTAGGTGGCCCACCAAGGGTGGAAGCCAAGGTGCCTTGTGATGGGTCCAAACTGGACAACGGGTGTTGCTGCTGAGGGCAGATTTTGGAGGGGTCCACTGACCGTGGGCCCCACTTGATACAGATGTGCGTGGGTGGACAGCTAGGTGGGCGTGGCTGCAACCACATGATGTTCATTTGCCTCCAACCTGTTCGAGAGGCCATGGAGTTGGGGTCCACTGATTGTGGGTCCCCACCATGTTTTGTGCATGTCAGATTCTGTTGTTGAAGGCCCATAGCTTGAGTTGGGCCTACGGTTTGGAGGATAGCCCCCTTGCACAACCGTCCAACTCTTTCTCCCCTTCTATCTTCTTCTTTCCCTTTTGGTTTGGTTTTGAGCGGGGTCCACTGACGTAGGACCCCTGCACACACGTGGCACGCTGAAGTGGAGGTGTCAGAGGGTGGCCCATACGTAGTGGGGCCCACCTTGATGTGCGTTTTAGGCCCACCTTGATGTATGTATACCCACTCTGTCCATTTTTTGTCGTGCGCCCACCTGGGACGTGGAACCCACTTGTGATGCATGTGATTTTCGTGAGCCGTCCAACTGGACAACGTGGTCCAACCTTTCGTGCAGCCCGCCTGTGTATGTGTGTGTGGTTTTCACCCAAATTGGGCAGTGAGTGGGTTGCTGGGCAGCCCCCCTCTTCTTGGGCGTTTGACATGATTCGTGGGACCCACTCTTGATGATTATGCCTGATCGGGCTACTCATTGGACACCGGTAGAACCTTTGATGCATATGTTTCGGGGCGCCCATTCATAGGGCATATTGCAACGTGTGTGCGGTGCACTCCTTTGATGAATTGCATGAAATTTTGGTGCATGATCCTTCTTGGAGGTTATACCTTATGGGTTTTGAAGACCATACATGTCTATCATGGGCCCTTTACGGCATGCCAAAAGGTGACCCCATTTGATAGTAGGCCGTGCCCAAAGTTGGTCAAAATAATAATATTAGTAGAAATGCTTATGAAAACATTTGCATAATAACTAGTCCACAGACTTCACACATGGTTTTGGAATAAAAGTTTAATCCAACTTACTCTTATGTTGTAAAGATGTCGCATACTAGGTGAAAATTTATTCATATCCATATCTCAAGTGGATCACGCCACATGAAACAATGTTGATTGAGTGCTTCGCCATTAAAATTTCCAAAGGGCTCATTGTAACATTTACTAAATGTTTATTTTCAATCCAACCTATTGATATTGTTAAGGAGATCTTGATGAAGGAAAATTAGATAGATCGTATTGATCCAAAGTTTTGAAGCCGGCAAAATGTTTTTAATGGTTATTCATCACTCTTTCTCTTGGTATGGTCCACCTGATATTTGATCTTCTTATAATTTTGGATCATGTCCTAAAATGAGATGTAAAATTTGATGGACAGAATGGATATACAAGAAATACATCAAGATAGGCCCTACACGGTAGGGGTAACACCCACAAAGCTGTTACCAGCATAACACCTAATTCACCCTTGGCTGAATTTTATATTGCATATTAAGTTAGTATGCTTTTGTCATACTAAGTACTCAGTTGGGCCTACTTTGAATGCCTTTGGTTTATCCACATTGTCCATTCGTTTTGCCTGCTCATTTTAGCCGTTGAGCCAAAAATTGAAGCATATCTGAAGCTTGAGTGGATCATGCCACATGAAATAATGGGAATAAGGATTTCCACTATTGAAACCTTCTTAGGGTCCACATAGACGTTTATTTGTCATCCAACATGTTCATAAGATCAGGTAGACATGTATGAATGGAAAACAAATATTAGATTGATTCAAAACTTTAGTGGCCTACAATAATTTTTCAATGGTAAGGTTCAATTCTCACGATTTTCTGTGGTGTGTGCCACTTGAGCTTTGTCTATCCTTCAATTTTGATTTCAAGCCATAAAATTATTTTTTAAAATGGATAAACAAAGTGGATAAAATGAATAAATTATCATGGGCCTCGTAGAGTTTACTCAATACGCTAAGTTTTTAATAGTGGCCTTAATGAAGTTTTTAATAGTGGGATTCAATCACTATTGTTTCTTGTAGTATGGTCAACCTTAGATTTGGATCTATTTTATTTTTAGGATCATACTTTAAATATATCGAAATGGATGGACGATATGGATGTGCGACACATACATCACAGTGGGCCCCACAGTTATGGATCTGGGGATCCCACCCAAATTGTGACATTGACGTTGTGAGTTGCCAGGTGGCTATTGGTCAATGCTCTATGGCCCCCACTATGATGTATGTGTTTTATCCACGTCCTCCATCCATTTTTTTCATATCTTTATAAGGCTTGATCTTAAAAAATGAAGTAGATCTAAATCTCAAGTGAACCACAACACACGAAAACAGTAGGGATTGAATGTCTGCTGGTAAAAACCTCTTAGGCCCACTGTAATACTATAATGTTTATTTTACATCCAACCCGTTGATTAAGTTATAAAGACCTGGATGAAGGTAAATGGTGAACGTTTAATCAACACTATTTCTTATGATGTGGCCCACTTGAGATTTGGTCCGCTATTTCTCATTTGGATCTACCTCATTTTTGGGCTGATACTTGTAGACACACTACCTAGGCTAGGAACTTGATGAAGCATGGATGATCCCTATGATCCATTACCCTAACCCTTAGCCAAACTGTAACCATTCCCAAGCCATTAGCCAAACCAGCCATTACGTGAACCAAGCCACTACCCAAGCCTTAGCCATTACTTAAGCCATTCCCAAGCCACTGACTAAGCTTTAGCCATTGCTTAATCTATTAGCTAAGCCAAACTCAAGAGGTTTATCAAGGGGAGGTTTATCCAAGGGAGAACACATTCAAATGTCAACTTTCCTCACAAGATGCCCTTGAATTTCTTCTTAATTACAATCTCTACCACTCCCAAAGTAAATGAGGGAATGCCCTGTGGCATCTCCCTCCCCCAACTAATCACAATTCAATACCACACTTTCACCCCCAAAAGTCTCATTTCAACACCAACAAGAAAGAGGAGAGTGAGAGTGAGAGTGAGAGAGTGGAAAGGAAAGTGAGAGTGAAAGATGAACTTGACCTTTTAGAGCTTCATCCTTGTCAGCCCCTCTTAACCTCCTCCAAGCCCCCTCTTAACCTCCTCCCTGGCAATGGTGAAAACCTCACGTCAATCTGACACCCGATCATAAAGAAATGACCATTTTACCAAAACCCTGAAAATATCTGTGGGGCCGTTCACACCCGGCACGCTCTCCCAAGCGCCAGCCATCTGAAACATGAGTGAGAGAAGAGAGAGATGTGAGAGAGTAGAGGTAGCTGGATGTGGGAGGGATTTGAGAGGAGAAAGACGTGGAGGAGCAGCTCCGCCATTGACGCCGTCCATCCATGGTGCGCTGAGCAAGGTGAGGTTACGCCCTCCTTTTCCCTCCTTCCCTTTTCTTTTACTATGATGTGAGTGGTGCCCACCATGTAGGGCACCTTTGTGTGTGTATGAATGGCCAAGGAGGCCAGCTAGGTGGCCCACCAAAGGTGAGAACCACCGTTGTTGGGAGAAAAGTACAAACCAGACTATCTTGCTGTGCATGCTTGAGAATCCTTGTTTTGTGGACTGATGTGGGTCCCAACTGGACGTGGGACCCACCCAAGGTGCATGTAGTTTATGTAGCTGCCCGCATGTAGATTTTGGAGGGGTCCACAGGCCGTGAACCCTGCTTGATGCATGTGTTTGTGAGTGGGCAGCAAGGTGGACTTGTGTGCTGCCATTGTGACGTTTGTTTGCCTCGAACAGTGTTTTAAATAGCTATGCTATGTAGCATGTAGCTTACGCTATGCAGCGTAGCATGGCCTTAACGCTACGTAGCTCATGAAAATAGCTTAAGTTGCATGTAGCTAAGCTACATCATAAATTGCATACGCTACATGCTACATAACTATGCTACACGCTATGTAGCTCACATGATGTTTTCAATGATTTGTTACATTTTTCCATTTTCAATAAAAATTAGTTAACCTTGTTAATGCTTTTAGTAAATTAATATTAAATAAGTTTCATTGCTCTTTCATTACCTTTATACTTAATCATTGCCCTTTCCTATTACTTTAGGTTCCATTTTGTAGCACCAAAAATCATGTAATTTTGTTAACTTCCATTATTAATCAGTCTAATTTGGTACAGAATATCATGACATTGGTGCAACCAAGCAACTTGATTAAAAATCTAGTAGTTGTGTGTAGCTTACGCTACACGTTATGTAGCCTACACCTCACGCTTCAAAGAGGTGAACACTATGCTACACGCTATTCGCTATTTAAAACACTGGCCTCGAACTTGTTCGAGTCGAGTGGCCATGGAGGTGGGTTGTGCAGCCTCACTATGATTCTTGCATGACATAAAACCCTTGCATATGCCCACAAACAGTGGGTCCCCAATGATGTATGTGTTGATCTACACCGTCCATTTCTACCCCTCTTTCCTTCTCTTCTTATCCTTTCTTTTTTTTTTCTGTGTAAATCGTGGGGTCCACTGAGGTGGGATACCACACGTGTGCTTGCACGCTGGCCGTGGAGGTCTAGCTAGTGGCCCACCTGTTGTGGGGCCACCGTGATGTATACTTTTCCGCCCATGTGTAAAGGGGGACCACCTAAATGTATGTGTTGGGCCATCCAAGCCATTTATCCCTGTCATGTGTCGCCCAGATGGATGGGATCCACTTGATGTTTGCATTGCAAATATTTCTTTTATTTTATATATGTTTGCTGTCCACTAAGAATTGCCAAATTAGGATAGATTTTCCTTCAGAAAACTGTCTGAAATTCATAGTTTTTTTTGCCTTCTTTTGGCATTCGTGGTGGCCCCATGTAGTAGCTATGTGGGGGCCACCTCGTGGGCTTTTCAATCTGTATATATGGCCAGAAAAGCAGTACATTACTTGGACCAAAGTGGACACCATGTGATCAGTAAGTGGATCCCAAAAATGGGGCCGAGCTGTGCATCCAGCGTGCCCCACCTTTTGGGACTTGACGACCATACATAATTCTACCAGGGTCACTTTACGGCATGCCAGAAGGTGGCTCACCATAAGTGGGACATGCCCAAAGTTGGGCCAAAACCCCCCTCTTCACAAATTTTTGCACGTCTCTTCTTAGTGCCATGTTTAGGCCCTTGTTAAAAATCGTACACACCCAACCAAAGAGGTCCGCCATGTGGGTTTTGAAGCCTATATATGGGGCTGCCAAGTGACTATTTTCTTTCACCATAAGTGGGCCCCACGTGATCACAAATTGGACCTAAACTTAGCTCAAAAACTATTTCTACATGAAAAATCTGTTTAACTAAAAATTAATGTGAGACCACATCTGTGGGGTCCACCACCTTTGCAAAACTTCTGATGGACCCTTTAGACCCATAAATGAATTACCAAATAGTGGTGGACCCAAAATTCAAGTGGGCCACTTGTGTGGGCCATATCTTAGCTTAAGGAGACCAACCTTGTACGTTATGCAACGTAGGTATTTTCTAACTTGTGTGGTATGAAAAGGGCAACCTTGTACGTTATGCAATGTAGCTCCAAATGATTAGATGGCCTATCAACCATGAACATTGTGTTATGTAGAGCATGAACCTGAAATTGTACATGTTACCTTCAACTAGTGATTGCCCAGTTGTATAATTGAATCCACACTATTAAATGCCTTGTGATTGAAGGTTCATCTTTTGAAGTTTAGCTTGGCGGTCCACCAAGTGGGACCTACACTTGACCTATCGGATCACGTGCCTTGCACGTAGTCCAAGGCCAATGTGGAGGTCACACTTAGGTTGGACCCACCTGTTGATGGTTGATATGATGATGATGATGATGATGATGATGATGATGGTTGACTTGATGGTAGATATGATGGCATTGCTTGGATGATTTGTATGGCGTAGCTTATGTGGAACGTAGTATGGGTGTGATCATGTGGCCAACGGTAGATGAGTTGATGATAGAATGCATGTTGATAATGGTATGATGATAATATGTATGTAGATAGTCATGATGATGATTGTATGCAAGTTAAGGAAAATGCACGCGTTGATGGTCATGATGGTTATATATTTGATAATCATGCTTTGCTAGGTAATGATAACATAGGGATGATGCTATAGATGATGATGGTGATGATGATGATGATGATGATGGTGATGATGATGATGATGATGATGTCTACTACGAACCATATGCATGATGATGGCCATGTGCCTAATACCTAGGGCTAAAAAGTCAGGTGGGTTGGGTCGGGTTGGTGCTCAACCCGAACCCAACCCAAGGTTCCTATACTTCCGGTTGGGAATTCTCAACCCAAGCCCAAACCCAAGCGGGCTCGGTCGGACTGATTGGGTTGATACATGCTAATATTTTCGTTATTACATTAGTCTATTATGCTTCAAAACACGTCTTATTTTTTGTACCTATGGCTTTATTAATTATAATGTAATTATTTATTGTAAAGAATTTCACTTTTTCTAAACAAATAAGCTAAAATATAGGATAACTACTCATTTAACACTCAAGCATATCAAATTTCAAACATTATAAGTTTACTTACTAAAGTATAATAAAATTCTAAGTAACTTGTATATAGATTGGGTTCGGGTTGGCTCAGGCAACCCAAGACCTTAACCCAAGCCCAACCCAAGTTTTATCGGGTTGGTGTTTGCATAGCCCAAGCTCGGGATTGGATCCGATACTTTCTGCCCAAGCCCAACCCAATGTCGGGTTGGTCGGGTTGAACCCACCCAACTTCCAGCCCTACTAATACCTAAGACATGTATGATAATATGGAGGATGGCTATGAAAGAGACAATGCATGTGAATCTTTGTATGTTATGCACTTCTTGTAGAAAATGCACATGCTTGTGTGATATAGTGTATGATGAAGAATTTGATGTTGAATGATGTCCATGATAATGATGATACATGTGAACACTTGTATGGCACCATAACCAATGCACTACACATGTGCTTGTTGTGTGAGCTTTAACAGCCTGTTGTTAAGTATTGTGTGAGCTTTAGCAGCCTATTGTTAAGTATTCACATCAAGTTTGGAGTCTTAGTGTGTTGTTTAGAACACGTCAGTTAATGGGCCTTTATTTTATGTTGGCCACACCTAAGTTGGGCCTAGCACCCTAGGCTGGTATGAGCCCACTTGGCCATGGAACTTGGGTAGTAAATCAATCACTAAGAAATGCAAGACGAGAGTTAAGTCACCTTTCATGGTCAAGGAAGGGATGTTGTGGTTATTGACAGCTTGTCAATCTATTTGGCCCTTTACAAATTATAAGTCAAGCCCATACTGGTATGTGATGTATGGTAGAAGTATGATGGTATGTGATGTGTGTTGAAGAATTATGGTATATGAAGCGTGACTTACGCGATGAAGGTGGCAATGGATGTGTAGCTCATACACAATGTAAATCTCAGACATTGAACCTGGGTCGGGCCCAAGTAAAGGGCCATTGCTTATGGGTATTGAGACTATGATTTGGTTCGTGTTATGTAGAGGATAAAGGTTCAGATGGACATTCCCATGGACAATGGGCTACGACTTAAGGGCCCACTCTTAAGGTTCTTGTTTTGAATGGTAGAAATGCACCGTAGTGTGACCATATAAATTATTCTTCTTTGTTTACGTTAGTACTGTCATGATAGCTTAATATATTGCTGTTTTAATGAGCATCCATTCCACGCACACACTGGTGTGATTATTTGGGCCCTCATGTTAGTTTGTATGGCTGGACATGATCCGAAGGAGTTGGGGCACCGATTATGGAGGTCTATTCGATTTGGGCCCCCGTGTTGGTCCGTATACCTGGATGAGATCTGGAGGAGTTGAGGCATTGTTTATGGTTATAGTTTTGGCCGGGAGACCAATGTTGTCAAAATCGTTATCGTATCACAAATCGTAGTAAGGGTTGAATTGTATCGGATCGCAAATCGTATCGTAAATCGTGAGATTTTTTAAAATTTACTTAAAATTTTGAAAAAATATGAAAAATATAAGTAAATCAGCTTCTTTTTTTTAAAACTCATCTTCCTTTTTCTATCAATGTGCACCAAGTAATGCCTTTATGGGATGGAATACTTCAATCATTGGACTTCTTTGATTTTAAAGATTGTACAGATTGCATTAAGGGAAAACAGACTAGAATTACGAAAAATGAACCAACAAGAAATGTGGGTCTACTAGAAGTGATATATACAGATATTTGTGGTCCATTCCTTATAGTCTCATGGAGTGGACACAAATAATTTATCACTTTTATAAATGATTACTTTCGCTACAGATTCAGGAACCTAATAAATGAGAAATCAGATTCTTCCTTTGTGATACTTTCTTTGTCATAGGCATCGAGATTCATAGGAATAGATCTCGAAGACTGCTTAATTTGTCACAAAGATCTTACATTGGTAGGATATTCCAGCGATTCGGCATGTAAAATTGTTCTCATGCTTGATGACCTATAGTTAAAAGTGACAAATTCAGGAGTTTTTTCAGTGCCTCAAGAATGATTTAAAAAAGGGTTGCATAAGGTAAATTCCATACACGTCAGCAGTGGGAGTATAATGTATGCTCAGTTCTGTACACGCCTGGATATTACCTTTATGGTTGGAATATTGAGCCGGTAACCGTAGAAAGCATTGTGCTACCTGCAATGGATGAAAAACTTTGAATTCACCTATAGAAAAGCTTACCATATGGTTTTGGTCGGTTATTCAGACGCAAATTATGTTGGCTGCGTCGACACCATATGGTTTTGGTCGGTTATTCAGACGCAAATTATGTTGGCTGCGTCGACACAAGAAAGCTCACGTCCGGTTACATTTCTTTCTTATGAGTGGAGGAACTATGTCTTGGAAAAGTGTAAAACAATTCACCACAGCTTCATTCACTATAAAAGCAGAATTCGTCGCATGTCACGAAGCTACAAATCAGGCGGTGTGGCTATAGGGTTTTCTCATCAGTTTATGGGTCTTGGAGCATATTCCAAAACCTATGAGAATGTTTTTTGTGACAGTTTAGTTGCGATGCATTTCTCGTCCAACAGCGAATACTCATCAAGGTCGAGACATATCGACATAAAGTATCATGTTGTAAAGGATAGAGTGCGGGATCATCAATTGTCTATTAAGCTTATCGGTACTAAATAGATTATAGTTGATCCTCTCACTAAAGGGCTTCCTATGGCGCCATTTCAGGAGCGTGTAGTGTCTATGGGAGTCATGACCTCGTAGATACATTCAGTTAGTAGAAATTTTCATATTCAGTTTAGATCTATTTTGTTCAGACACTCATGGAGATCTCATTTACTTTGATGATTCCATCTTTTGGTTTATACTATTTCTCTCATTAGATGTGCACAATGTGTTTTGAGAATAATATAATTTCAGTATTGTCTCATTAGAGATATATAAAGAAAGCTCCTAGACCTCTTGAAGGTAGACATCTTTCAAAATCTCACACTTGATTGTAACCTTCATACCACACAACCATGTTCACAATCTACGTCATTAAGATTGATGATACTAGTGACCGTGATTCGTCTCACTTCGCTTCATTAATGTTGTGCAAACTACCACGATCCAGTATTAGTAATCTTGATGGACTAAGATTGGAAAAGACGTTGTCCACATAATTTGACATATCAGTTGACTACTTAAGTAGAATTAAAATCCGTGACATTGAACAATATGGCCCAAGTGGGAGAATGTAGGTTTTCTATATAGTGGGCCGACTGATCAATGGTCCAAATTTGAATACAAATGCAGATTCATGCATGGATTGATCAGTGGACCCCACTACAGTTGTGATCTACAGAAATAAGAGGGATTGCGCGTCTATACTGCTTATGGCAGTATTGTAGTTGTACATGGATTCTTGTTACGCAAATTCATGTGGAGCAAGGGTGGTAGTGTTTTGGTGGGTTTCAAACACTGCCACACCCACTACAAACCTTATTTAAAGGATGATGGGTCCCCAATCCGGGATTACATCGAAAACAAGCCACATCTAAGGTTTTCTCTACAGCAATCCTAGGAGAGGAAGATCCAGATCTCAAATTCGAGATGGCCCACCATATAGGTATGTCTTTATTTCAGATTAATCGATCCGCATACTCGACGCACTGCACGATCCTACGAATTCCATAATATACAGACTCTTACAACAATATGCCATGGAGGCGGTGTTTGGGAGGAACAAAGTCGTCATCAGAAGATCATGATGGTGGATTTCTTAATCAATATTATTATTTTAAGGATGGATGGAGTGGATGTCACACAAACAAGTATCAAGGTTCAAATGAAAAGATTAAAAATATTGGTCGATTCGGTGTTCAAATTTAATTATGTTGGCACAAATCAGAAGATCAATGGTCTGGATTAACTAACTGTGGACACCAACTATTCAAAATATTCCCTCTATTTTCTGTAGTGTGGTCCACTTGGGGCTTTTGCTTGGATACTAGCCCATTCACCTCAGAAGGGTGATGGCGGGTGAGTTTGGCTGAATGGTCGTGAAGGGGTGGAGAATGGTCACCCCTAAGGGGTGGAGAATGGCGACTCCACTGGGGATGAGCTAGTCCCACTAGTCGTGATCCGACTTGAAAAACAGAATCCTTCCCGTACTTAAAAGTCACTAATCCCCATACAATCTCATCTGCATAACATTCTACCCAAAAAAAAAAAAAAAAGAAAACCCCAAAACCAAGAAAAAAATAGAAAATCCCAAAACCCAAAAAGAGTAGAGTATAGTCCTCACCATTGCGCCTCCTCGGGCTCAACGTGTTCGGAAACAACTTCCCTTCCGCAGCATAATCCGCACTCGGGCTCAGCAAGCCATGTCCGACCACGAAGAAGAAACTCACCTCTTCCCTGCTCTCGAGATGACCGAAGCGCAACCTCAAGCGCAACAGCCCATTGATAATACGCCAATCATACAAGAATTGGCACAAGGAATGAGAGCAATGCAAGAAATGCTCTTGCAATTCATGCAAGCACAAGCCACCGCAGCAGCCAACAATCAGGTTGGCCCAGTTCAGCAATCTCAGCAACCATGCCGGGTCCTTCCGGCCTCCAGTTCAAATCAAGCACAACCATCGGAGTCTGCCCAAGACTACTGACAGCAGCCGTCTCAGCCCTTTGCTATGGGGCATCCTCCTCAGTACCTGCCTGCAACAACGGGGCCATCTCAGAGCATCCCAGTCGCAGGGACTTCCAGTCAGCTTCCAATCAATCTTGCAAACAACAGTCTCAGTAGATCTCAGCATGTCCCCGCCGATGGGACACCTTTTCAATTCCAGCACATCCCCGCCGATGGGATTTCAATTCAATTTCCAGCAACAGGGACAGTACTGGTGAATGCCCACAATGGGGGTCAGTGTCAAGCCCACATCAATCAGCGGACAGTGGCGAATACCCAACAAGGGGGTCACTTCCCAGCATCTCAGCCTCCTGCAAACAAGAGCACTTTTCAATTCCAGCACATCCCCGCCGATGGGATTCCAGTTAATTTCCAGTAATCTTCAATTCAGCAAAATCCAGTTAATTTCCAGCAAACTTCAATTCAGCAAAATCCAGTTAATTTCCAGCAAGTTCCAGTTCAACCTTCAGTACAGTCTCCAGTTCAGTTACAATCATTTCAAGCACAAGTTCATCAGAATCCAGTTCAGTCATCAAATCAATTTCAGCAACCCGCGGTTGCTTTTCAGCAAACACATAGGGTCGAAGACATCGACCACTATGCCGAAGAAGAACGTGCCTTACTCCAGGAGGCACCAGTCACTCGAACAGATCACTCAGGACTGGACGAGTTGCGGGAGCAGTTCCAGATCTTGCAAAATCAGCTTCAGCGACAGCAAGGAATCGACTTACCTTCGACCAAGTTCAGAGACTTGTGTCCTTTTCCAGACGCTCAAGTACCTCAAAATTTTGAGGTACCAAAATTCAAAAGATACGATGGCAGCGGTTGTCCCACAGCACATCTCAAGGCCTTCTGTGGAGAACTGGTGCAATCTCAGGAAATGAAGGGGCCCTCATTCGCTTGTTCCAAAAATCTCTGAAGGGCGATGCCCTGGATTGGTACACCTCATTGGACTGCCACCGCATCAGGACTTGGGAACAGCTTTCCCAGGCTTTCGTCGACAGATTTGCATACAATCTCAACATGGCACCCAGAAGAGCCAACCTCGCAGCTCTCAGGCAAAAGAGTGATGAGACACTATCAGCTTATGTGGGACGTTGGCAAGCTATGGCAGCTCGAATGCGAACGCCTATCGACGACGAAGAACAAATCTCCATGATTGTTCATTCAACATATCCAGGCATATCCGGATATCTCATCTCGCATCCATATGCGAATTTCTCACAATTAATCCATGCTGGAGAGCAAGTCGAAGCAGGAATCCGGGCCGGGACGATCTCCCCATGGCCTCATCAAGCCACTCCAGTCAAGAGGAACAGAGTGGAAGGAAGACCTATCGGATATGGGAACGGAAACCGCAGCGGTTCTCCTCCTCGCCCGACAGAGGTAAACAACATCAACACCACTGCTCAAGGAAATCAACATGCTCCCCCACAGGGACGTCAACAGTATCAGCAGAATCAAGTTCAGCATCAGCCTCAGCGGTATCAGCCACAACCGAATCCTCAGCCACAACCACCTCGACAACAGCAGCAGTTAAGAGGAAACGGTCAATACTCATATCAAAATAGGCAAAACTACAGGGAATTCAGGAAATTTACTCCCCTCTCTCAACCACTCAGTCAAGTCATGGCTACGCTGGTGCAGAAGCAATTACTTACTTTAATGGCACCTCGGCCTCGCCTCATCCTCTGCCACCGAACTACCGAGAAAATGAGTATTGTGCCTATCATCAAGGGCGTGGCTACACTACTGATCGATGCTATACTTTGAAGAATGCCATACAAGACCTGATTGATGACCGCAAGATCGTCATCTCGGTCCCTGGAACTTCTCCAGCAGCTTCCACCAACATCCTTCAGAATCCTCTGCCTCAGCATCCAACGGACCCCAGTTCGTCTCGTGGCCCTGCAGTCAATAGTATAGAAGAAGGGGACCATCTCGATCGCTTCTTCTCCCCTATCCAGTCCATTCATGCTTACACTTACGGGCCGACAAATCCTCCTCCAATCTTGCAAGGGGCAAGTCCCTTTCTTCCTTCAGTCTCCGAGCCAGTAGTATTCGAAGGAGCACTTCCATATGATGTGCCAGTTGTTCAAGGGGCATCTTACGGCCCCTCATATTGGGAACCAGTCGTCCTGGAAGGAGCACAATCATACGTCAAGCCCACATATGAACCTGTCGTCTTGCAAGGGGCAACCCCAATTCAAGAACAATCCAATCCACGAGGGAAGGATTATACTCATCAGCAGCAAGAGCCCATTGTCTTGGAAGGAGCTCCTCCAGTTGAGCCGGTCATATTGCAAGGGGGGAATCCTAGAGGTGTGTCAATCACACTACGACAGTTGGGACGAACAGAGAAACCTCCTGCCATATCAAGAGGACCAGTATTCATTCCATGGGAGCCTCCTGCTCTAGGAACAGTCAAGCCAAGACCACGACCTTATGTGATCTATGAAGACAAGCCTCGATGTTACCCCTTCAGCACAGGCAACAATGTAGTTCTCAAGGCAAAAGCTCCATACGAGGAAGATCTGGTACCCACACCAGCATCGTTGCAAGAACCTGTGGTCCTAATAGGCAAAGGTGAGGAAAATTATAAAGAAGTCCCATGGCACTATCCAGAATGTGCGGAAGTGGGGAACATGAATCCCAACGGGCGTTGCATCCGAAGAGATAATCAAAACAAAGGAGATCCCAAAGGTGCTCTCTTAGGCCTCGGCAACAAAAATGAAGCCGCATACGATGTGGCGACTCAGCTCAAGTCAATCCCTGCTCAAATCTCAGTATGGGAGCTACTCTGCACATCTCGCATACACCGAGAAATGTTTGCCAAAACCTTGAACGATGCTCACGTCTCCTCCGATACGGCACCAGAGATGATAGCATTGATGATTGGACAGCTCCTGGCTCCACGCGCCATCACCTTCACAGATAAGGAGTTGCCACCAGAAGGACGCGATCATGGGCGATCCCTCAACATAGCCTTACGATACAAAGACCTCTGCGTCCCACTGGTCCTTATCGATAACGGCTCAAGCTTAAATGTCTGCCCTCTTAAGACTGCAGAACGTCTGGGAATCAGTCCTTCTTCATTCCGACCCAGCACCATATGTGTCAGAGCATTCGACAACACCTGCCGATCAGTGGAAGGGGAGGTCGACATAGAGGTACAGATAGGTCCAGAAATCTCTACCATCACATTACAAATTCTGGATATATCAGCATCTTTCAACATGCTGCTGGGACGACCTTGGCTGCACAAGGTTGGAGCTGTGCCGTCAACCCTGCATCAACGGGTGAAATACATCTGTGGAAATCAAGTGATCTCTATCCATGCAGAGAAGGAGCTCATCATTCCTTCCAATGCTGCTGCCACTGAACCAGACATCCCGGTCATCGATATCCAGCACTCTGGGGAAGACATCCCGTTTCACAGTTTCGAATTCGAGACTGTGAACTCTATCGCCAATCCAGAACCGATAAGGGTGGACCGTGTCTTTTCACCGGCAGAGCGTCTGAGCCTCAAATACCGAATGAAGAATCACTTCAAGTCCAGAAAGCTACCGCTGATATATAACCAACGCAAATGGGGACTCGGATACAGGACAACCTTCATGGACAAAAGAAGGAAGAAATTCCGGTGCTCACCCATCCAATTCGTCAAGTCAGAATCCAGGAGGGAATCAACCGACTGCACTACACAAAGGCCTCCCGATGAGCCTAGTTTGGGCCACGTGGCCCCCCATTCGATGGGATCAGATTCTCGAACCATCTAAGCCTCCAGAAGAAGAAGGAAATGATGAAGATGAAGAAGGAAGCCAAATACAGCAGCTTCAGGACCAGGTTACTCCGACACCTGCTCCCAACCAGGGGCACAACCTGCCCACTTCAATCAACCAGGGGCACAACTTGCCCATCTCAACATCAATCAGCAAGGGGCACGACTTGCCCATCTCAGCAGAATCAACATCATCAACCATCAACCAGGGGCACAACTTGCCCATCTCAACATCAATCAGCAAGGGGCACGACTTGCCCATCTCAGCAGAATCAACATCATCAATCATCAGCCAAGGGCAGAAGCAGCCCATCCATTGGACCAAGAAAGGGAAATGGCCAGCCCTGGATTGGTCCGACGTCCAGATTCCAAACTTGTGTCTCACCGTGGAACCAGACGAACTGCAGTGCGAGGTAAGTGATCCGGGAGGGACTGAGTACGACTCAAATCTCGAACCCAACCAACGAGAAATCATGGTCATTGGGCCAGACCGTGACTCTTCACCCAAATCATCAACCCCCACCTCTTCAGGGGAGGAAGTGTGGGGTCCTGAATGGTCATCTGTTCCCCTAACTTTTGAATCAGCCAGCGAGTCGTCTAAGGGCTCTGGCTTCCAAAAAAAACGCCTGTCTAGGCAACGATCGGAACTTTAGAACAAGTTGGGCTCAATCATGGTTTGCAATGCCCGCTTGTTCAAGGTCCCGTGAATTTCAAAAACCCAAAAAAATCAAAAACTTTCAAAAGCCAAAAACATCTAGCATTTCAATTTCAGAAAATTTTCAAAAACCAAAAAATATTTCTTTTCCTGCATTCAATAGTGTGCCAAGTTCGTCTACAGAGTCACATGAGTTTGAAGTTGAAACATATGACTTTAACATCGAATTAGACTTCGAGCTCACGGGTCTGGATGAAGCTCGGGACAAGGAAGATGATGATCCAGCTCCCGAACTTGAGGATCTCCTCAAAAAGTTCGAATCTAAAGCCAATGTTGTAGCCGATGACTTTAAGATAGTAAACTTGGGGACACCTGAGATCCCTAGGGAAGTACGCATTGGAAAATCGTTGCCACCTGAGATGAAACAGAAAATGATAGAGTTCCTAGCTCCAAGATTGTCAAACTTCGCGTTCTCATATGAAGACATGCCGGGGCTCGATGAAGAGCTCGTCGTACACCATCTGCCAACCAAGGCAGATATGAAGCCAGTGAAGCAGAAACTTCGAAGAATGAAGCCAGAATGGGCTCTGAAAGTCCGAGATGAAGTCATCAAGTAATACAACGCGGGATTCTTGGTAGTCTCCAACTACCCTGAATGTCTCGCCAACATCGTACCGATACCAAAGAAGGACGGCAAGGTTCGAATGTGCATCGACTTCCGAGATCTCAACAAAGCCAGTCCAAAAGATGACTTCCCTTTGCCACATATCGACACTCTGGTCGACAACACTGCTGGATACAAGATCTTCTCGTTCATGGACGGGTTCTCAGGTTACAATCAGATCAACATGGCGAGAAGACATCGTTCATCACTCCCTGGGGAACCTTCTGTTACAGGGTAATGCCGTTCGGTCTGAAGAACGCAGGAGCAACATATCAGCGAGCAATGACAGCATTATTCCATGACATGATGAACAAAGAGCTTGAAGTATATATGGATGACATGATAGTCAAATCTCGCACAATTGAAGGACACTTTGAAGATCTGAAGAAGTTATTCAACAGATTAGAAAAGTACAAGCTCCGCCTCAACCCTCAGAAATGTGTCTTTGGTGCAATGGGAGGCAAGCTCCTCGGCTTTATGTTGAGCGAGGATGGCATCAGGGTCGATGAGACCAAAACCAGAGCAATCATCGAGATGCCCCCTCCTAGAACAGAGAAGGAAATTCGTGGCTTCCTCGGCAGAATTCAATACATCAGTCGCTTCATCGCACAGCTCACACGTATCTGTGAGCCCATATTCAAGCTCCTTCGGAAGAACGTTCCAAAAGAATGGAATGATGATTGCCAAGTCGCCTTCAATCGCATCAAGAAATATCTCATGAATCCTCCAGTCCTAGTGCCGCCCACTCCTGGACGACCACTATTGTTATACATCTCAGTAGCAGCAGAAGCCATTGGCTGTGTCCTCGGTCAACAGACGAGACCGGGAAGAAGGAACAAGCAATATACTATTTGAGCCGAAAGTTCACCGACTACGAGACCAGGTATTCCCCGATCGAGAAGACTTGCCTCGCCCTGGTCTGGGCAACTCAGCGACTCCGTCAATACATGATTGCATTCCCTATTCTCCTCCTCGCTCACATGGATCCGCTCAAATACCTGTTCGAGAAACCGGCACTCACTGGAAGGATAGCTAAATGGCAGCTACTCCTGTCTGAATTTGACATCACCTATGTCACTCAGAAGGCAATCAAGGGGCAGGCCCTCGCCAATCATCTCGCGGCTCACTCTCTCCTGGACTATCAGCCGCTCAAGACGTTCTTTCCTGATGAAGATCTCTTGCTTGTCGAAAGTGAAGAAAAGAAGAAGAAAAGTGAGTGAACGTTATTCTTCGACGGCGCAACAAATTCTAAAGGGAGTGGTATTGGAGCAATCCTCTACTCTCCAGATGACGTCCCTATTCATATCTCAAGGTGCATAGCATTCGAGTGCACCAACAACATGGCAGAGTACGAAGCATGCATCGCTGGCTTAAGGGAAGCCATAATCCTGGGCGTCAAGAAGCTGCGAGTATTTGGAGACTCACAGCTTATCATCAATCAGACCAATGGCGAATGGAAAACCAAGGACGAGAAGTTGATACCATATCATGTGTATCTTGACAATCTGATCGAGGAGTTCAAAGAAATCACCTTCTCATACATGCCTAGAGCCAAGAATCAGTTTGCAGATGCTCTCGCCACACTTGCATCAATGCTCGAGATACTAAAAGGAGCTTCAAAATGGGAGCTCACAGTCGAAGTTCAAGAAGAACCTGCTTTTTGCCTGCAAATAGAAGAAGCCGAAGCTGTCCCTGACAAACCCTGGTATGCCGACATCAAGCAATATCTCGAAACCCAGGAGTATCCAGAGTCAGCAACAGCAATAGATCGCCGAACCATCCAGCGTTTGGCCGGCCAGTTCACCATCAGTGGCGAAGTTTTTTACAAGCGATCCTATAATCACATCCTCCTTCGATGCGTCGATGAAACAGAAGCTGCAAAGATCATGGGAGAAATACACGAAGGAATCTGTGGCCCACACATGAACGGGCACATGATGGCAAAGAAGATTTTACGACTCGGCTACTATTGGCTCACCATGGAGACAGACTGTTGCCAGCACGTCAGAAAATGCTTCAAGTGTCAGGAGCATGCAAATCAAATCCATGCCCCCTCATCAGAATTATACAACCTGACCACCCCCTGGCCCTTCTCCATGTGGGGACTCGACATCATCGGCAAGATCAGTCCCAAAGCATCAAATGGTCATGAGTACATACTTGTGGCAGTCGACTACTTCACCAAGTGGGTAGAGGCAACCTCCTACACCACGATTGCAGCATCTCAGGTGATCAAATTCATGAAGAACAACATCATATGCCGGTATGGAATCCCTAATGCCATCATCACAGATAATGGGACCCCGTTCGTCAACAAGAAGATGGATGACTTCCTCAGCAAATTCAAGATTCAACGTCATCGATCAAGCCCCTATCGTCCTCAGATGAAGCCGCAAACAAGACAATCGTCAGGATACTCGAGAAGATGGTCGTGACCTATCGAGATTGGTCACATATGCTCCCATATGCACTTTGGGCCTATCGAACGTCTGTACGGTCTGCTACGGGCGTTACTCCTTTCGAGCTTACTTATGGAATGGAAGCAGTTCTACCAGTCGAGGTGGAAATACCATCACTACGAGTGTTACTAGAAAGCGGAGTTGAAGAAGAAGAATGACAACGGGCCAGATTCGATCAGTTGCAGCTAGCAGATGAAAAGCGCATGCATGCACTAAGTCATTCACAGTGTTATCAGAAAAGGATCGCTCGGGCTTATAATAAGAGAGTCCGAAAAAGAAGTTTCAAGGTAGGCGACATGGTCATGAAGAAGATTCTACCGTCGCACCTTCCGGATCCCAGAGGAAAGTTCAAACCCTCGTGGGACGGGCCACTGATCATCAGAGAAGTACTTCCCGGAGGCGCCCTCAGACTCACCAGCATGAGAGGGGTGGATCTTCCTGAGCCAACCAACGCCGACAACGTGAAGATCTTTCACGGGTAAGTCATTCTGACTTTATCAAGAGTTACTTTAATAGAGCTGAAGTCAAGAGGTCAAAGCTAAGACCTCTGAGAAATCATTCCTGTCCACCAACAATGTTTCAAATAAGGGGATTTCAAAAGAGAAAAATACAAAAAAAGGGGGTTCAAAAGGAAAAGACAAAAAAAAAAAAGAAGAAGAGAAAAAGAATATAAAAGAAAAAGAAAAAAAAAGGAAAAAAAGAGAAAGAAAAAGGGAAGCCAAAGAAAGGCACCCAAGAAAAAATCAGTCCAAGAAGAAACACAGACATCCATCCATTCATCTCAGAAGGGTCTTTAGCTAAGACCAACAGCTCTATCATCGTAACTTAGGATAAGGGCTGAAAGACTGCCATCGGCCGGCAACGACAGATTCCCGACCTCTAGCCGCCACAGTTATCAAAAAAAAAAAGAAGAAAAAAAAAGAAAAAAAAAAAGAAAAAGAAAATGTTTGCATAAACAAAGAGGGTGGAGTGAAAACCCGGAAGGGCGCTCCGAGTAAAAAACAGTGGGCATACAGCGGACTTGGTGAAAACCCGAAAGGGCGCCAAGGGTAAAAACATCATAGCTGCCAAGGGGCAGGCATGATCAAATACCCGGGACGTGGTGAAAACCTGAAAGGGCGCCACGGGCAAAAATGACGGGAAAAGGCCGGCTGTGGTGAAAACTCGAAAGAGCGCTGCAGGCAAAAATGGCTCAAATGAAAAAAGAAAAAAATAAAAAGTGCAGGTACCAAGAAATCAGATAGTTCAGAGCGGTTCAAGCAGTCACAGTTCAAGAACAAGAAGAAGTGCAGTCAGGAACGAAGAGCTCTACAAATTCTGACAATCTCAGGAGGCAACATTTTCCATTGCCTACACCTCTAGGGAACCAAAGGATCACACAAGTCAAATCTCGAGACATCGGTCAAAGCATTGATTGAGCCCCAGTTCTGATTCCTATATCCCGACACAAAAATCCTGACACTCACTCACAAGACAACTCATGGCACAGTAGATTTTCAAACAATTTTCTCTTTTAATTAAATGCATCATATTTCTTTTACACATATCATGTCATCTTTTTAAAAAAATACAAAAAATGCATCATCATCAATCATATATGTATATGCAAAAGGAATGTGCAGGTGGCCAACACCATCAACCTCTACCCTCCTCCTCGGCCACATCAGGTAAGTCCTCTGACTCATAAAAAGATAGCCTCTCTCTCAACCTGCTCACCTCCATACGCAGGTAATGCGCCTCATCACGCTCAAGGGTATGGATCGCTGTCTCCTCATCAGACAATCTCTGATCGGCAGCCAATCTCCTCGACATCATCTCACAATGATACCGAAGTGCAGAGATCTCAGACAGCAGATGGCTATGAGTGGCCAAAAGGAAGCAAGGATCAATGAATGGGCGCTCCTCAAAAGGTTCATACGAACCGGATGAAGAGCCAGCATCTCCAAGGATATCCTGCTCATCCTCATCAGCAGTCTGGTGCCAGCAAGGGATACGTCAATACAAAGACTGCTCAGCAAGCAAGTACTGATATGGGGCGGTCGCCATCGGAAAAGTCCGCAGCTCAAAACCCAGCAAATGAGCAGTCAAGTAACTCGCCCAAGAACAATCAATCCGGGTCCTGAAGTCAGAGGATCTAGAGGGAAGTGCTCGACGTCCGATACCCGTGAAAGCGAAAAGAGGAACATCCTGCTCATACCCAAACTGCCGCAGGAACCAGATGGGATGGTAAGAAAAGTAAGATCGAAAGCCTACCAACATCAGAGGAAGGCGGTGTGCATCACAAAGCACTGGAGGAAGTGAAAGCCAAGATAACTCCCAACGAACGTTCCAGTCACGAAGTTCAGCAAACATCCTGCGATACAAGGGCTCGCTCATCCTAGCTGTATGCGGAAGGAACTCCACGATATAACGCATGATGTCAGAGCTAGGAATGCCAGGAAGGGGTACAGGAACGGTCAAAGAAAGACGCTCCCATAGCCAGACCTGATCACAAAAAGGAAAAGAAGTTCAGCTAGAGCAAAGCAATTCCTAACAAAGCAAGAAGAAAAAGGTGCAGAAAAGATACCTGAAGAAAGGCACAACAGCCGCGAAGGACACGAGTGCGGCCCAGGGCGCAGTCAGTCAGCCCATTGAACAGCTCGGCCAAGATGAGAGAAATGATCCCCTGCCGTCGGATAGCTCGGCTCATCACCTCAAAAAGCAAAGGAATCTGGGACCTGCGCCATCCCGAGAACAGTACCTCAGCTACCAAGCAGAACATCAGTGCGTTCCGAGCAAAGGTAGAATCGGTCACACTTCGAAGACCCGAAAAAAGGTCATACAGCAAGTCCTAGGAGAACACTACAGCATTCTGGCCGGCAGCTGCAGGCCAAACAAGATAGGGGATCCCGAACCAGTTCTGCGGTGTAGCAGTCTTCAGCGATGTCTTCGGCGAGAAATACTGAGTATAATCCCAGGGCAAGCCTGTCAAGCGTGCAAGCTCCTCCAAAGAAGGCCCCATCTCCATATCATTGAACGCAAACAAGTTCAACGAAGGGACCCAGTCAATCAAGGCAGCTCCAAGCATCCTCCAATCAATATCAACTCTAGCCATATGGACCAGACTGCCGAAGCCATAGGACTCCAAATCTCGAATCTCATAAGCCGACAAGCTGTCAAGACAAGAAAGCAGCCGTGGCAAGCAAGAAGGACGAGGAAGCAGCTGACAAGTCCTCACTGGTGCCCCCTCCAGAATAAAAGGCCCAGAAATCAATGACAACTCATCAAGGATCGGAAGGTCAACGGGCGAAGGAGAAGGAAAGGCTGGAACATCTACAGACTCAACAGCCCCTGACCTGCCCTCAGTAACGGCTATGTCTAATATAGTCGCATCACTATCTGAAACTGTCATAACCTCAGCCGCATGAGAAGACTCGCCCACCTCATGAACAGAGTGCGCAAAAGATCGACGATCAGGAGAAGGACGATACTCCCCATCAAAAGGGCTACCAGCGAAGATCACACCACACATCGTGGCATCCTGGCTAGTCTGACCGTCGAAAAATGCATCTGAACCATCAAAAAGGGTCCCGGCAACCCCGATCGAAGAATCAACGGTCAGATCTGGACCTGCAGCCCTCTCCAACAGGAAATCATGAATCCAATCATCATCCTGGCCGATCAAAGGGATCATTGAGGCATCCACATCGTCCATCATCAGGGGGACATCATCGATGATCACATCAAGTCCTCCCAAACAAGTATGCCGCACATCTCGGCCCTCATCAAGAGCATTCAAACCGTCAAAGGTATCATCTGAACCATCCATCCCATCCAGACAGGAGATCAGCCCATCTATGTCCATCATAGTCCCATCACCTCCATCAATCACATCATCCAGGTGGCCCACGTTCAAGGGATGCATAGCCTCACCTATGTCCCATCTCCCCATCCCATCCATACCATCCATTTCTCCCATAATGAGGGGCCCATTCAAATCTGAAATTTCAGCCATCCCACCATTAATGGAGCTATTCAAAGCTCCACCAACCACCATCCCTAACCCCTCATCAATGCTCCCATTCAATGCACCATCTCCACCATCCATTAAAGAAATCCCTCTATCATTAAAGCCTTCAACATTTTCTGAAGCATGGGACCCACCATGGACAGCCCCCACAACCCCTAAATCTCCACCATCCATGGCCCAAGAAGGGACAAAGCAAGATGAGGACAAGATAATGAGGAAAGAGGAGACAAAGGGAAGATTCATTGTTGGAATCAAACCTGAAAGTACAGAGCAGGTGAGGACAGCAGCAACAGACAACAGGGAATGTCCGAACCCGAGCCAGCCCAGGCCGCTCAAGAGGCGAGCCTTGGGCGGCCTGCTCTGGGCCGCCCGTACGAACGCGCTCCCTCTCTCTCCGCGGGATTGGCTCCAGGGTTCTTGGTAGGTGAGGCTGACAGTCCACGTCAGCAGATGGCACCCCGTGGGCCGCCCAAGGCTCCGGTCCACTTCAGATTTCGATTGAGGCTGATCAAGATCATATAAAAGGTGCCCCACCGGTCCAATCACGAAGCAATGCGGCCAGAACATGGGTGATCAAGTCAAAGAGAAGGAAAGGTGATCAAGTGGGGACCACAAGCAATCCAAGTCATTCAAAGACTAGATCATCATGATCTAAACCATTGAAGAACCTACATGAGCCATCAAACAACAAGATCAAAGGGCTGATCATCAAAAGAAGGGCCAGAATCCAAGATCTAATCATCAAGTGGGCCCACAAAGCCAAGTCAAGCGATCTAAGACGTTCAAGCCATCATCCACACCATGAGAAGCCTTCTTAGCCTCACAAATCATCAAAAGAGGTGCCCCAAAGTAAAGCCAAGGTCTCAAGTGGGCCCACAGGGACAAATCTATCAATCTGAACCATTCAAGGGCTAAATCATCAGGATCCAAACCATTGGAAAGCTTACACAAGTCATGGAGCAGCAAGATCAAAGGTTCGATCATCAAAAGAAGGGCCAGAATCCAAGATCTAATCATCAAGTGGGCCCACAAGGCCTAATCAAGCAATCTGAACCGTTCAAGTCATCATCTATGCAGTTAAGAAGTCTCATCTTCCGCAAATCATTAAGGAACAAGTCAAAGGCCAAAACATCCAGACATCATCAAAGAATTTGAGACAAGTCAAAGGTTGTATAAAAAGAAGATTGTGATACAGAAGAGGATAAAAAGAAGAAGGTCATACATCAAGTAAGATGAATACAAAAGAAGGCTACAAGTCACCAACATAGTCGTCATCGTCCCTCCTCTCGTCCCGCTCCCGACGATAAAGATCCATCAAAGGAGCAGTCACCGAGCCTCCAGCGTACCTGCGACGGCCACCTGGAACATAAAGTGAAGGAAGAAGAGGCCCCTGGCCGAACAGCAAATACCACTCATCATAGTCACGATCCAGGATCGTGAAACGAAATTCGGGCTGGCCCACGAGAGCCTCAGCTCTCTCATCAGCTGGGATCCGAGCAGCTGGAGGAGGTGCAGAACAAGGGACCCGAGCCACCCCAGTGACTTGCCGAAGCAACCTCTCCCCCAGATACCACTGAAAAGATTCAGCGTCGGAAAGCATGATACGGAGACATGAAGCATCGTATGCCTCCACACGCTAGGGGGTATAATAGAGAGGAAAACTGGCATACGGCATCCGAGCGAGCTGCAGCAAATGAGGTCACCACGATCAGTTACAGTACGACACGAGGGGTAGGGAAAGCAAGATACTTATGTCCTCAACTGTCAACCCGTCTATGTCAGCACGCCAATTGTCCCCAGAAACTTGGGAGTTCCGCTGACGGTTTTGCTGGTGCCAGTACATGTGGCGATACAGAGAGGGCTCAATATCATCCCGCATCCTCGGCGCGAGATGGGAAAAATGGTCATAAAAGCAGGTCTGGGCAAAAGCACATCTAATGATCAGAGAGAGAAAGAAGGCGAAAGCCTTCAAGAAAGGTGAAAGAAGAGATACCTCAACGACAGGCTGGAAACCTGTGAAGGACCGGCTATGCCGACAGGTCTTGTCCAGACCTTGAAAGATACGGGTCAAGATAGCCCCATTCCAGTTATAGGGATGATGAAGATCCTCGACTAAACGAAGAAATTTAGGATCAACCCTCTCATTCGCATGGCAGAAAAGGAAGGATCCGAAGGCATAAGTGATCATGGCCCGTGCTTTGTGGAGGGCCTCTCGCTCGGTGGTAGGGATGACGGAGGCAAAATTATTGTAGAACCACCGCATCTTTACTTGATGGCCTTGGAATTCACCCTCGGGTGGGACATCACCGACGAGCCGTAGCCAGTCAGTGGAAGTGAGGGGAGCCAGAGAGCTGACTTGAGGAACGACTGTTCCATGAAACGGAAAGCCTACTTGCATATAAATGTCCAGAGGAGTTATTCCCCATTCACCACAAGGGAGCTGGAAGGTGTGGGTCTCGTCCCGCCACCTCTCGCAAAGGGCCGCGAGCATCATGCGGTTAGCATCGTTGTTACGAAAACGTAAGGTGAGGAGGCCAGCAAAAGGAGTACCATCCAGTACTCGTTCAAGCAAGGGCTGTGGATCCTTCACCCAGTTGTCCCAGTGATCCCTGGTACCTCGACCCTTGATAGCGGGAAGAGGTTGATGCTCCATAGCTAAGAAACACATGTGGTCCCCTCGGCGGACGATGAAGGCAGGATCATCCTCATCAATCACTCGGCGACCTCTGGTACCATCCGCCATTGAATCCTACAAGCTTGGCAAGGTAAGTCCCTATCCCTTTACCCGTTAAAATCCAAATTACCATCCAGGAAACCCATGGGATTAGGCTCACATTTAAATGCAAGATTTAAAGTCCAACTCCATGTGTCACCTAGGATATGTGTTGGGCCCATTGGAAAAAGTAAGGCCCACCTTAAAGAAGGTTGCAGGCATGCCTTAGGCAAGAAAAAGTCCATCATCAAAGGACACATTTTGGACAACAAATACACTCAAAGGCCATGAGATCAACGAAGGAAAAGAATCCTACTTCACATAAGAAGCTCCTCTTTAAAGTCCACATGTGACCAAGGATTGGTCCACTTTCATGCTAAGGCCATGATTCTCACTTAGGATGTTTCCATCTTTTTACACATGTACATGGATAAGTGGGGGATAGAAAGGAAGTGGGCCCCCAAGAGCAACCCAAATGCCTCCTCTCAATGGATTGGAGAGAGCACATAGCCCACTTTGAAGAATATGAGGACCCATTCATGGGTTAACCATGGGCAACCTTATGTGCCTCATCTTGATGAAAGTTTTAACCATGAGAATACAACAAAGAGGTCTACCCACAAACATATGGATCAAAGAGGCCAATGGTAAAAATTTTGATGCACATAGCCCACATGAGGAGTCAAAGTTGGAAATGCCCATGTAAAGGCAAGTTTGGGCAACTTATGTGCACCAATTTCTTTACAAAACAAGGAGACCATTTGAGCACACAAGGGCATGGCTTGATGAGTCACCCAACCATCATGAAAATGGATAAGAATGGTACACATAGCCCACTTGAAGATCAAAATCCAAAATGTCCCAAAGCATGGAACGAAAATGGGCAACTTATGGGTATCATTCTTTCTCACAAATTGAAGAAGAAATCACTCATACTTGAGAATGATGGTAGATGACCCACCAAGCCCCCAAAGAAAAGATCAAGGAGCCATAGTTGTATGGATAGCTCACTTGAGGATCATCCAGTTGAGGTTGATAACATTAAAGGGAAATTCTTGAGAACCACATTCCTACCACAAGGAAAAACCATTTGAACTTAGTGAGATTGTTGGAACAACTCACTCATGGGACTTGTAGATGATCAAGTAACTCGAGTCCTCCATCCATCAAAAGAAAAAGCATGAAAAGAAAAATCCTACATGAACAAAGTGTAGTGGGGCACACATGGTTCAAAGAAGTGCCCAAGTTTCAATGAAGGCCCAAAAGCCCATCCACATGAAAAACTCCAAGGAGCCCACTACACCTTGTACAAGGATGTACATCATAATCAAGAGATGGTGGAAGACTTGGGCCACTTATCCATAAAGGCCCAACTAAGAAATCTAGCCCACTTGAGATCCAAGTGAAGAATGGGCTAGTCACCTTGGTCCATACATATGTGAAGAAAGATGGGGTCACTCAAAGTGAGCCCCATGAGCCCAAACTTGAAATGGGCCCTACCATGCCCATGGGCCCAAAATCTTGAAAAGAAGATGGAAAAGAAAGGAAGAGCTTCAAGGAAAAATAACAAGGGCAAGAAAGCATGAGGGAGCCCAAAATGAAGCATTGGGCCCACCAAATACACCAAGGGCCATGACTTCACTTTGAGCCCATTTGATACATATGAAGAGAGGCCCAACTCCCATGAAAAAGATAGAGTATTTTGCCATGCACACTTGATGACATGGCAAAATCACCCTTTACATACACATGAAGGGAGTGGGAAAAGAAGAAAGAAAAAATGAAGTGGAGAGCTTGCAATGTCCTTCTCCATGCACCACCTTTGAAAAAGACTTGAGATCTAGAAAATGGCCAAAAACACTTGGGCTCACCCTTACTCTTTTTGGACTAGCTACATGGAAAAAGAAAATAGTCATAAGAAGAGATAATGAAGAAGGAAAGGGATAAGAAAGGGAAAGGGAGTGGTCCATACCTTTACCACTCACCAAAGAGGGACCACCTTGCTGTCCCAAAACTTCTCTAAGGCCCACCACTTGAAAAGGGCAAAGGACCACCAAAGAAGAGAAAGAAAACTTGAAGAAAGAGAGAGTATGAGAGAGAGAAGAGAGAGATTGCACGTTGAAGGGGACAAGGGTGCCCCATGTTATATAGAAAAGGGGAGGGCACCCTTTTACCCAGCCCACCGAAGAAACCAGGGGTCAGAGACCGTCCGGGCGGCCCATAGGAGGCCGTCCTGCCCCCTACCTATGTGAAACGACTTCTCCTCCCCCCTCCTTGGGAAGAACTCCTCCTTGAGAAGGGTGGTTGCAAGTGAATCTTGTACCTCCATGTAAGAATGAAGTGATGGAAGAGAATGGTGAGAAAAAAAGAAGAGATCTCACCAAAATCTCATCTTGTGAGAAATTGGAGAGAAATTGGCTTAATGATGTGGAAAAGTTCCATGGAATTTTCAAGGAAAAGAATGAAAAAGATTGACTTGGTCAAACAGTGATCTCAGCCATCCAAGGGTATGACCTGATGAACCGAACCATTCCAAGAAGAATTCCCGTAGTCTCCAACCTAGATTGCTGCCCTCTTTTAAAGTTTTGGGTCCGAAGACCTTAAACTACGTCGGGATCAAGATCCCGAGGGACTTTTTAATAAAAATCGGTAGCAGTCTGGATCGTCGAATCAAGATCCGCCGATACCGGATGTTTTCCAAAAAAGAACAAAAATAGGATTTCCCTCTTTTGTACAGTTTTGGTCCGAAGACCTTAAACTACGTCGGGATCAACATCCCGAGAGATTTTTAATAAAAACCAGCATCGATCCCAGCCTTTCAGGCCAAGATCTGATGATCTGGATCATTTCAAAAAATAAAAAATATATTACCAGCCCCTCTTTTAAAGTTTTTGGTCCGAAGACCTTAAACTACGTCGGGATCGACATCCCGAGAGATTTTTAATAAAAACCAGCATCGATCCCAGCCGTTCAGGCCAAGATCTGATGATCTGGATCATTTCGAAAAATCAAAAAAAAAATGTGTTTGCCCCCTTTTGTACAGTTTTTTTGGTCCGAAGACCTTAAACTATGTCGGGATCAACATCCCGAGAGGTTTTCAATAAAAACCAGTGTTAATCCTGATAGTTCAAGTTGAGATTCAACAGCCTGGACCATTTCAAAAAAAACCAACAAAAAGAGTGTATTTTCAGCTTGCACATAATGTGGTCCGAAGACCTTAAACTACGTCGGGAACGACATCCCAAGAGATTTTCAATAAAAACCGGCATCGGTCTTGATTGCTCGAAACAAGATTCGACGACACCGGATACTTTCAAAAATCACAAAAAATATATATATGCATTTCCAGCACTCTTTTGTACAGTTTCATGGTCCGAAGACCTTAAACTACGTCGGGATCGACATCCCGAGAGATTTCCAATAAAAACCAGTGTCGATCTTGACCGTTCAAAATTGAGATTTTACGACCTGGAACATTTTTTTAAAAAACAAAAAAGAATGTATTTTCAGCATGTACAGATTTTGGTCCGAAGACCTTAAACTACACTGGGATTAATTTCTCGGGGGACCCTTTTCGCTTTCAACTAAAAACCGGCATCGGCCTCGACCGTTGGGATCAAGGTTCGATAACCCGGATCATTTCCAAAATACCAAAAAGATTTCAAGCTTTCCATAAAAACCAGCATCAACCTCGATTACCTGAGTTAAAATCTGGAACTTTTCCAATAAAAATACAAAAAAATATAAAATATAAAAAGATAAAAAATAAAAATTTCACCATCAAAGTTCAACTACACAAATTCATCTCCAGCGGTCCGAAGACCTAAAACTACACTGGGATTAACTTCTCGGGGGCTTTCTTTCCTAACCTGTTCCAGGCATGGCTGACACTTGATCGTACGGGTGGCTGGAATCCTTTAAACAGGCAAGGGCTGTGGCGGGCAGAGCTCCGCAATCCTGTTCGTGTTGAACGCACCGTGATAGACAACCGTGATTTGGAAGTCGCTGTTGAATCTGACGGATGTTCCCTGTTCCTAAAACTCATGAAGGGGATTAAGGCTGTTGGGAGGTGGAGTGCACCCTCACGGAATTATGAGCAACGTAAGGCCCCAAACTGGATTGACTAAGGGAAATGTGAGGATGTGGCTCATTTTGTGGCCGAAGGAGTCCGTCGGACGATACGTGGTCTATGTGCATTGCACATGAGGAACAGGCAACTTTGTGGGTGGGTTGACTGAAAACCCTCAAAATCTCCTCATCCGAAGATGTAAAACTACGGCACTTAATTGTGTGGGACTCGTCTTGCTCGCTGACGATCGAATGGATCGGGTGCCTTACCAGCAGTAGAAGCTGGAAGTGGATGAAAATTCCATACTTTTCCCTGCATTTCAGAAAAATCACAAAATACAAAAACATTGCAAAATCACTTCTTAAAAAATCACAAAAATATTTCCCTTGCTTTCAAATCAAATACTCACAAAAATCACAAAAAAAAAATATATTTCCCTTGCTTTCGAATCAAATACTTACAAAAATCACAAAAAAATATTTCCCTTGCTTTCGAATCAAATACTTGCAAAAATCACAAAAAAATATTTCCCTTGCTTTCAAATCAAATATTTACAAAAATCACAAAAAATATTTCCTTGGTTTTCAATAACCAATCTCTACCCTGACCACTCAGGTAAAGATTCGAACCACATATTTACAAAAATCACAAAAATTGTTACTAGCCCCCAGCACTACACTTCAGGAGTCTTGAACTCCACTCTCTTCACAATTTGGGATGACGGATCCGATCGCCCGCAAATTGGAATCTTGACCAAAACGGGCAACCAAACACCATCTCAATCACATGTATGCCCAGAAGAACATCTTGAAGTCGGATAACATCTTCCAATGAGTGGAGTGAACTTTTGGGGTACCAAAACCCACAAGGTGACCATTCTCCACCCTTCCAGAAGTGCTTATGGAAGTTCACTCCTGAATGGAGTAGCAATTTCGGATTGTACCTGCACTTGGTTTTTCATTCCTATATATATAGGTACTTATCACATGATTCCGTTGCCTGTTCCAATGAGTGGAGTGAACTTGCCCACCAATGAATGGAGGACCATACCCCCAAATCCCAAGTCCAAACTCAGCCAAACTCACCCTTGTAAGCCCCATTCCATAGCCCATTCTTCTCCCCTACCTTTAAAACAAACTTACTTTTTTGAAATAAGTTATCTACTGCTGTAAGTTGATGTAGAGGGTGTAGTTGACCACTACATATTAAAGATGGACCTTAAGAAAGATCAGCGGAAGACAACCGAGCTTGGGTTCAAGGCCACGAAGACAACTTGAAAATCACACCAACCTACCAACTAGACCCCCAGTGAAAACAGTCCAAAACTCTCTGGACTGTTTTTAGCCAAAACCGGCCAGTCAGATGCATTGACTGACCTACCCCAGCCAGCCGGCTGACCGGTGGGTCCTTGTCCAGAGAGCGGCTGAACTCTCTGGACTGTTTTGGGTGAAATCCGACCACCGGCCAACGTTCAGAAAGTCCTGCGAACTTTCTATTTTTGAAATTTCTTTCTCGCTTTTTGCTTGGTTTTTCATTCCTATTGCAATTAAGACTCCTAGGCTATGAGGCTTAGGGTTCAAAGGTTTTAAATAGTATTTTAATTTTCGTTATTAGACATATTATGCAATTTTAATACAATTTCTCTTGAGTTTATTTTTGTTTGGCTTTTATTCTTCAAGCTGCTCCTTGAGTAATCAAAGAAAGATCGAACGGCTGCTCGATTGATCTATGAATTCGGATTGTTTATCCTATGAAAGAGACGGTCCTCGATCTTATCCCACAAATCAGAAGATCAATGGTCTGGATTAACTGACTGTGGACACCAATTGTTCAAAATATTCCCTCTGTTTTCTGTAGCGTGGTCCACTTGGGGCTTTTGCTTGGATAATAGCCCAAGGGATGAGCCGAGTTCATTTAATAACATGGCCAGGCTCAGGATTTCAAGGGCATTGTTGTCATACACCATGAGCAGCACCAAGCCCCATTGGGTCCAAATTGCTTAAGATAAGTTACTTACACTAAAAGTAGCTTATCTTAGTCTCTACTTATTAAGAAAATAAATATATTTGGTAGACAACATACTTACCAACTTTTCCTCTTTTTCATCTCTCCGAAAAGTTGAAAAGCAAAAAAAGATTAGCTAAGTGATAATATACTTTTAAGTAAAATATTTACTTATTACTAATCCTAAAACAAACTTAATTTTTTTGAAGTAAGTTACTTATCTACTGCTATAAGTTGGAGAAGCAACTTACCTGGTGGTATCCAAACGGGCCCTTGGTTATGTTGGCACAAATCAGAAGATCAATGGTCTGGATTAATTAACTATGGATACCAGCTGTTAAAAATATTCCTCCGTCTTCTGTAGTGTTGTCCACTTGAGCTTGGCATCTGCATCATTGTCAGGCTCATGTCTTGCAATGAGCTGAAAAATACAAACATCACTGTGGTTCGCATCCTGGCACAGGAATATCCCTACAACACACTGTACGTCACAAATCATGTATTTGTGCTTCTTACTTTTTAATTTCCCATTTTGCCCTTGAAATGTTTCTAGCCTGTTGGGCTTTTGGGTGTGGTCCATTTGGGGCTTGGGCTTGGATACTAGCCCAAGCGATAAGCCGAGTCCACTTAATAACATGGCCAGGCTCAGGCAATTTGTTTAAGAGCCTGTCAGCCCACCCTTGCCCGGTCCAGGATTTCAAGGGCATTGTTGCCATACATTATGGCCAGCACCAACCCCCGTTTGGTCCACAACCGACCGTCCATTTCTTGTGATCAAGACATATCAAGCCACGCATTCAGCATATTTAATCAACCGTCCAACCATTTAAAAATGTTCCTAACCGTTTATTCAAATTCAGTCCCATCCAGTCTCACCACTCAACCATCCAAATTGTCTGTCGGCAAGATCACATGGACTTGAGTAGTGAGAGCCCTACAAGCAAAGCATTGATGAGAGTGGAGAAAGAGAAGTTGGTAATGCACCAAGAAAAGCTTCATTGGGTACTGCACTTGGACGGCCCAATGCGGCCAGCACAATCACAATGACTGCCTTTGATATTGCATCCGCCATGATGAACTTGTAGTTGATCATCTTGAGCGGGTCCACTTGGGTTGTGATGAACTCGAATGTGAAAGAAGGAGAGGAGACAGTTGATCACATCGCATTGTTCTTGAGAGAAGATGATCCCATCATTTGACAGATGCATAGCCAAGAAGCAGTGCAAAGTAAAGAGGCATGCAGGATGGCTACCACTACTTTGTACACATCCTCCCACTCTATAATTATCTCTCTTGGGTGCATTGTTTTTTAGGAGTACTTAGTCATGAAAACGAGAGGTGCGGTGGGTTTGGGTGTGGCCCGTGTGGATGCATGGGCTCTTCAATGGAGCAAGCGCCTGTATGTATAGGAGAAGGAGAGTGAGATGGATAGAGAGAGAAAGAGGAGAGGGTCCGGTTCCATGGCTCAGTGGTAGGCAAACTCTTTTTCAACAGTGAGAATGTGTGTGTATGTATGAGAGAGAGAGAGAGAGAGAGAGAGAGAGTTTTGGAATATATTTTTTTAAGAAGATCGATTTTTTATTTTATTTTTGGAAACGACATAGATGGTCTGCCGTTCTGAAAATAAGAAAGTTATGAATAAATTTGAATGGTTTTGAAGACGGCTACAGTTGGTGATGATTTGATTTTTTACTAGGCCCACCGTGATGTGTGCTAGAAATCCACTCTAACCATTGGATTTGTAATTCCACGTTAGGCCAGGTCTGAAAAATCAGCCTTATCTCTGATTCATGTGGGCCACACGCAAAAGTAAACAGTTGGGAGAGATGTCAACCCTTGATTTTTATAAGGCCCACTGTGATGATTATATCAAATCCACCCCAACCATTAGATGTCACATAAAATTTATAAGTGGATCCCAAACAACAGAACGATACGGGATTCAGGTGGGCCACACCAAGGAAAACAGTTTGGAAGGGTGAAGCATTTCCACGGCCTGTCAAGGGCTCCTCGGAGCCCACCGTGATGTATGTGTTTTATCCATGTCGTCCATCAATTTTGAAAAATCATTTTAGGGCATGAGATAAAAAAAGAAGAAGGCAAATTGAATGATCCAGTGGACCACACTTAGGGCTGCACATCTGCTCGGTTAACCCGCCCGACCTGCCGACCGATCGAGTAGAAATTAGATCCGTCTCGACTGGCAGAGAAAATGGTCCGGTCCCGGGTGGATGTGGCTGGACCATTTTTAATTTAGTTACGGTTTAGGGTACATGCCAAACCCGCCTGACCCAAACCGCCCCGAAAATTGAAACTTTGGATGGTAACTTCCAAGAAACGAATGGACATGGTGGATTTCTCACAAACATCACAGTAGGCCATACAATCCTCGTCCCACGAGGGAGTAACTTTGGTGAGACCCCGGAACCAGCGATATGGGTGAGACTCCGTATGGACCCACCTCAATGTATGAATTTTAGATCCACGCCGTCCATCTTCTTTTACAGACTATTTTGGGCCATGGTATGAAAAACGAAACATATACAAATATCACGTCGACCACACCACAAGAAACAATGGTTACTTTCGATTGAAAACCTTTTGTGGTCTATTAGATCTAACCCGACACGACCCAATTTAGCATATAGGGTAGGGTAGGGTTAGGGTTGACCCTTTTGCAAGTAGGGTAGGGTTAGGGTTGGGTCAGTCCAACCCGGTCACGACCTGGACCAAAACCTGAACCTTTAAAATATGTTTAGGTTCGATCCAGGATTGGGCCCAACCCTCCCGACCCATGTGCAGGCCAAACCACACCATGAATCAGTGAGGATTGAATGCCTACCATTGAAAACCTCTTGGGGACCACAAAATTATTTATCAAGCTGACATTTAATTTTCCTTTCATTCTGGTCCATGCGACCTTATGAACAGGTTGGATGGCAGATAAACATTGCGGTGGGTCCTTAGAAGGTTTCAACCGTAGTGGTCATTATCATCTCTGCTTCCTACAACGGTCCACTTGAGCGAAAAATGCTTTCGCGCACAGCATGAGGATTCATCACATGGGTGTGAACTTAAAATCTAAGTTGTTCGCGTGATGCAGCACCTCAAAAATCTCCTAAGTCCTAACTTTAAACCTGATCCAGAACTTTGCCATGGCAAAAGGTAACAGTTTCCTCCCTTTATTTGCCATATTTGCCCCTCTCTCTTATGGCATACCAAAATTTTGGATCAGGTTATATATATATATATATATATATATATATATATATATATATATATATATATATATATATATATATGTGCTCGACCTTGTGGGAAGTGGTCAAGTTGTGTGGGCCCCACTGTGATGTTTGATGGGCATCACACATTTGGTGGGTCCCTTATTGGTTATGGGATATCACAAAAATCAGCTATATCGGGAACTCAAGTGGGCCATACCAATTGAAAGAGTGTAAAATTATGCCTACAACATCTAAACTCACTTGTTAGGGCCCACCTGAGGTTTTTATACGGTTGAAAATTGGTGTGACCTCTTTTTTAAGTGGGCCATACACGATGGATGGGCTGGATTTCTCAATCACATCTCATTCGATCCTATAAACGATCATAAAAGTTTCAATGGGTGGATATCCACTCTTAACTGTTGTCTATGGTGTGGCCCACTCAAGTCATGGATTGGCCTGATTTTTTAGCCCATGCCCCACCACGGAATGTTGCATCGAATTGATGGTGGGGATGCCCATCACACATCACAGTGGAGCCCACACAGCTCGACCTCATGAGGTCGAGCTGTGTGGGCCCCACCGTGATGTGTTTCAAACATCTACTCCATTAGATAGATGCACCATTCAATGGTGGGCCACAGGATAAAACCTCAGATCAATCCATGACTTAGACGGGCCACACCACAAACAACAGTTGGGAGGGGTTATCCACCCATTAAAACCTTCATGATCGTTGATTGGGCCCACCGAGATGTGATTCACAAATCCAGCTCATCCATTATGTGTGTTCCACTTCTACGAGGGTTCACACCAGGTTTCAGGCACATCCAAAACTCAGGTGGGCCCCACCAAGTGATTTTAGATATTTTAGGCATTCCTTCACATGGTTTTAGATGGTATGGCCGACCTGAGTTCCCTATATGGCTGATTTTTGGGGTATCCCATAACCTAAAGGGAACCCATCAAATGCACGGTGTTGATGTTCGACACACATCACGGTGGGCCCCACACAGCTCGACCTCATGGGAAGTTCCCATGAGGTCGACCTCATAGTACCATTTGGCTGTGTGTGTGTGTGTGGGGGGGGGAGGGGGGGGGGGGGGGGGGGGGGGGGGGGAGCGCATAGGACCTTTTCCATAGGATATATATATATATATATATATATATATATATATATATATATAGCCCGGTTTCCTGCGGACTGTATCGCAAAGACTTTCTTGCGGTCCAATTCCCCAGTGATAATGGGAGCTTAGACGGGGGCATCATTGTTGTAATGAGTTTAAGAAATCCACTCCAACCTTAGCTGCTCCATGAAAATTAATGCATAGGGATCAAAAATTAGTTGCATAAATGATTTATATGGGCCACATTAAGTGAAAAAATTTTAATTGTGGGAATTCCTTTTACAATTTCTTCTCATGTGGTCCACTTAAATTATGGATGTAGCTGCTTTTTGAGACCTATAGCTAAATTCTAGTCACACACCTAGTGGTTGGAGTGGATTGCACATGCATATGATGGTAGGGGCCAACCAAGCTCTCCCATCTTGGTTTGCTGGCCAAGCTCCTTCACGTCGCAAACCGGTTAGCTGATGCTGACCCTGCCAGACTTGCAGCTTAGTGGTGGGTGCTGGAAGTGATACGTGGCCTCCACCATGATGGATGCGTTTTATCCATTCAGTCAGTTTATCTTTCTACATCATTTTAGAAAGTGAACCAAAAAATGAGGCAGATCCAAATATCAGGTGGACAACACCACAAGAAATAATTGTGATTGAAGGCCCACCATTAAAAACTTTTTGGGACAAAAGTTTTGGACCAAGCTCATATTAGTCTTTTCCTTTCATCCAGGTTTGTATAACCTAATCAACACATTGGATGGAAAATAAGCATTACAATGGACCATGGGAAGCTTTTAATGGTGGGCGTTCAATCACCAATCTTATCCTATGGTGTGGTCCACCTGTTTATTGGATCCACTTCATTTTTGTGCGCGTTCCATAAAATGAGTTAGAAAAATGGGTGGAAGGCATGGATAACACATATACATCATTGTGGGGTCCACGAGCACCTGCCCACTCTGGCAACTGCCTTGGTCAGCATCAACCGAACCCCGTCCCGGGATAACGTGTAGGGCTGTAAATAGTCAGGTTTGGGGCGGGTTTAGCCAAAACCAGACCCGCTCATTTACTAAACGGGTCTGGGTCCAAATTTTAGACCCAGACCCTTTTACTAAATGGGCGGGTCCGGGTCGGGTCTAAGTCAGCCCATCAGACCCATTTATAAATGGGTCCGGGTCTGGTAGAGGGAGATCCACCCAGACCCATTTATAAATGGGCCGGGTCTAATGTGTCCGGGTCTGGATCAAGTATGCAAGCATTTTACAAGGCTTAAAACCGGGTCTGGACGGGTCCGGGCTGGACGGGTCCCTTGTAACATAGACCAAACCCGCCCACTTACTAAATGGGTTTGGGTCGGGTCGGGTCGGGTCGGGCCTAATATAAAGGAAACCAGACCCAAACCCGTTTAACAAATGGGTCTATTCTTGGACCCAGACCCGTACCATTTAACAAATGGGTCGGGTCTGGGTCGGGTCTAAATGGGTTGGGTCTGGGTACCCCATCGGGTCCACTGACCCATTTACAGCCCTAATAACGTGCCAACCAAGGCAGTGAGAGGATGAGCTGGAGTTGGCCCCACCATGATGTGTATGTGAAATCCGCTCCACCTATAAGGTTAGAAACAAACATTTTGCTGAATGGATAAAACATGAGACACATCGATCGTTATAGTGGGCTACACGAGGGGAAATAGGCAGGGGGACGCCCACCATCCAAACTGTATTATTTGGTTTGGCACACATAAATTAAGTATGAGTATAATTATTGTTGCCCATGCATGAATTTTCTCAAGAAAACTAATGGTTGGAGTGGATTTCACATAAACATTACGATGGACCATGTAAAAATCCAATGATAGACATTCCCTCTCTCATTGTTTCCCTTGGCGTGGCCCACCTGAATCATAAATCTAACTGTTGTTTCAAATCTATGGATAAATAGATATCACTTACATGATGATCGCAATAGATTTCAGCACACATCACTGTAGGGCCCACCCTATCTAGGTTCTCAAGATGACCGTGAGTTGGACCACAGGAAAGTATGTTGCGGTATAGTTCGCAGGAGACCACCACTATATATATACTGCTCACCTGTGCACTTCTCGTGAGAGAACTCATGAGTACTTTTTCTTGGCTCATCACACATGATGTGAGCCCAAAATCTGAGCCGTCCATGTGATGCAGCACCTCAGAAAACTCCTAGGGCCCATCTTTCAACTTGTTCCAGAACTTTGGTGGGACATGAGAGAAGGAAACAATTTCCTTCCTTGATTTGTTTCTTGCTTTCTGTTGTGGCCCATCAAAGTTTTGAATCAGATTGAAAGATGGACCTTAGGGGTTTTTTTGGGTGCTACATGACATGGACGGCTCAGATTTTGGGCTCACATCACGTGCGATGAGCCATGAAAAAGTGCTCATGAGTCTCTCGTGAGAGAAGTGCCGACGTGAGCATTCCACTATATATATATATATATATATATATATATATATAGAGAGAGAGAGAGAGAGAGAGAGAGAGAGAGGAATGCTCACGTGGGCACTTCTCGTGAGAGACACTCGTGAGCACTTTTTCTTGGCTCATCGCACGTGATGTGAGCCTAAAATCTGAGCCGTCCATATGATGCAGCACCTCAAAAAATTCCTAGGGCCCATCTTTCAACTTGTTCCGGAACTTTGGTGGGCCATGAAAGAAGGAAACAGTTTCACGTGCTTTGATTTGCCTCTTACTTTCTGCTGCGGCCCACCAGAGTTTTGGATCAGGTTGAAAGATGGGCGCTAGGGGTTTTTTAGGGTGCTGCATCACATGGACGGCTCAGATTTTGGGATCACACGTGCGATGAGCCAAGAAAAAGTGCTCACGAGTGTCTCTCACGAGAAGTGCCCCTGTTAGCATTCCTCTCTCTCTCTCTCTCTCTCTCTCTCTCTCTCTCTCTCTCTCTCTCTATATATATATATATATATATATATATATATATATATATATATATATATATATATATATATATATATATATATATGCTCTCCCATATGAGAACTCATCACACATGATGTGAGCCCAAAATCTGAGCCATCCATGTGATGAAGCACCTCGGAAAACATTAGTTGGCCCAGCTTTCAACCTGTTCCAAAACTTTAGTGGGACATGAAAAAAGGAAACAATTTCCTCCCTTGATTTGTCCACTTCTCTACTATTTTGTAGACAATGGTATTTTTTTCAGAAATGATCCCAACAAGTAGTTCTGTGTGGCCTACTGTGGGCCACATGATGTGTGACTGACATCCATTTTGTCCATCGTTTTATGGATCCCTCAGGTTAAGACATGAGCTAAAAGATCATGCTGGTCCGAAAAACTTAGGTGATGCTGGAGAACCAGCTATGTGGGTGAGACCCTGACCATAGGGCCCAACTCTATGTATGCATTGTATATCCATGCCGTCCATCTATTTTTCGAGCTAATGTTAGGATATGGTTCCAAAAATAAAGCTGATACAAGTAACAGGCAGAGCACACCATAGGAAAGAGTGGTCATTGAACTCCCACCATTAAAACCTTCATAGCGTCCATTGTGATGTTCAATGACCATCCAACCTATTGATAAGGTCATAATGATCTGGATGAAAGGAAAAAAACAAATTTCAGCTTGATGTAAAGCTTTTGTGTCCCTCAAAAGGTTTTCCATGGTCATTAACTACTGTTTCCTATGGTGTGGTCCACCTGAAATTTATACCTGCTTCATTTGTGGGACCATGGCCTACAATAAGCTGGAAAAATAGATGAATGGCATGGATATATAATTCATACATCAAGGTGGGCCCCGACAGTCGAGTAATCTGACTTAGGCCGAGTTGGTTGGTAATAAAACTATTGATTTTTACATAGGAATTCTTCTTGCAATGGAATTTTACTAAATAATGCCTCCAGAATTACCTATGTTATTGTGGAGTGCCTCTTATAGGTGAATTTATGCTGCTGCCCTTGTTTATATCTTCTTCACTGAGCGGGATTGAGAATGGTGGGGCCCTGTGGTATGTGTCTTATGTCCAACTTATCAGCAGATGTATACACCACTCAAAACTAGAGCTGGACACGAATTGAGTTTAACCGTTTGGATCAACTTGGTAAAACTGTTCAAATAGAAAGTTTTATTGTTCGAACTTTGTTCATGTGTTCAAAAAAAAATTCAATTCAATTTCAAACATAGTCCTATTCGACTCGACTCGAACTCGACTCGATTATATATATATATATATATATATATATATATATATATATATATATATATATATAGAGAGAGAGAGAGAGAGAGAGAGAGAGAGAGAGAGAGAGAGAGAGGTGGATGACAAATAAACGTGACTGTGAGCCCAGGAAGGTTTCAATGGTGGACATCATTCTCCTCACTGTTTCCTGTGGTGTGGTCCATTTGAGTTTTGTATCTGCCTCATTTCTTATTTAATGCCTTAAAATAAGCTGTACAAATAGATGGACAGAGTGGATAAAACAAATACATCATGGTGGGACACAGAGAACGAAAAAATTGGTATTTATTATTCAGTAGTAGAAAAAAGATTTTCAAGCAAAAAATGCGAAATTGTTTGAACTTGTTCGAACTCGTAAAAATGGTTCGAAATCCATATGTTCGAACATGATTGGGCTAGACCAAAATGAGTTCAAACAGAGCCATCCTGTTTGAATGTTTGTTCGAACATTGTTCGAACACACCCACTCAAGCAGCCGAATAATCGGATCTGGTCCATGTTCAACTCGGATCGGATCGTTGTCCACCTCTACTCGAAGCATCCAAATTAAATTACAGCCCATTTGATGATCTGATCAGCCTAATTATTTGTTCTTGTGACCGCTGTGGTAGGTCTATATGTTGGACGGGTTGGATGTTTCACACATACCATGTGGACCCCACAAGTCTTAACTTTCACTGTTTTTTAAAGAAAAAATAGATAAGGAAATTTTTTGTCTCCCAAAGCACCTCACTGTAATTTCAAATTGTGGAGGCATTGTTTGGTAAAACGTTAGGGAATTTTGCCAAAAGAGGCTTGTTTTTCTGTTTCTCGCCGGTACCTAACTAGGACCGGACAGGGGCTATGAGGGGCCACTTGTGGGTTTGATCCACACCGTCCACTATTTTTCCATATCATTTTATGGCGCAGGCTCAAAAGTGAGGCAGAATATCCAAGGCTCAAGTGGATCACACAAGGGAAAGCCATGGTGCTAATGAAACAACTATTTTATTCATCTCATCTCAGGTAGGCTTAAATATGATATATATCTAACACTCAAATAGACCACATGACTTATAGCAGTGGTATTGAATATGCACCGTTGAACTGCACCCTTGTGGTGTGGCCCACCATGATGTTTTTGAGAATCCAACCTGATCACCAATTTTTGCAGCTGATTTTAATCTGTGGGCCAAAATATAATGAAGATCTAAAATTCAAGTAGGCCAGCAACTTCAAACAGGTGATATCGAAACTCTGATCGCCCCACCCCAACGCAGGAGATAAACTAATTGGATGTCTTACCATGATGTTTTTGAGAAATCCACCCTGTCAGCTCATTTTAGGTTGTGGGCCCAATTATGAGACAAATCCAACACCTGAGTGAGCCATGCTACTTGAAACAGTGTTATTGAACCTCCAATGTTGAAATAGTCACAAGGCCTACATTGATTTTTTTTTTAAGAATCCCGATCCTTTGCTCGACCCAAATAGGAAAATCCTATTTAGCCCAAGCTCATTGGTCCACATCAGCCCCTGACTGCATGCAGTAACTCTGACAATGTCAATACTGAGGTGGAACAATCAGCTCAGTGCCCTGTTTGGGCGCGGATTTCCTGTGAAAGCCTTACCAAGGTGGGGCCCACAGTGATTTTTTGATAAATCCACTCCCTCCATCTTTTTTGGGATCTCATTTTAGGACATGAGAACAAAAATGAACCGGATCCAAGACTCAAGTGGGCCTCACTAAATGAAAAAATGGGTAGGTAAATTACTACCGTTGAAACCTCCCTGGGGTCCACAGTGATGTTTGTATGACATCCATACCGTTCATAACGTCACTACTACTGGGATGAACTGGAAACACAAATATTATCCTGATTCGAAACTCCTGTGGCTCCACAAATATTTCAACTGTGGACGTTCAATCCTCACGTTTTCGGCCCACTTGAGTCTTGGATCCGGTTCATTTTTGTTTTCACGTCCTAAAATGAGTTCCCAAAACGGATGGACGGGGTGGATTTATCAAAAACATCACTGTGGGTCCCACCTTGGTTCCCAGCGCAGGAACTTCCTGCCCAAGGCTTTCGCAGGAAATCCGCGCCCTGTTTGATCCAAGCAGAGTATGCGGACTCGTTTTTTAAATATCCACCTGTCCACTGGTTTCTTCCTATGATCTCATGGGTGTGGGAGTAACCTTGTGACCTGTTTGGATGGCATATTATCAGCATAGTGGGCTTGCGAAGATTTCAATGGTAGTCATTTAGTTTCCGTTGTTTCCATAAATGTGGCGCACTTAAGTTTTACATCTGCCTCATTTTTAACTCACCTCCTAACATAATCCTTTAAAATGGATGGAGTGGATTTCTAAGAAACATCATGCTGAATTCACGCACATGAACCTGATTGTAGACCCACCTTTATGTTTTGTATATCCATGCCCGCTCAAAATTGAAACAGATCCAAATCTCAAGTGGACCACATGATAAGAAATAAGAAATATGGTGAATGAACGCCCACCATTGAAAACTTCTTGGGGCCAAAAAACTTTTGGATCAAATTGGTAGGTCTATGTGACGTTATGAAGGGGTTGGATGGAAAATAATGGAAAATAAACATTACAGGAGCCTTTGGATGTTTTTAATGGTGGGCGTTAATTACCACTGTTTCCATGGTGTGGCCCACATGAGATTTACATCTGGTTCATTATTGGGCCAATACTCTAAAATGAGTTGACAAAACAGATAAACCGAGTGGATATCTTGCACATGCATTAAAGTGGAACCTAGGATTTGAATCCGATGCATGTCTCTTAATTTAGACGGTCTAGATTGGCTTCTTAATCCAGATCTCAAGAAGAAGATTTGGAGAGGATTCTTGGCGGTTTCTCGCCGATACGGTGTTGGGTGGGGTCCACCATAACGTAATGAGAAATCCGCTCCGTCCATCAGATTTCTCGGAATCATGTCTGGACAGCAGTAAAAACGAGGCAGATTCAACGTTCATGTGGGCCGCACAGTGTTGGAGCAAAGGCTACCGTTGAAGCTTCCTTTGATCTGTTGAACGGCTTGATCCTCCGGTGGGTCCCATTGATGGACGGTCCTCATTAACGGTGGGTGTGGAATCCACCGAGCATGGGAGAATTGGGTTTCCCAGTTTCTCATTGCTATGATATTATTATTATTTTTTTTTATATAGTTATGTGGACCCCACACTTGTGATGTCTGTGAAACATAGAGGCCATCCATCTGATCGGTAGGTCTTTTTAGGACGTGGGCCAAAAAATGAGACAGATCTAACACTTGGGTGGGCAGAGCAATGTCTACTGTTGATCATCTTTCCTTCTCCTTTCAATTTGGATTGGATGGTGTCTCACCACCGGAAGCTGATTAGCTACTGACAGGTTGAGTAGCTATCTCGCTACTAAAGTGACGTCACCAACTTGTGGGCCCCACCGTGATGTATGTGCTGTATCCACACCGTCCATCCATTTAGAGAGATCATCTTAGGGCATGAACTAAAGAATGAGACTATCACAATCCAAACGAACAAACAACATTCCTGGAATTAAAATCTCATTCCAAAAACACAAAGAAATAATTATAAGATAAAGAACCCAAAAAAAAAAACTATCACATTCCAAACAAACAAATTAAAACTCATTCGAATTTCGAAAATAGAGAAAACATTAGTATGATCTGATTTTCTCCGGGTGGAGTCTTCTTCATCATGTACTTCCGGTTGGAGAGGTTGTTTGGGGATTGCAGTGAAGATTTCTCCGGGTGAGATATATGATGATTGTGATGATGAAGACAAAACTGATGAAGGCACCCATCACCGCTAAGATGAGAGGGGCATTGATCTTTCCAAACATTTGTCTCTATAACATATTTCAATATGTGCACGTATATAAAGCAACTAATACCGATAATTATAAAATTGGGTATTGCAATACCCATGGCTTTGAAGAAGATCAGTATGAAAGAAAGAAAGAAAGAAAGAGCTGTGTTGAGGAGAGAGAGACCTGTGCAGGGATTTGTGCATAGGTATATCTAGTTTCAGTTCTTATACATGTGAAAGAATGAAAACTAGGAAGCGGATTAGCTAACGTCACCAAGTTATGTGGGCCCCACCATGATGTATTTGTTGTATCCACACTCTCACATCCATTTGATAAGCTGATGTATTTGTTGTATTTTTTTTATTCTACCTTCTTTCATGTCTTTTTTAACTGATAAACAGGTTCGATCTCAAATAAACATCATCACTTCTTAGCGTCATTGTCCCCACTGTTTTCTGCGGTGGGATCCATGTGTCTCATTATTTGCCTTGATGTGGATGCAATACATGCATAATTTTGCGGTTGATTTTTTTCTTTTTTTCTAATGTCCTGAAATTATCTCACAAAAACGGATAAACGGGTTAATTTCTAACAAACATCACGCGCGATTCCCAATAAGATGATGTATATATATAGGAGCAGAGGTTCTCTGCTTGTTTTAACAGAGGATCCTGATATATATATATATATATATATATATATATATATATATATATATATATATATATATATATATATATATATATATATATATATATATATATAACCGGATTTGTTTCATTGGTGAATCTAAATGACGGATTTCCCATTATCCGCAAGGTCCAACGTTCTGTGGATCAATAACTGTGGGCCTACAGTGATGTATGCTCCTTACATGCACAACGTCCATCCATTTTGACAGCTCATTTTAGCCCATGATCCAAAAATGAGATCTTAGGTGGGCAAATAGCACATGAAGCAGTAAGCGCCTGTCTGAAAATAATGTAACCCATGAGATTTTTGGTGTAATTCATTCTATTAAGCATTAATTACTTACCACAACAGTGGCAACTTTTAAAACAGATGAGACTTTGTGGAGTGTGTTTTATCCATGTCATCCGTTCATTTGGCCATATCATTCCAAGGTATACCCAAAAAATGAGGCCAATCTAAAGTTAGAATGGACCACACCATAAGAAGAACATTTAAATGGTTAGTGTTAAATCTCCATTGTTTTCTGTGGTGTGGTCCACTTGAGCTCCCAATCTGCCTCATTTTCAAGTCCTGTAATAATTAATGGTTGGCGTGGATATGATAAATATATCATGTGGTGACATCGGTGGCGACGTCCAAAGCATGACGGACCGGGTTAAATTAAGGAGCTTGCTGTGGAGATGGGTCACCGGTTCGTGAACCCAATGTCTCACCTGGCGACTCCAGACGCATTCTGAGTCCTTTAGCTGAACCTGATAGGGTTAGTTTCCCGCAGGGGGTTAGCCATTACACATCTGGCCACGTGCCATCTTTACGATTTTGTTAACATCATTACAGCCTCGTTTTTCCTGCCAAAGATAGGCGATCTGATTCAACGGGCAAAGTCAGGCAGTAAAGATCGTCCGATCAGAGAGAGGTTTGTCACACTCTGCAATGGGGTCCACGATCTGGAAAGTCCTGATTGATATGTGAAACGCCACGTGTATAGCTGATGTGTGGAACCAATTTAGTGGGACCGGAATCCTCTACAGCACACGTAAAATATTAAGCTCTATGAGGCCCCACCATGTTGTCTATCTAACATCCACTCCGTCTATCAGGTTCTCTACTAGATTCTAGTGCGTAAAGAGAAAAATCAGACAGATTCACGACTCAGGAGGGCCACACAACAAGGAAAATATGGATGTAATATCAGCCATACTCTTGTGTGTGAGCCGTATAGTCGTATGTCTACTTGTCAGTTGATATCAATGGAGATGGTTTGTTGAGTCCCATACTCAGCTGAACGTAGAGTGTTGCTGTATTTCTCCTTGATGGAGCATGGGCCCACTACTCAGAACTGAAAATATACTGTACATGGACGGACGCGGATTGCCTGCAAAAGCCACTTGCAGCGTCTCCTGCTCTCGGAATCTAGGTAGGGCCTACCGTGATGTTTGTGAGAAATCTATGCCGTCCAACCATTTTGTGAACTCATTTTAGGCTGTGCAACCAAAAATGATCCGGATCCAAGACTAAAGTGGGCCGCTCTAAAGCAAAAGGCAGGTAGGGAAATTCTCACCGTTGAAACCTCTATGCGGTTCACAGTGATGTTTATATTAGGGCTGAAAGTCGGGCGGGTTGGGTCGGGTTGGTGCTAAACCCTAACCCAACCCAAGGTCCCTATACCTCAACCCTAACCCAACCCAACCCAACCCAACCTCGGGTTGGGAATTCTCAACCCAAACCCAACCCAAGCGGGCTCGGTTGGGTTGATCGGGTTGGTCGGGTTGATACACGCTAATATTTTCGTTATTACATTAGTCTATTATGTTTCAATACATGCCTTATTTTTTATACCTATAGCTTTATTAATTATATATGTACTTAGTTATGTAAAGAACTTCACTTTACCTAAACAAATAAGTTAAAATACAAGTAAACATTATAAGTTTACTTCACTAAAGTATAATAAAAGTATAAGTAAGTTGTATATAGATCGGGTTCGGGTTGGGTCGGGCAACCCGAGACCTCAACCCAAGCCCGACCCAAACTTCATCGGGTTGATGTTTTCATAGCCCAAGCTTGAGATCGGGTTCGATACTTCTTGCCCAAGCCCAACCCAATGTCGGGTCGGTCACGGGTCGGTCGGGTTGAACCCGCCCAACTTTCAGCCCTAGTTTATATGCCATCAATACCGTTCATAATGTCATTCCTACCGAGATGAACTGAAAAAACAAATATTATCCTGATTCAAAACTTCTATGGCCCCCAAATATTTCAACTATGGAAGTTCAATCGTCACGTTTTCGGACCACTTTAGTCTTGGATACAGTTCTATTTTTATTTTTTTTGTTGTAGCGCCTGAAATGAGCTCACAAAACGGTTGGACGGTGTAAATTTCTCACAAACATCACGTTGGGCCCTAAAGTCCAAATTGTGTCCCACTCTTCAGCCAAAGCAAAGTTCCAATATCAGATCGATTGGAGAAAATTTCACCACCGAGGATTAGACATTTAATTGTCCATGTGATGACCACAAATTGAAAAGTTAGAATAAAAAATTCAACTAAAATTTGGATTAAGACCATGCGCAAGGGCACCCATAAAATAAATTTTTAAAAAAAAAGGCTAAAGGCCTAAAAGAAAAAAAAACAAGTGAGAGAAGGTAAAGAGATTTACATTATTTAGCAATATCCCTTACATCTATATAGGCAATAACATATACCTTTCGTACGTACTATGAACATGAGGATGAGAACAGAATGGACGGAGTGGATTTCAGATATACAACATGGTGGACCCGAAAGAGCATGGGTGTTTTATCACGGTGCATAAAACAAATGCATTAAACGATTTCAATTCCATCCAAAAGCAGCCCAAATTGAAAACAACCATTAAAAATAGCAATTGTCAATTTTGGACGTGTTTGGATGCACCACTTCAATGAATTACAATAATTTGTTCTCTAGCAGTATGGTATACCAACAGAAATCATCCATAAGGGAGTCATGATATAGTATACCACAATAAGATTCATTTGCATTCTAATCAAGAACCATAACCGTCCGAATTCAACGCCCACCACTGGAGAGGACTCGTTCAGGTCCAGAGAACGAATGAACAGATGACTTCTTGATCAATGTGGCGTACGGCACAGCAAATCCATCCAACCCTCCATCAATGCCCACACCATTGGGTGATAACTCAGGAAAGACAGCATCGCCGTCCAAGAACTGCGTAACCTGCCTCATGCTCGGCCTGGCGGTTGGCGTAGGGTGCATGCAAAGCAGGCCCAGCTTCAAAACCATCTCCAATTCCTCCTCCACATACTCATATCTGAGCCGACGGTCCCTCACCTCATAATCCCACTTGAGCATGCTAATTTGTTTATGGTGCAGATATAGTGCTGAATATAGTACAGTTTTTGGACCTGATTATAGGGTTTGGTATATCTTCTATTTTCTTGTATGAGCCTTCTGTATTTTCTATTTATCGATATGTTCTCATTGTAAGAAAGCCTCGAAATAAGAAATCTCTCTCCCTCTCCCGTGGAGTAGGCTGCATCTAAACCGCAACCATGTAATAAGAAATCTCTCTCCCTCTCCCGTGGAGTAGGCTGCATCTAAACCGCAACCATGTAAATTCTATTTGTTTTGTGTACGGGTTTATGTTCATTTGATTCATTATACTCATTATCCATTGATATCCCTAGCCATTCTAACTCAATTAATCCAGCCGTTGAATCTGGCCCATCCATTTTTCAATCTCCATTCCTTTTTCTGGCCCCAAGAAGGTTTCAACGTTCAGAGTCCCCATCCCTACCGTTTCCTGTTGCGTGGCCCACTTGAGTGTTGGATCTGCCTGATTTTTGTAATATTGTTCTCAAATGATCCGGAGCAACTGATGGACGGAGTGGATTGCACAAAGAAGTTGCAGTGGCTCCACAGAGCTTTGCATTGTAGCCGTACAGTGTTCAAATTATCCAAAATATCCCTATATTATCTGCATCTCTAGCTCAGTGATACCGATGATATTAGGAGCAATACTGGTATAAAAATTTCCAAGTATTGATGATGTATTACTAAACATCACAATATTTTTAACTGTTTAAATTTAAGGCGTTATTTGTATTGCCAATGCATTGATACTGCAACTATATCGTTAATATTTTTTACCATGTAAATTCTAAGTGTCGCTTGTATATTCAATGTATCTGCAATATTTTAATGATATCGCCAATGTATTGATATTGTAAAAAATCTGTATATTAAAAAATTCTCATTTCATATTTTTTATGCAGGCGTAGTTGTATGCAACACTCAATTAATTAACAATAATATTGATAATAGCATAATAATAATGATAATATCTCGCATCATGGCAATAATATTTGGATGGAAGGTCAGATATCAGATGGATGAGATGATTGGATTGATTTCTAACGGCAGCACATGCTTTTAGGCCCTCATTAATTAGAAACATATTATGTATGCATTTTTTTTTTTTATAATTTTTAATTCCTAAACATGGAAATATGTGTATTTTAGTATCTCCTAAAGTTCCACTGAAAAATTTCACCTCTTTTTTCAAGTTCTCCACATTTCCGATTATCAATGATATCAATATTGTTTTCGCATCCTAACAAAACTTTTAGCGATATTGAAACTTCAAACACTGGCAGTTAGAAGAGAAAAATTTTCATACTGTGGGATTGATGATACGCAGGCACCTAGGAATCAGCTAGAAATTGCATAGCTAATCATGTGTAATAGCTACTCATGTGAAATTGCATGATTTTCACCTCAGATAATCTGAATGGCGTGGCCCACCATGCACTGGTCAGTATCTTGCACAGCTGTCACGTGGCTGATGTGATCCACGTGGGCCATTTGTGTGAACGTACGAGAGAGTGCTTGATATTTTAAAGTAGGCATACAACTATATCAACTGAAAGTGAGAAGAAGGTTCCCAATCCATAAAATGGCAACACCGACGGTGGAGAAAGAGAGTTTCATATATCTGAGGATACATCTATGAACCTTTTTTTTATTCCTCCTTTTAAGCTTTTCAAAAGCAACTTCCCACGCGTTTACGCTTTTCTTGAATGGGGAGGGAGAGAATTAGCTGTGACCTGGGTAACATGTTAGTGAGTGTTTTTTCCCTGACCTTGGGGCCCACCTTGATGGATGTGTTGTATATCTACGCGGTCCATCAGTTTTTCCAGCTCATTTTATGGCATGGGCCCAAAAATGAAGCAGACCCAAATCTCAAAATCAACACAGTAGGGATTGAATGCCCACCATTAAAAATTTTGTGGGGCCACAAGTTTTGGATAAAGCTGATATTTGGTGTTTTCCTTTATTCAGGTCTCTGTGACTTTAACAATAGGTCCGATGGAAATAAAAATTTGGGTGGGCTTGAGGAAGTTTTTAATGGTGATGGTGTTCAATGAACACTGTTTCATGTAGTGTGGTCCACTTGAGATTTGAATCCACTTCATTTTTTGGAGCAAGCCCTAAAATGATCTAGGAAAACTGATGGATGGCATGGATATAAAACACATACATCGTAGACCCCACAGTCAGTTAAATAACCTCGAACGTGTTACCCGGGTACGTAACACCTAATCGGCAATCCAGAACGTTAGAATCGCTCACCCAACAACCCATGAAACACAACTGGGGATAAGAGCCGAAGTAGGGTAAATCGTGCTACAACATTCAACCCCTTTAGCTGGATCCTTTATACACGTCAGTGCTAGAAAAAGCTTTGTGGCCGTCATGATGCATGTGTTTTATCCATGCAATCCATCCATTTTTCCAGCTCATGTGTGGTAGGTGGACCAACTATCGGAAACGATGGTGATTGAATGCCACCAAAGCTGATATTTGTGTTTTCCCTTGTATAGGTCTTTTTTACCTAATCAACAAGTTGGATGAAAACTAAACATATTGGTGGGCCTATAATGTTTTCAATAGTGGGCCATCAACTACCATTGTTTCCAATAATATGGTCCACCTGAGATAATTTGGATATGCTTCTATTTGTACCAATGCCCTAGAACATATACATTATGATGGGGCCCACCGATCTTTTCCAGCACCAACAATTAGCCACTAGCACAAAAAGTCAGCCCAAATTCATAACTTAAGTGGGCATGTAAAAAAGAACTATGTGGACACGATCATGAATATAGGTTCGTACGTGAGTATCTGATATTTCATTTACACCATTGATTAAGTGCCCCTGAAATGGGGTTTAGATTATATTCTAAATATTTTGAAATTGAAAGTTGCACCCAAGATAATTTATTGAGAGAATTTTATTTTGTCAAACATATAATTTTAAGAAAAAAACAATGCGAAAATTTGGTGACGAAACATAAGAAATAGTATTTCATTTCCCACACTTTACTTAGAAATAAGGTTTTAAAATAAAATTTTCTTTTCGATTTTTTCGGCAAATCCAAACAGGCACTAAGAAGAAATTTAGTGGGTGTGACCCCTACCGTGTGGGGCACATCTTGATGTATTTTTTAAATTTCTTGACCCTCTATCTGTTTTCTCATATCATTTTAGGATGTGATCCAAAACGGTAAGAAGATCCAAATCATGTGTACCATAACACTGGAAACAATGATGAATAACCATTAAAAACGTTGTGGGCCATAAAAGTTTTGGATCAATCTGATATTTATATTTTCCCTTTATCAAGACCTTATTGACACTATCAAGAACTTGGATTGCAAATAAAAATTACCAAAACCTTACGATGGTCTCTTTGGAATTGTTAACGGTGGGGCAATCAATCACATTGTTTCTAATGGTATGGTCCACTTGAGATTTGGATCTGCATAATTTTTGGAAACTCATCCTAAAACGGGCTTTAGAAACTGATGGACGGAATGGATACACAAAATAGCATTAATGTGTGCCATACTGTAGGGGTAACAACCACTAAACTGTTCCCGGGGTAACACCTGAATTCGCGCCCATGTGTTGATCCACACAGTCCATCCATTTTTCTTGATCATTTCAGGGCATGATTCCAAAAACGAGACAGATGTCTCAGGCAGACCACATTAAATAGCAGGAATTTGACATATGATGTTGAAAGCTCTTAACGGCAAAGAAGGACGGATCAAGGTGTTTTTCCTTCATCCAGGTCGTTAGATGGAAAATAAACGTTAAGGTAGGCCCTAGAAAGGCTTCAATAGTAGTCATCCAGATCCATTTGAGATTTGCATCTGCCTCGTTTTCGAGGCGTGCCCTAAAATGGTCGGAACAAAATGAATGGCCGGAGTAGATCTAATAAATATATTATGGTGGACCCACAGAAATTCAACACGTTAAAACATTCAGCAGAGAATCCATCTACCAAATTGGAAATAGCGTAAATGTCGAAATCTGCATGTATATGAGTTCAATAAGCTTCTTCTTCTTCTTCTCAGTCCGTTTTATCAAATATTGTGGGTGGATTATGATAGTTCCAATGTTTTTGTGTTTTCTTTATGAAGAATAGTTTCATGGCTGCTCGTGGGCCTTTAAGAAGAATGAAAGGTGGGTTGGAAATTAATAATGGTGGCCCCCACACGGTGTGGTCCACCTAAAATTTGAATCTTCTTCAGTTTTAGGTTTGAGGAAAGTTCTAATGGTGGACAATGTTTTAACCCCTAAATCAAACATAAAAATAAATGTTACATGTAAGAAGTTTTGCAGCCGTCGTGTACTTTAACGAGAACTGAAAATATTTCCTTAAATAGCAAAATATCAAGAACAACAACCTCCTCTTTTAATATCGCTGTCACTGTTGATCTTGCGGAAAAAAAAACATGACCAGAATTAAAAAAAAAAAAAAAGAAAAAAAAATTGACTAATTGTTATTCACCATAGAATTTTAAGAGCCTAAAGATGATCATCATCTGTTTCAGATCAGCTGCAACGAGCAACCTTACAACATTCTCTTCGTTTTCAGATTCTACCGCGTCGAACTGTGATTACAGCATTTCGAAAATCCCTAACAAGCGAAAAGTTAACCAGCTTTTCAAGAGATTAGTTTAATACCTTAAGATTTCTATGAATCTTAACGGAGTTTCCACCCATTTCGTAACCCTTAATGCATAACGACTTGAGTTGTTTCTTTAATTTCAACAGATTTCTGGTTAGCTCTTCTAAAGTAAATATCGATTTCCTACTTCTGTTTTGCATGCTTTGCTGATCACTCGAATACACTATTTTATACCAGTCAGTCAAGCTAAAATTCCCTGAACTATAAATCTTCTCAATTTTCTTTACAGCCCTTCCTCCTCTTTTGCAAATACCTCTCCCTGTCCTTCTGCTTCTTCTACTCATCCTTTTCAATGTCCTCTGGTACTTTTCGATCATCTCGGGTAAGCTAGGTGTAAAGAATTTTCCTTCTCGGCTTTTTCCCTAGCGACTTTCCACAGTTAAAGGTGATGAAGAAGTTGGGACTTTCCTTGTCGGCATTTTCTCTAACGGCTTTCCTTGCCGACATTTTCCCTGATGGCCAGTCGAGAAAGGATCCCAACCAACGGTCAACATACAATGGAAAAGCATTGTCTCGCTATTTTGGTGTCCATTTTAGTTAACCTTTTGCCTTCATTTTCTTAGCTTTGACATTGTCTCGCCTAATACGAAAAAGCATTTAAGATGGGTGGGTTGACAGGAAATGACACGTGGCAGAGAGGTGGGCCTTTTGTCGGTTGTGCATTGTGCTTATCTCTCACCCGTACGATCCGAATGCTTTAGGTCGACTTTCTTGGGAGCGGATTAGGTGAGACCCTAGATCCACCGAGGTAGGTGGGACCCCTGACCGTGGGCTCATTGTGATTATGTGCCTTAAATCCACATCGTTAAAAAAAATTTAAGATTATTTTAAGGCATGATACAAAAAATGAAGCTGGCTTAATTCTTAGGTGGACCACACCACAGAAACAGTCATGATTGAATCCGCACCATTAAAAAATCCATCGGAATTTTTATTTGCCATCGAACACCTCCTCAATTGCTCCCCACGTCCACGTCTCAACTTCTTTAGAATCTCCTCCAAATAGTGGAAAACAGCTAAGAAAAATGCCGGCATAGAAAATTCTTCACACCAAGCTCTTTTTCCTTCACCCCGAGCTCTTTTAAAAGATCTACAGGAGAGGTTCAAAAAGGGCCAGAAGGACATGAAAAATTCTTCATGCCAAACTCTTCTTTCTGCACACTAAGCTTGTCTGAAAGATCTACATGAGAGTTTCGAAGATAACCAGAAGGACATGAAAAATTCTTCACACCAAGCTCTTCTTCCTTCACAACGAGTTCTTCTGAAGACTGACTTCTATAAAATGGGGTATGTGAGTGGTCAACAGACCATTCAAAACAATAGGGAATTGGTACCTACTTCGGAAGAGCTCACAAGTAGTCTATTAAAACTAAAAAACAAGTCAGACAGTTATGCACTAAGGGTTTCCAAGTGGGTGAGGACCATATTGAGATTCATAGAGATCTCAAGCAATTGAACACCAACTTGGGAAGCTGGGAAACTTCTCGGTTGTAATTGATTTCAGATCTGCATTAATCACAATTGATAAGCCGATAAAAATTTTCAATTCATATCATCCGCTGTTCCGTGCGCTAGAATCTGAAGATGAAGAGAATGGTTTAAAGCAACTCATAACAGCTGATTTGAAACAGATGATGATCACAAAGAATGTGATCATCTTTAATTTCTTAAAATCCTATGATGGATAACAATTAATCTATTTTTTCTTTTTTATTTGTTTTTCTTAATTATGATTATATTTTTTTTATTCAACATGATCAGCTGTGGCAGAGATATTAAAAGAGGGGTTTGCTGTCCCAGACATTTTGCTGATGAAATAAAAGTTTTCAATGCTCGTTAAAGCACACGACGGCTATAAAGCTTCTGTCGTGTAGCATTATTTCACGTAAGGGATTAATTTTTTTTTCGTATACTGAAGTTTGTTTAGGGGTTAGTTTGTTTTTCCGCATACTGCAGTTTGTTTAGGGGTTACTTTGTTCCTCTGCTTCCGTTTTTTTATCTCTGATTTCTATTTTTTCGTATATATTCCTCTCGAGGGGTATTTTTTGTGATAGCATTGTTTAAAAAATTCATGCCATGGAAGTATCATACATTACAGCTCCCTCCTTAAAGTACATGTGCCAAAGATGTATGGAAATCAAGACCGTTGACGTACGAGTCCATTACATAGATAGTAATATCGAAAAAGGAAGGGACGATACCCCACAGCTGCCTATGTTTTAAGTCATTTCCTAAAATCCGCTTTATCTTTCGAAATATAGCCAAAAATTTGCCTTGGTAGACTTTTGACTGCCAATTTGGTAACGACGTCAGCCGTTATCCTAGAAAAAGACCATTTTACACCAACTTATTAGAAGATTTTAAATCCTATATCTTGCCATTTACTATACAAAATCCACGGACAAGAGGACTATATTGTGGGCCCTACAATGATTTGTTTGTTCCATCCACGCCGTCTATCATTCTTGGATCATTATTTTACAGAATGAGCAAAACAATGAGGAACATCAAGATCTCAAGTGGACCCCACAACAAAAAAAAAACAGTGGCAAATGAACTCCTTACCCTTGATTTTTGTGTAGCCCATCATGATGATAACACTACATCTAATCTAACCATGAGGTAGCTTAATAAAATTTATGCCTAGAATCAAAACATCAGGTCCAACTGTGACTCAGATGGGCCAGACAAATTGAAAACCATTTCGAGGATGAGAATTGGCCAATACTCTTGTGAATCGTGTGGTCCACTGGAATCATGGATGGACAGGAAACTTGGGCCCTGAGCCTAATATGGGTGAAAAACGAGGTGGTACAGGTGGACTTCAAATACACATCATAGTGGGCCACCTTATTTTTAAAGTCATGCCTCATGATGTAATTGCCCGAGATCAAAGTTTTTTCAAGGACACAAAATCAAAGCCCATTGAGTCTCCGTCCAGCAAGTCTTTGTGAGCCAACTGTGATACATGGATTTTTATCGACACCGTACATCCATTTTTTCCAGATTATGTTAGTGTAAGAACCAAAAAATACGGCAGATGCGGGGGTCAAGTATACCATACAGTACAAGATTGAATGCTCACCAATAACTACTTCTTGGATATTGTAAACACACAATTAAAACATTCTTTGGGCCACAGAATCTAAAGCCAATAGTTTTCTTATTTCAGTTTTTCCCGCTGACAATGACATTTATAAACGATTACAAAACCTTATGAACGGTTTAGATGACCTATAAATGTCACAGTGGACCCCAATAATCTTTCAATGGTAGGCACATCTATCTCGGACGTGTAGCCCACTTCAGTTTTTGATCCACCTCAATTTTTGTATTGGGTCCTAATATGAGGTGGGAAAACAGTGAGCCCCACTAGTGGTGAGATTACAAACATTTGTCATGTTGGTTCAACCATCCCATCCGTGCAAAGAGACGGGACTCTAGCCGTAAAGGAGGAGGGAGACAAGACTACGAAGCAAGAGCTGTGGGAAGCTAGGTGGGGCCCACCAGGATGCTTGTGAGAGATCCACCCCAACCATCTGCTTTGACATCTCATTTCAGGGCATGAGTCCAATAATGATGTACATTTAAAAGATTGAGTAAGCCACACGACAGAAAACATTGGGATTATTAGACCATCCGTTGACGTTCAAAAACTGGATGAAAATGATTATTTGATAAGTCAAAAAATGATGTAACTGTTGATGTAGAACGGGTCGCTGACTATTTCATGGCCCTGATGGAGCAAAAGAAGACCGGTCGGGGTCGAAAGTGATCCGGACCGTCAGGACCGTAAATCGGTCGTATCTCACAATCCGGAATGAGTTACGGGACGTATATTATATCAATTTGGGGTAGCTCGAGCTACTTTAGCCAACCAACCCGCTACACCGGGTTGCCCAAGCCGGAATCGCGAGATTCGACCGTATCGACGGTCATTAGGCTAGTTTATCTTCAGTTTTACTATTTATAGTAAGTTTTAATTCGATCATAACTTTGCATCTGTAGGGTTTTAGAGTTAGTGCCCAACATGAAAAGGGCTTAGAATATTTAGTAGAACAACGTGGTTGAGGCCGTTTGATAACTTTCTATTTTTGTCCGAAAACCAAGAGTTCTAATAGGATTGAACGACTTCTATAAATAGTAAGTTTACTATTTATAGTAAGTTGCGTTTTCTAGGAATTTAAGTTGGAGTTGGATTCTGATACTTTACCTAGGGTTTAGTTTCCTATTTATATGCATTGTAATTTCGTTTTTATTGATTCAATTATCAATAAATCAATTATTCGGAATTTATTATTTCCTATTTATTTTTCTTTTATTTTCTTCTCGTGGATTCGAGAACACTCGGTTAGGGAGACGGTGATCGACCTACCACGTCCTCCCTGCGTCATTGGTATCAGAGAGAGGTTTCTTCCTCAGGACGATGGCCTCTAATGAAGGGTTGGATCCTCATCCTAAGGACGATGCTCCAAGGGACTATCTAACGGCGACAGCTTCCGAAGCAGCGCAACGGGAGAACCGGTTGATCCTGCAAGGTATACAGGCAACCTTCGACCAGATTGCAACATCGCTAGCTCCGCTTCGAGCCCAAGGTGACCAACAACCACAAACAGTTGCTATACGGGACAATCGTAGGGCTAGGGAGCATCCCAGGTGGATAATCGTAGGGCTACACCAGACGAATCAGAACTAAGCGATGACGAGGTCGAAGACATTTTGGTACGACGACCTGCGCTAGGGAATGAGCGTGTGGAACGAGCAGAACGAGATTATCGGGGCAAAGCTGATCTTCCCAGCTTTAATGGCCTACTTCGAATAGAAGAGTTCCTCGACTGACTGACAGAGGTCGAACGATACTTCGACTATATGGAAGTGCCGAACGACAAGAAGGTAAAGCTAATTGCATATAAATTTAAATCCGGTGCTTCTGCATGGTGGGAAAACCTACAGGTTTTCCGCACCCGTCAGAATAAGACACCCATCCGAACATGGCCTCGGATGAGACAGCTTCTTAGCTCGATTCCTCCCTAGCGACTATGAACAAATTTTGTTCCAACAATATCAAAATTGTCGCCAGGGAAATCGAACCGTATTCGAATATCTTGAAGAATTCCAGCGATTTGCTACACGGAATAATTTATCGGAATCAGAGGCACAACAAGTATCACGATTCATTGGTGGGTTGCGATTTGCAATCCAGGATCGAGTCCAGATGCATCCAGTCTGGACGTTGAGTGAGGCCAACCAATTGGCCACTCGAGCAGAAACACAGTTGTCACGGCCCCCTGCTCGACCCTATCCGGCAACACGGAATCCCATTACCAGACCCACTCAAGATACCACGTTGGCCAAAGGCAAGGAACCTATAGGAGGGCGTCCTCAACCTCCTACGGTCACGAATCGGGACTGGGGAAGTGGTCCCTCAAGACCTCAACGTGCAGCTCCTGCAACAACGGGTGCCAGCAGGATCCCCAACCCATATGGTCGGCCAAGACCAGACCATTGTCTCCGTTGTGGCCAACCAGGTCATTGGTCGAGCGCTTGCCCCCAACGCCCTGCAGCACACTTAACTACGAATGAAGGCGGCGCGGAAGGTGAATTAACAGAAGGCAACCCTGAATTGGAACAGGCCGAAGAGGGGGACACGGAAGATGTCGATTGGCTGACTGAAGATCATGGGGAATCGCTAGTAGTAAGACGACTACTTTACGCTCTCAGGAAGGAAGTGCACCCACAACGACATAATATTTTTCGCACAAAGTGCACCGTGCAGGGCAAAATCTGTGACGTGATCATAAACAGTGGGAGTAGCGAAAATATTGTCTCGAGAATTATGGTGGATAAGTTACATCTGCCTATGACGAAGCACCCTACCCCTTACTCTATCGGTTGGATCAAGAAGGTGAACGAAACCAAGGTAACTCATCAATGCATTATCTCGTTTTCCATTGGTAAAAGTTATAAGGACGAGGTCCTCTGTGATGTGGTTGACATGGAAGCCTGCCACATGTTACTTGGGCAGCCATGGCAATCAGATCGAGATGTGACCCACAGTGGACGGGAAAACGTATACATGTTCACCAAGGATGGTCGGAAAATTGTTTTGGCCCCTATGACACCAGACAAACACCCTGAAGCTTCTAAAGTGGAGGGGAACTCTCTCCTTACCATTCGCGAGTTTGTTAAGGAATCAAAGGAAACGGGCGAAATTTATGCCGTTATGGTAAAAGGCGAGGAGCCAGGATCCTCTAATATTCCTCAACGCCTTAAACTGCTGCTAGAAGAATTTCGAAGTACATGGCCTGGAGAGTTACCTGATGAGTTGCCCCCCATGCGAGACATACAACATCACATCGACCTTGTCCCAGGGTCCAGCTTGCCCAACCGACCGCACTATCGGATGAGTCCGAAAGAGTGTGAAATTCTACAGGGACAAGTGGAGGAATTGATTCGTAAGGGCCTCATCAAAGAGAGCATGAGCCCGTGTGCCGTTCCGGCACTCCTTACCCCAAAGAAAGATGGAACTTGGCGCATGTGTATCGATAGCCGCGCGATCAATAAAATAACAGTTAAATATCGATTTCCAATACCGCGGTTGGATGACATGCTCGACATGCTCGAGGGCTCTAAGGTGTTCTCAAAACTGGACTTACGGAGTGGTTACCATCAAATCCGTATTAGGCCAGGTGACGAGTGGAAAACGGCCTTCAAGACCAAGGAAGGGCTATATGAGTGGCTGGTTATGCCCTTCGGTTTGACCAACGCACCAAGCACCTTCATGCGTTTAATGAACCAAGTGTTGAAGCCGTTCATTGGCCGTTTCGTTGTCGTTTACTTTGACGACATTCTAATATATAGTCAGGATGAAACAGAGCACATGACCCACATCAGAAAAGTGCTACAAGTGTTGGCCGACAACAAGCTATACTTAAATCTGAAAAAGTGTAGCTTCTTAACTGATCGATTATTGTTTCTGGGGTTCATTGTGTCGTCCACGGGTATTCGAGTGGACGAAGAAAAAGTTCGAGCTATTCGGGATTGGCCGACTCCGACGAACATTATGAGGTACGAAGTTTTCATGGGTTGGCGACCTTCTATCGTCGATTTGTACGGAACTTCAGCAGTATCGTCGCGCCGATTACCGACTGTATGAAGAAGGGTTCGTTTCAATGGACCGAAGGGGCTGAGAAGAGTTTTACAGAAATTAAACATCGGTTGTCCACTACCCCGGTCCTAGTACTCCCTAATTTCGATAAGTTATTTGAGGTAGAATGCGACGCATCTATTGTCGGCATTGGGGGAGTCCTTTCTCAGGAGGGCAGGCCAGTTGCCTTTTACAGTGAGAAACTAAGCGACGCACGACAAAAGTGGTCGACCTATGAACTTGAATTATATGCGGTGGTTCAGGCACTGCGCCATTGGCGCCATTATCTTATTCAAAGGGAATTTATACTGTACACTGATCATCAGGCCTTAAAATTTGTCAATACTCAGACTAATGTGAATCGTATGCATGCTAGATGGATTTCATTTTTACAAGAATTCACGTTCGTTCTGAAACACAAGTCAGGGCAGCAGAACAAGGTGGCAGATGCACTAAGCCGACGTGCATCCCTTCTTATTACAGTGAGCAGTGAAGTGATCGGGTTCAACTATCTCAAGGAACTTTATGCCGACGACGAGGATTTTGCAGATGCATGGAAAAAGTGCCAAGAGGGTCACCCGAGTGACCTTCTAATTCAAGATGATTTTCTCTTCAAAGGAAATCGACTTTGCATTCCGCAGAGTTCGTTACGGGACAAAATTATTATCGAGCTGCATGGCGGTGGCCTCGGCGGTCATCTAGGACGAGATAAGACTCGGGCGATGGTGGAAGAGCGGTATTACTGGCCGCAACTTGCTCGTGATGTTAGCAAGGCGGTACAACGATGTCATATTTGTCAAACCGCTAAGGGACAATCTCAAAATACAGGTCTTTACACGCCGTTACCCGTGCCAGATGCCCCTTGGGAGGATTTATCTATGGATTTTGTATTAGGGCTCCCACGAACACAACGCGGCATGGACTCAGTGTTCGTGGTGGTAGACCGATTCTCCAAGATGTCACACTTCATTCCCTGCAAGAAGACCTTTGATGCGGTAAACGTTGCGAACCTTTTCTTCAGAGAGGTTGTGCGACTACATGGGATTCCTAAAACGATCACTTCAGACTGGGACACAACGTTCGTTAGCCACTTTTGGCGAGCCTTGTGGAATCGGTTCGGTACACGACTTCATTTCAGCAGCGCTTATCATCCACAAACAGATGGACAGACTGAGGTCGTCAACCGCACATTGGGGAATCTCATCCGTTGCCTTTCAGGTGACAAACCGAAGCAGTGGGACATGGCCCTGGCTCAAGCAGAGTTTGCGTTCAACAACATGGTAAACCGATCGACAGGAAAGTCTCCGTTCCATATTGTTTATGGGTGCGTACCTCGTCACACACTTGATTTGGTTCCCCTGCCCAAGCTTCCGGGCATGAGCGTTATAGCTGAACATATGGCAGACCGAATCATGGACATACATGCAGACGTGCGCAACAAATTACAGGCTTCGAACGAGAAGTACAAAGAAGCGGCCGACAAGCATCGACGCGCCAAAGTGTTCGAAATAGGTGATCAGGTGATGGTCCACCTATGTAAAGAGCAATTTCCTACCGGGACCTACAACAAGTTGAAACACAGGAAGATTGGACCGGCCGGTACCGATCATTCGCAAGATCAATGACAATGCCTACGTTGTTGATCTTCCGGATGACATGGAGATTTCAAGGACTTTCAACGTGGCAGATCTGTACGAATATCATGAACCAAAGCTGGACGAGAACTCGGGGTCGAGTTCTTTCGAAGTGGAGGAGACTGATGTAGAACGGGTCGCTGACTATTTCATGGCCCAGATGGAGCAAAAGAAGACCGGTCGGGGTCGAAAGTGATCCGGACCGTCAGGACCGTAAATCGGTCGTATCTCACAATCCGGAATGAGTTACGGGACGTATAATATATCAATTTGGGGTAGCTCGAGCTACTTTAGCCAACCAACCCCGCTACGCCGGGTTGCCCAAGCCGGAATCGCGAGATTCGACCGTATCGACGGTCATTATGCTAGTTTATCTTCAGTTTTACTATTTATAGTAAGTTTTAATTCGATCATAACTTTGCATCTGTAGGGTTTTAGAGTTAGTGCCCAACATGAAAAGGGCTTAGAATATTTAGTAGAACAACGTGGTTGAGGCCGCTTGATAACTTTCTATTTTTGGCCGAAAACCAAGAGTTCTAGTAGGATTGAACGACTTCTATAAATAGTAAAACTGAAGATAAACTAGCCTAATGACCATCGATACGGTCGAATCTCGCGATTCCGGCTTGGGCAACCCGGCATAGCGGGTTGGTTGGCTAAAGTAGCTCGAGCTACCCCAAATTAATATATTATACGTCCCGTAACTCATTCCGGATTGTGAGATACGACCGATTTACGGTCCTAACGGTTCGCATCACTTTCAACCCCGACCGGTCTTCTTTTGCTCCATCTGGGCCATGAAATAGTCAGCGACCCGTTCTACATCAGTTACACTGAGGTGTGACCAGGTTGCATTGAGGATGTGACAGGGTTGCAGTCTTATGTGAGGACGTGGACTAATGAAAAGGCTCCAAGTAGGTATTTCCTGCTTGGAAGCCAATAGAGGATCCAGATTCTTTCAAGATAGGTGATCCTCGGGGAGATTGAAGAGCCCCACTGATTACATGGTTTAGAGACTTGACCTGTTGATATGATGGGCCTCACCCTAGATAGTAATACACTAAAAATTCCCTAAATTGGAAGATTGAAGCGCTAGAGTGGCAGGCTTTGTGTTGAATGAACTGTTACCCTTTTTATGGACCACCTATTTGTCGGATCACCTATATATGTTTTATCCATATCATCCATTTATTTTTCCAGATCATTTGAGGGAATGATCCCAAAAATAAGGAAGATCCAAATCTCATGTGGACCATACCACAGGAAAGGAAACGGTGGTGATTGAACGCCCACCGTTAAAAGCTTCTTGGGGATCACAAGTTTTGGATGAAGCTGATATTTGCGCTTTCCCTTCATCTAGGTTTCCGTGTCCTAATGAATAAGTAAGAGGGTAAATAAACATTACAGTGGGAGTTTTTAATGGTGGGCACCCAATCACCATTGTTTTCTTTTGGTGTCGTCTTTGAGATCGAGATCCGTCTCATTTTTTGGACTCATGTCATAAAATAATCTCAAAAAGTAGATTGGTGGCGAGGATAAATCACGTATCATGGTGGGGCCTACAATATTGGCCAATAAACACCTCACTCCTAACAGTGTCAGTAGGCAATCAACGTCACGTGTACGCATATGGAAACAGATAAGTGACTTCCTTTTTTTTACTAACGTCACCAAGTTTAATTGGCCCCACTATATTGTATATGTTATATCAAAACCGTCCATTCGAACATTTTAAGGCCTGACACAAAAATGAGATGGATCCAAAGCTCCAGTATACCATATTGCAGAAAGCAGTGAGGATTGAACATATACCATAGAAATCTTCTTGGGGTCACAGATGTTTTGGATCTCTGATATTGAGTTTTTCCCTCGGTCTAAAACTCTAGACATATACATTATGATGGGACCCGCATGGTTCTATGATGTAATAGCTGTTAAATTTAAAAAACTAGATTTCGATCTCGAGGCATTAAATACACGTTTACTACAGCCTCTTCCAAAGAGCAATAGAAAACCATAATGGTTTATTTACCACTATTTCCAATGGTAAATTGAAAAACAAACACCCCTCCCTTAAAGTGATCCTTCCACGGACCAAGGGTATTAAAACCCAAAGCCCTAGACTCGACTTGACGTGGAATGATGTGGAACAGCATTTCTATCTTGGAGAGCGGCGATGGCCCCCAATTCCAGATCTTGCAGGACTCTTCTCCCTGATCTTCTCCTTCTCCCTCACCCTTTCCCTTTCCCTCTTCTCCTTCCGACGATACGGCAGCGCCTCCCAACAACACCCTTCTTCCCCTGGATGTTAGATTTTATTTGAAAGGAAAGGTGCGCTCGCTATCTAATTTTGATTTGGCATTGGCAGCCTTTTCTCTTTGCAAAGATTGCATCTTTACTTTAATTTTTCGTCTATTTCGTTGCATTGGAAGCCTTTTCTCTTTGCAAAGATTGCATCTTTACTTGAATTTTCGTCTATTTCGTTGCATTGGAAGCCTTTTCTCTTTGCAAAGATTGCATCTTTACTTGAATTTTTCGTCTATTTCCTTGCAAGTTATGATCATCCATTACAAAGATTGCATCTTTACTTGCAAATCACAGTCAAAACTGCATCTTTACTTAAAAAATACTTGGATTTTTGTGCAGATTCATCATAAGGATTACATCTTTACATGAATGATACTTGGATTAGTGCAGACTCATCATAAAGATTACATCTTTTTTACGTGAATATTACTTGATAATCATAGATTGATCATAAATATTACATCTTTACATGAATTAGAAACTAAAACCATATACATGTTTTGTAAAATTCACTAAAATAAGTACCAGCCATCCACACTGGTCGGATATAATGGTCGAGATATGGTGGTACATATGTATAGACGCTGAGGATCTTTTATCAGTGGGTGGATTTTCTACTGTGTGGCGTGGTAATGGAGTAGTGTGGTGATCGATATTCTTTATCTGGTGTGTCAATGAATGGATGATCTAGATGCCAATTTGTAGGATTGAACAGCTATAGTCACGGTAAGCCTTTCTCATTAACTGAACTGTTTATGTTCCTTTTTATAGGCTCCTGATCTAACGGCTATAGTAGTCCATCCTTTTTTATTCCTTTTTTTGATATTACCTACCTATGTAATGGATCGGTACGTCAACGGTCTTGATTTCCATACATCTTTGGCACATGTTCTTTAAGGAGGGAGCTTTAATGTATGAGCAGTCCATGAAACGGATTTTTAAACAATGCTATCACAAAAAATACCCCTAGAGAGAGAGAGTATATATATGAAAAAATAGGAACCACCACCGATAATGGAAATTAAAAAACGGAAGCAAGAGGAACAAAGTAACCCTAAACAAACTGCAATATGTGGAAAAACAAACTAACTCCTAAGTAAAATTTAGTATATGAAAAAAAAATTAACTCTTTTCGTGAGAATACACGGTAGAAGCTTTATAGCCATCGTATGCTTTAACGAGCATTGAAAACTTTTGCTTCATCAGCATAATATCTGGGACAGCAACCCCCCTTTTTAAATATCTCTGTTACAGTTGATCTTGTGAAACAAAAAAAAAAAACATCATTAGAATTAAGAAAAACAAATAGAAAAGAAAAAAAAGGCTAATTGTTACCCATTATAGGATTTTAAGAAATTAAAGATGTTCACATCCATTGTAATCATCATCTATTTCAAATCAGCTAGTATGAGCAGCTTTAAACCATTATCTTCATCTTCAGATTCTAATGCGCGTAGTGGCGGATGATCTGAATTGAAATTTTTTATCAGCTTATCAATTATGATTACTGCAGATCTAAAATCATTTACAACCGAGAAGTTTGCTAGCTTCCCAAGTTTGGTGTTCAATTCCTTAAGATGTCTATGAATCTCAACATGGTCCCCACCCATTTGAAAACCTTTAATGCATAACTGCAGAACTTGTTTTTTTAGTTTCAATAAACTATTTGTGAACTCTTCCAAAGTAGGTACCTATTCCCTATTGTTTTGAATGGTACCTATTTCCACTCACATACCTCATTTTATAGAAGTCAGTCTTCAGAAGAGCTTGGTGTAAAGAATTTTTCATGTCCTTCTGCCATTCGGCTCGGTAGAATTTTTCAATTTTGTTCATCTGCCATTCGGCGCATTAGAATCTGAAAACGAAGAAAAATGGTGTAAGGTTGCTCGTAGCAGCTGATCTGAGACAGATGATCACATCGGATGTGATCATCTTTAGGCTCTTGAAATCCTATGGTGAGTAATAATTAGATAATTTTTTTCTTTTTTATTTGTTTTTTAATTTTGATCGTTTTTTTTTTTTTTTTGCAAGATAGTTGTGGTAGAGATATTAAAAGAGGGAGCTGTTGTACTTGATATTTTGCTGATTTAGTAAAGGTTTTCAGTTCTCATTAAAGCACACGACGGCTGCGAAACTTCTAACGTGTAGCATTTATTTTTATGTTTGATTTAGGGGTTAAAACATTGTCCCCCATTAGAACTTTCCTCAAGCCCAAAACTTAAGAAGATACAAATTTCATGTGGATCTCACCACGTGGGGCCCACCATTATTAATTTCCAACCGACCTTTTATTCTTCTGTAAGGCCCACTAGCAGCCATGAAACTATTCTTCATAAAGAAAACACAAAAACATTGGAACAATCATAATCCACCCACAATATTGATAAAACAGACTGAGAAGAACAAGAAGCGTATTGAACTCATATGTTTCTTGGCCGTTGGATTCATTGATGAGCCATATGTGGGTAGATCAACATCGTTGACGGACTTGGTGCTCTGCCGAGGCAGAGCCATGAGGATCGTCCGGAATATTGACAGCTATTTCTAGTAATTGGAGCTCTGCATGGGTAGCACCATCACCACAGGAAAAGGCCTGGATCTTCTCGTTGAAATAGCGAAGATTATGCAGATTAGAAAGCAACCATCATCGTACGTGATAGTATTTGCGAGCTTTTGATGGCCCCGGTAAGATAAATGGATGGCCACCACGAAAAACGATCCAATGCATGCAAAAATTACAGGAGCGGATTAGGTACTTCCCGAGCCTGTCTTGAGCTCAGGACAGGCTAGTACCTGGCGTATGGGCATTGGCGGAGAGGAGGCCTGACATGACTGTGTCAGGCTTGCTGACATGGCAGGTCACCTCTGACAATGTGCCCTACACCAATACAAATGTGACACATCGGTGCCAGGTAGGGCCTGTCCTGAGCTCGGGACAGGCTCACTTTGTACCTAATCCGACTCCCAAAAATCACGGCAAGTACGACCAGGAAACAGACTTCTGGAGCATACTTCTGGAGCATGGGAGACTGATGCGGGTTCCATGGACAAAAGAGTAAAAGCACAAAAAAAAAAAACAAGGAAACTGTTTGGCGTGGCAGTGATGGTTTCTTTATATAATTCGATTTCGTGTTGGGGAGGAAGTGCTCCGTGGGGCCCAGCGTGTGATGTATGGGTTTTATTCATCTCAATATCCGAGGAAAGATTGCGGATGGAAATACATGCGGATTTCGACATTACGTATTTCCAATTTGGTGGATGGATTTTTCTCTGCTGAATGTTTTAACGTGCTGAATTTCTGTCGGTCCACCATAATATATTTATTAGATCTACTCTGTCCATTCATTTTGTTCCGACCATTTTAGGGCACGCCTCGAAAACAGGGCAGATGCAAATCTCAAATGGACCTGGATGACTACTATTGAAACCTTTCTAGGGCCCACCTTAACGTTTATTTTCCATCTAACGACTTGGATGAAGTAAAAACACCTTGATCCGGCCTTCTTTGCCAATAAGAAGCTTTCAACATTATATTTCCTGTAATGTGGTCCGCCTGAGACATCTGTCTCGTTTTTGGAATCATGCTTGAAATGATCAAGAAAAATGGATGAACCGTGTGGATCAACACGTGGGCGCGAATCTGGTGTTACCCCGGGAACAGCTTAGTGGGTGTTACCCCTACGGTATGGCACACATTAATGATATTTTGTGTATCCATGCCGTCCATCAGTTTCTAAAGCCCGTTTTAGGATGAGTTTCCAAACATTATGCAGATCCAAATCTCGTGGACCATATCATTAGAAACAGTGTGATTGAGTGCCCCACCGTTAACAATTCCAAAGAGACCATCGTATGGTTTTGGTAATTTTTATTTGCACTCTAAGCTCCTGGTAATGTCAATAAGGTCTTGATCAGATTGATCCAAAACTTTTATGGCCCACAACGTTTTTAATGGTTATTCATCATTGTTTCCAATGTTAGTACACATGAGATTTGGATCTTACCGTTTTGGATCACATCCTAAAATGTTATGAGAAAACAGAGAGAGAGTGTAGATATTTAAAAAATACATCAAGATGTGCCCCACACGTTAGGGTTACACCCACTAAATTTCTTCTTAGTGCCTGTTTGGATTTGCCGAAAAAGTCAAAAAGAAAATTTTATTTTAAAACCTTATTTTAAGTAAAGTTAGGGAAATGAAATACTATTTTTATGTTTCATCACCAAATTTTCGCTTTGTTTTTTATTATTTTTTAAAATTATATGTTTGATAGAATAAAATTCACTCGAGAAGTGCAACTTTCAATTTCAAAATATTTAGAATATAATCTAAACCCCTTTTCAGGGGCACTTAATCAATGGCGTAAATGAAATATCAGATATTCACTTACGAACCTATATTCATGATCGTGTCCACACAGTTCTTTTTTACATGCCCACTTAAAGAAGCATGTCCAAATTATCTCAGGTGGACCATACTATTGGAAACAATGGTAGTTGATGGCCCACCATTGAAAACATTATAGGCTCCCCATTATGTTTAGTTTTCATCCAACTTGTTGATTAGGTTTAAAAGACCTATGCAAGGGAAAACACAAATATCAGCTTGATCCCAATCTTTATGGCCCACCATTGAAAACATTATAGGCCCCCCAATATGTTTAGTTTTCATCCAACTTGTTGATTAGGTTTAAAAGACCTATATAAGGGAAAACACAAATATCAGCTTGATCCCAATCTTTAATGGCGCTGCAAAGAAGGTTTTAGTGGTGGCATTGAATCACCATCGTTTCCTATGGTGGGTCCACCTGAGATTTAAATTTACCACACATGAGCTGGAAAAATTGATGGATTGCATGGATAAAACACATGCATCATGACGGCCACAAAGCTTTTTCTTGCACTGACGTGTATAAAGGGGTTGCTGATTAGCAGAATCCTAAACTGACGTGTATCAGGATCCAGCTTTAGAGGGACGGTCCTGTCAGGGGACTTTGGGGCCCACTGTGATGTATACTTTTTATCCACAGTCCTTCTAATTTGACAGATCATTTTAGGGCATGAATCCATAAAAGAGGTAGATTGAAAGCTCAAGTGGAGCACACTACAGCAAGTAGTGGGGATTGAACTCTTACCTTTGAAAACTTCCAAGACCCACCGTTATGTTTATTTTCCTTCCAACAAGGTCGCATGGACATAAATATCAGCTTTATCCAAGACTTACGTGGTTTTCAGCAGTAGGCTTTCAATCCCCTTAAACAGTGTGGTCCACTTAAGCCTTTCATCTATCTCCTTTTTTAGGCTCATGCCCTGGAATCATCTTTTAAAACCAATGAACGGCTTAGATATAAAAAAAATATATACGTCATGGTGGACCACACGGAGTCCCCAAGCAGACCTCAACCTCTAGCTAAGTCGTTGTACCCAATCCGCTTCTAGGCGGATTACCTGCGTCCCTGGCCTCACCCACGGGCCACGGTGCTTCCTTTACCGCTGGGCCTATTATTTTATATCCATATGTTTTTAACGATCATTTTAGAACATGATTCCATATATGTAACAGATCATAATCTCCGGTGGACCATATCATAGACAACAGCGGTGACTAATCATTAAAAACTTTTAGGCCTTGTATATATATTTTGTGTGACCTTATCAACAATTTGGATGGAAAATATACATTACCCAAATATTACAGTGGGCCATAGGAAGTTTTCAATCGGGGCATTTGATCCATACTATTTCTTTTAGTATGGTTCACTTGAGACTTGGATCTGCTTCATTTTTGGGTTCATGCACTAAAATGATTTGGAGAATGAATGGACGGTATGGACATAGCCTTAGGTGATGCCTGCCGCACTTAAACGGTTTTGGAGTGAAAACGTTGGAAAGGAAACCTAATTTGTTAATATCTACCTGAGAAAATTAAATGCGTCCGAAATTTGTGATCTCCTGGACATCTTATTTCTTTTCCTACCCTTTCACAGAATCCAAACGTGCCATCTAAGAAATTTTCTCTTGTAATAGCCTACATTTGCGATGTAATACCGTTCGGGCAGATCTGTGGAGATGCCCACCCTGATGTATTTGTTTATCCACTCTGTCAATACGTTCTATAAGATCATTTGAAAAAATGATCCTCTAAAATGGAGGAAGATCCAACACTCAAGTAGGCAAACACGAAATAGTGATGAGAACCTGGTTTCATCACTACAGATAATTTTATGGCTCGCCAAAAGTTAGGCAGTTATAAATCCGAGGTGGACCACACCGGGAAAACAATAGTGATTGAATGTACCTCATTAAAAACCTAAAAACCTCGGTGGGCCCATGTAATGCTTATTTGACATCCAACCTTTTGATTAGGTCATATATAGACCTAGATGAAGGGAAAAAATGAATATTAGCTTGATCCAAAACTTTTGTGACCCCGATAAGATTTAATGGTGGGCATTTGATCAGCACTATGTGGTCCACCGAAGATTTCGATCAACCTCATTTTTGAACTCATACCATAAAATGAACCGGACAAATGGATGGATGACATGGATGAAACATATACATCACAATGGGGCTCTCAGATCACTTAACGGATCATAGTTCCTTGCATTGAGGAGGAGTTGCTTGGTAAAATAACTCGGAAGTGAAAGCGAAAACTTGCATTTCGGATCCCGTTGAATGGCTGTGGTTCCGGGACTCGAATGCTTCTGGAGTCGCCAGGTGAGACATTCGGTTCACCAACCGGAGACCCATCTCCACAGCAAGCTCTTCAATTTGAACCGGTCCGTCACGCCACCGATGTCACCACATGATATATTTATCATATCCACTCCAACCATTAATTATTATAGGACTTGAAAATGAGGCAGATTCGGAGCTCAAGTGGACCACACCACAGAAAACAATGGAGATGTAACACTAACCATTTAAATGTTGTTCTTATGGTGTGGTCCATTTTAACTTTAGATTGGCCTCACTTTTTGGTTATACCTTAGAATGATATGGCCAAATAAACGGATGACATGGATAAAACACACTCCACAAAGTCTCATCTGTTTTAAAAGTTGCCACTGGTGTGGTAAGTAATTAATGCTTAAAAAAATGAAATACACCAAAAATCTCATGAGTTGCATTATTTCAGACAGGCGCTAACTGCTTCATGTGCTATTTGCCCACCTAAGATCTCATTTTTGGATCATGGGCTAAAATGAGCCATCAAAATGGATGGACGTTGTGCATGTAAGGAGCATACATCACCGTAGGCCCACAGTTAATGATCCACAGAACTTTGGACCTTGCGGATAATGGGAAATCCGTCATTTAGATTCACCAATGAAACAAATCCGGTTATACAGGAAAGTTCTTTATATATCAGGATCCTCTATTAAAACAAGCAGAGAACCTCTGCTACTATTTATATACATCATGTTATTGGGAATCTCGGGTGATGTTTGTCATAAATTAACCCGTTCATCCGTTTTTGTGAGATAATTTTAGGACATTAGAGAAAAAAAATCAGCCACAAAATTATGCATGTATTGTATCCACATCAAGGCAAATAATGAGACACATCCAAAGCTCAAGTAGACCCTACTGCAGAAAACAGTGGGGAAAATGACGCCTACAAGGGATGATGTTTATTTGAGATCGAACTAGTTTATAAGGTGAAAAAGACATGAAATAAGGTAAAATAAAAATATCAGCTTATCAAATGGATGGAAGAATGTGGATACAACAAATACATCATGGTGGGGCCCCCAGAACTTGGTAACGTTAGCTAATCCGCGTCGTAGTTTTCATTCTTTCACATGTATAAGAACTGAAACTATATATACCTATTCACAAAGCCCTACACAGGTCTCTCTCTCCTCAACACAGTTCTTTCTTTCTTTCTTTCATACTGATTTTCTTCAAAGCCATGGGTATTGGAATACCCAATTTTATAATTATCGGTATTAGTTGCTTTATATACGTGAACATATTGAAATATGTTATAGAGAAATGTTTGGAAAGATCAAAGCCCCTCTCATCTTAGCGGTGATGGGTGCCTTCATCAGTTTTGTCTTCATCATCACAATCATTATATATCTCACCGGAGATATCTTCACTGCAATCCCCAAACAACCTCTCCAACCGGAAGTACATGATGAAGAAGACTCCACCCGGAGAAAATCAGATCATACTACTGTTTTCTCAATTTTCGAAATTCGAATGAGTTTTAATTTGTTTGTTTGGATTGTGATACTGTTTGTTTTTTTTTTGGGTTCTTTATCTTATTAATAATTATTTCGTTCTGTTATTGGATTGGGATTTAAATTCCGGGAATGTTGTTTGTTCGTTTGGATTGTGATAGTCTCATTCTTTAGTTCATGCCCTAAGATGATCTCTCTAAATGGATGGACGGTGTGGATACAGCACATACATCTCGGTGGGGCCCACAAGTTGGTGACGTCACTTAAGTAGCGAGATAGCTACTCAACCTGTCAGTAGCCAATCAGCTTCCGGTGGTGAGACACCACCCAATCCAAATAGAAAGGAGAAGGAAAGACGATCAATAGACTTTTCTCTGCCCACCCAAGTGTTACATCTGTCTCATTTCTTGGCCCACGTCCTAAAAAGACCTACCGATCAGATGGATGGCCTCTATGTTTCAAAGACATCACAAGTGGGGGGTCCACATAACTATATAAAAAATTGATTCAAAGATGAGCTTGCTTTTAAACTCTTTCTTAAAACATACTCCTAGGCTTGCTTAAGGTTTTACCAATTAACCAAAAAAACGCCTACCGTCTATTGCCGTTTAAATGGGATATTATATTTTTTAAAAGGCTTTTTTACCCTCTGAAAAAAAAGAGCGTCGATTACCCAGCTAGTCTCCTCCTACAGTAACGACCAGGAGCTCCTAAGTGGCAACATTGATGTATGGGTTTTATCCACACCGTCTATCCATTTTTCATATCATTTCAGGATGTAGGCCTAGAAATGAGGCAGATCCAAGACATAGGTGGGCCACACAATGGGGATTCAACTCATACCTAGGAAGTTTTGGATGGGGCTGATATTTGTGGTTTCCTTTCATCCAGGTATATATGACTTTATGAATTGGTTGGATGGAAAATAAAAATCACGGTGGATCCTAGGAAAGTTTCAACTTTGAGCATCATTAACACCACTACTTCATGTGGTGTGGTCCAATTGAGGATTAGATTTTCCAAACTGTCGGCCCTATTCCATAAAATGTTATAGAGAAATGAATGGACAGTGTGGATGAAACTCATACATCCTTGTGGCCACTCAGAGCTCCTGCCCGTTCCTAGGATAGGGAGTAGGATGCAATCTGGCTTCCAGAAAAAGAACTAATGTCAGCTCCCACGCTCTAGTTCCGGAAAGACGCATATTGCCTGCCGACACAGCGTAGTAATGGACGGTGCTCTATGGGCCCCATCATAATATATATGTTTTGTCCATGCCATTCATCCATTTTTCGAGACCATTTCATGAAATTAGCCCATAAATGAGGCAATCTCATGTGGACCAGGCCACAGGAAACAGGTGATTGAACGCCCACCATAAAAATAATAATAAAAAAAAAAAAAAAACTTTTTAGAGGCTACAAAGTTTTGGATGAAGATGATATTTGAGCTTTCGCTTCATCCAGGTCTTTGTGACCTAATCAACAGGTTAGATGGAAAGGAAACGTACCAGTGGGCTTTAAGAAATTTTTTACGTTGGCCATTTAATCACCAATATTTTCTTGTAATGTGGTTCACTTGAGATTTGGATCTATCTCACTTTTGAGCTCATGAACTCAATTAATCTCGAAAATTAGATGAACGGAGTGGATGAAACAGATATATCATTGTGGGCCCATGGAGCACTGCCCCTTTCGCAGGGAAGTAGATTAGTTGTTACCAGGAAACACCTTAGTTGGTGTTAACCATACGGTACTGTGGGGTTCACGTTGATGTATTTTTTGTTTATCCAAGTCGTCTACCGATTTTTCCATATTTTCTTAGGAAGTAATCCCAAACCTTAAGAAGATCCAAATATCAGGTGGACCATACCACTAGAAACAGTGATGAATGACCATAAAAAACTTTTTGTGGGCCTCTAAAGTTTTGGATCAAGATAATCTTTGTAATCTTTGTACTTTCCCTTCATCGAGATCTTCTTGACATTATTAACAGGTTGGATTGCAAATAAACATTACTAAAACCTTACAACTGGGCCTTGGGAATTTTTAATGATGAGGCACTCAGTAACCACTTTTTCCTGTGGCGTGGTCCACATGAGATTCGAATCTGCATAAGTTTAGTAACCCCATCCTAAAATGGGCTGGAGAAAGAGACGGATGGCGTGGATATACAAAATATCATCAATGTGGGCCCAGCGTTAAGGGCAACACCCACTAAGCTGATCTGGATAACACGAGAATTCTTGGTGGGGCCACTGTGATGTCTATGAGTAATCCACCCGTCCACCTGTTTTGTCAGATAACTTTAGGACATGCAACAAAAAAAATGATCTGGATCCAAGATTTAAGTGGGCCACACAAGAAGGAAAACTAACAAAAGAAATGCCTACCGTTGAAACCTTCCTGGGCCACCATAGTTTTGGATCTTTTTATTTTTACCCTCATGCCCTCAAATCATGATCCACGAAGGATGTACGGCGTTGATTAATCTAACACATCATTATGAAGTCCATATAGCGTAGTCCATAGGCAGATGGTTAAAGAGGGCATAATTGTCTTTTTTTGAAATATAAACAGAAGGACCATATAACAGACGTTAGTCAAAGTCAAAATAACTATTAAGCTGGTTTTAAGAAAGAGTTTAAAAATAAGCTTGTTTTTAGAATTCAACCAGAATATAGGTGTCTATGCGGCATTGTCTCTAAATAATAAGAATAATAATATCACAGCAATGAGAAACCGGGAAACCCAATTCTCCCATACTCGGTGGATTCCACACCCACCGTTGATGAGGACCGTCCATCAATGGGACCCACCGGAGGATCAAGCCGTTCAACAGATCAAAGGAAGCTTCCACGGTAGCCTTTGCTCTAACACTGTGCGGCCCACATGAACTTTGAATCTGCCTCGTTTTTACTGCTGTCCAGACATGATTCCGAGAAATCTAATGGACGGAGCGGATTTCTCATTACGTTATAGTGGACCCCACCCAACACCGTATCGGCGAGAAACCGCCAAGAATCCTCTCCAAATCTTCTTCTTGAGATCTGGATTAAGAAACCAATCTAGACCGTCTAAATTAAGAGACATGCATCGGATTCAAATCCCCCTCCTAGGTTCCACTTTAATGCATGTGTAAGATATCCACTCGGTTCATCTGTTTTGTCAACTCATTTTAGAGTATTGGTCCAATAATGAACCAGATATAAATCTCATGTGGGCCACAACATGGAAACATTTATAATTAACGCCCACCATTAAAAACATCCAAGGGCTCCTGTAATGTTTATTTTCCATCCAAAGGTGGCCCACCATTAAAAACATCCAAGGGCCCCTTGATAATGTCACATAGACCAGAATGAAGGGAAACACAAAGGTGGGTCTACAATCCGGTCCATGTGCGTGAATCCATCGTGATGTTTCTTAGAAATCCACTCCCATCTTTTTTAACGGATTATGTTAGGAGGTGAGCTAAAAATGAGGCAGATGTAAAACTTAAGTGGGCTACATTGATGGAAACAATGGAAACTAAATGACTACCATTGAAATCTTCCCAAGCCCACTATGCTGATGATATGCCATCCAAACAGGTCACAAGGTTACTACCACACCCATGAGATCATAGGAAGAAACCAGTGGACAGGTGGATGGATATTTAAAAAAGAAGTCCGGATACTCTGCTTGGATCAAACAGGGCACCAAGCTGATTGGTCCACCTCAGCACTGACATTGTCAATAGGGCTGTCAACGGACTGGATCTTGGTCCAGATCTGCTCCGGATCTATCCGATTTTACAGGATTCAGATCAACAATCCGGATCATCGGGTCGGATTTGGATCTTGTTAATCAGATCTGTTAAAATTTTAGGTCGGATCTGGATAATCTTGGATCCGCTCCGATTAAGATCCTATCTGAATTTAAAATGAATTAAATTATATATATATATATATATATATATATATATATATATATATATATATATATATATATATATATATATATAAACCACATATTTTTATCTCAAGTGGACCATAGTATTTACCATCCAACTTATTGAATAGTATCTACATGTATTCGAATCGGGTCGGATTGGAGTCGGATCGGCCAAATCTCATTCGAGTCAGGTTTCGGATCAAATGTTTAAAGATCCATCGGATTTTGGGTCGGAGTCGGATCATCCGGATGACAAATCGGGTCAGAATCCGATCCGTTGAAAGCCCTAATTGTCAATGGTACTGCATTAAATGCAGTCAGGGGCTGATGTGGACCAATGAGCTTAGGCCAAATAGGGTTTTCCTGTCCGGATTCTTGAAAAAAAAAAAAAAAATCAATGTAGGCCCACAATATTGGAGGTTCAATAACACTGTTTCAAGTAGCATGGCTCACTCAAGTGTTGGATTTGTCTCATAATTGGGCCTACAATATAAAATGAGCTGACAGGGTGGATTTCTCAAAAACATCATGGTAAGACACTCCAATTTTTTTAGCTCCTGTGTTGGGGCTATCAGAGTTCTACTTGAATTTTGGATCTTCTTTATATTTAATGACTGGGTTGGATTCTCAAAAACATCATGGTGGGCCACACAACAAGGGTGCAGTTCAACAGTGCATATTCAATACCACTGCTATAAGTCATGTGGTTCACTTGAGTGTTAGATCTATATCATATTTAAGCCTACCTAAGATGAGATGAATAAAATAGTTGTTTCATTATCACCATGGCTATCTCTTGTGTGATCCACTTGGGCCTTAGATATTCTGCCTCACTTTTGAGCCTGCGCCATAAAATGATATGGAAAAATAGTTGACGGTGTGGATCGAACCCACAAGTGGCCCCTCATAGCTCCTGTCCGTTCCTAGCTAGGTACCGGCGAGAGACAGAAAAACAAGCCTCTTTTGGCAAAATTCCCTGACATTTTACCAAACAATGCCTCCACAATTTGAAATTACAGTGAGGTGCTTTCGGAGACAAAAGATTTCCTTATCTATTTTTTCTTTAAAAAACAGTGAAAGTTAAGACTTGTGGGGTCCACATGGTATGTGTGAAACATCCAACCCATCCAACATATGGACCTACCACAGCGGTCACAAGAACAAATAATCAGGCTGATCTAATCATCAAATGGGCTGTAATTTAATTTGGATGTTTTGAGTGGTGTATACATCTGCTGATAAGTCGGACGTAAGACACATACCACAGGGCCCACCATTCTCAATGCCGCTCAGTGAAGAAGATATAAACAAGGGCAGCAGCATAAATTCACCTATAAGAGGCACTCCACAGTAACATAGGTTATTCTGGAGGCATTATTTAGTAAAATTCCATTGCAAGAAGAATTCTGATATAAAAATCAATAGTAATTTATTACCAACCAACTAGGCCTAAGTCAGATTACGCGACTGTAGGGGCCCACCTTGATGTATGAATTATATATCCATGCCATTCATCTATTTTTCCAGCTTATTGTAGGCCATGGTCCTACAAATGAAGCAGGTATAAATTTCAGGTGGACCACACCATAGGAAACAATAATTAATGACCATTGAAAACCTTTTGAGGGCCACAAAAGTTTTAGATCTAGCTGATATTTGTTTTTTCCTTTCATCCAGATCATTATGACCTTGTCAAAAGGTTGGATGGTCAGTGAACATTACGATGGACGCTATGGAGGTTTTAATGGTTGGAGTTCAATGACCACTCTTTCCTGTGGTGTGCTCTGCCTGAAACTTGTATCAGCTTTATTTTTGGAACCATATCCTAACATTAGCTCGAAAAACAGATGGACGGTGTGGATATACAATGCATACATAGAGTTGGGCCCTATGGTCAGGGTCTTACCCACATAGCTGGTTCTCGAGTATCACCCAAGTTTTTTTTGGACCCGCATGATCTTTTATCTCATGTCTTAACCTGAGGGATCGCTCAAACGATGGACAAAATGGATGTCAGTCACACATCGTGTGGCCCACAGTAGGCCACACAGAGCTACTTGTTGGGATCATTTCTTAAAAAAAAACACACCATTGTCTACAAAATAGCAGAGGGGGCAAATCAAGGGAGGAAATTGTTTATGATCATTTATAGGATCGATTGAGATGTGATTGAGAAATCCAGACCATCCATTGTGCGTGTCCCACTTAAACAAGAGGTCACACCAAGTTTCAACCATATCCAAAACTCAGGTGGGCCCAAAAAAATGCTTTTAAATGTTGTAAGCATGATTTTACACTGTTTCAGTTGTTATGGCCCACTTGAGTTTTGAATACAACTTATTTTAGGGATATCCCATAACCAATAGGGGACCCACCAAATGCATTGTGTGGATGTCTTCTGCACATCATGGTGGGGCCCACACAGCTCGACTTCATGGGAACTTCCCATGAGGTCGAGCTGTGTGGGCTCCACTGTGATATGTGATGGGCATCCACACCATCAATTCGATGCAACATTCCGTGGTGGGGCATGGCCAAAAAATCAGTCCAATCCATGACTTGAGTGGGCCACACCATAGACAACAGTTAAGAGTGGATATCCACCCATTGAAACCTTTATGATTGTTTATAGGATTGAATGAGATGTGGTTGAGAAATATAGCCCATCCATCGTGTGTGGCCCACTTAAAAAAGAGGTCACACCAATTATCAACCGTATAAGAAACTCAGGTGGGCCCCAACAAGTGATTTTAGATGTTGTAGACATAATTTTACACTCTTTCAATTGGTATGGCCCACTTGAGTTCCAGATACAGCTGATTTTTGTGATATCCCATAACCAATAGGGGACCCACCAAATGCATGGTGTGGATGCCCATCAAACATCACAGTGGGGCCAAAGTTCGCATGAGGCGGAGCGCATGGTACCTTTTCATATATATATATATATATATATATATATATATATATATATATATATATATAAAAGTTTATAGCCTGATCCAAAACTTTGGTATGCCATGAGATAGGGGCAAATATGGCAAATAAAGGGAGGGAACTGTTTCCTTTGGATTAGGTTGAAAGCTAGGACCTAGGGAATTTTTGAGGTGCTGCATCACGTGAACGGCTTAGATTTTAGATTCACATCACGATGATGAGTCCTCATGCTATGCGGGAAAGCATTTTTAGCTCAAGTAGACGATACTGTAAGGAAGCAGAGATGATAATGACCTCTACGGTTGAAACCTTCCGAGGGCCCACCGCAATGTTTATCTGCCATCCAACCTGTTCATAAGGTCGCATGGACTGGAATGAAAGGAAAATTAAATGTCAGCTTGATCTAAAAATTCTGTGGTCCCCAAGAGGTTTTCAATGGTAGGCATTAAATCCTCAATGATTCATGTAGTGTGGTCCACTGGATCATTCAATCTGCCTTCTTCTTCTTTTTTATCTCATGCCCTAAAATGTTTTTTCGAAATAGATGGACGGTGTGGATAAAACACATACATCACGGTGGGCTACACAGAGCCCTTGACAGGACGTGGCAATGCTCCACCCTTCCAAACTGTTTTCCTTGGTGTGGCCCACCTGAATCCTGTATGGTTCTGTTTTTTGGGATCCAGTTATAAAATTTTATGTGACATTTAATGGTTGGAGTGGATTTGATATAATCATCACAGTGGGCCTTATAAAAATCAAGGGTGGCATCTCTCCCAACTGTTTACTTGTGCGTGTGGCCCACACGAATCAGAGATAAGGCTAATTTTTCACACCTAGGCCTAACGTGAAATTACAAATCCAATGGTTAGAGTGGATTTCAAGCACACATCACGGTGGGCCTAGTAAAAAATCAAATCATCACCAACTGAAGCCGTCTTCAAAACCATTCAAATTTATTCAAAACTTTCTTATTTTCAGAACTGCAGACCATCTATGTCGTTTCCAAAAATAAAATTAAAAATCGATCTTCTTAAAAAAAAATATATTCCAAAACTCTCTCTCTCATGCATACACACGGAGTCTCAATGTTGAAACAGAGTTTGCCTACCACTGAGCCATGGAACGGGACCCTCTCCTCTCTCTCTCTTTCTCTCTCTCTCTTGTTGGAAATTAAAGTTTGAAAAACTATCTGGATTATAAATAAAATTAAAATAAGGAAATGAGAAAACTTATCGATTTGTAGAAGTCGAGGCGTGATTTGGAATCACTGGGCTTGAAATCGAATTTGCCCTCCTTGGACCGCGTCCCAAGTGCAATAGGAATTTTTGGGCAATCGACCTCCAGGATACAACGACTATCACCCGGTCCCAGCGGTGCACTCACTGTACACGGGCTCAAACCATTTGTAGTCTTAACCCGAAAGACAAGACACTTAAACTAAATTTTTAAAGCAAATTTTCATACATATTAAAAAGTAGATAAAGAAAGTCTATTTATAGACTTTGAGTGGACACCCTTAAGGGTGTAGAGACACCCTTTCATAAAGGGTTGTGACAATTGGTTTTAAACCCAATTGGTGTCCAATAGGATTGAACAAATACAACCTTTCAAAACAAAAAGTGAAGGGATGCAACCCTTCAAACTTACATGAAAAGACACATCCGCCCATGCACGCTTGCATGCACCAGTAGCCATGAACATGGCTCGGCCCGACTGAAATTTTGAAACACTAATTTATTTTTTAAAATAACTTTAAAATATAACAATCCCCCACATGTTTCAAAATTCAAGACATTTCTGGTTAAGATAGAAGAGTTGTGTAATAATGTCGATGTCTATCCAACTTTAATCGACATTTAGAGTAAGCAAGACAGGTTTACAGGAATCAGGTGACTATCGGTCTTTAACCTGACCCTTGAAGTGTAAACGGCTATACATGCCACTCACACAACTTTTCTGCTACAGCTGGTTCTGCGATTTGGTGCGTTTCGGCCATGCACCTTTACCTGGATTTTCATGAGCGCTCTAGAGAATAGCCTAAATATCTCATAGGAAGCAGCCTCCACTCCCACACTCATATAGGTGAATTCCATCAAGTGTACATAGCAACTGGATACACCACCAATCTTGGTCATGGATTCATTAAGAGTTCAAACTCATCCTCCCAAACGTTGCTGTTTGTACTGCATACATCTCGGGAAGGGGTAACTCTCTGCAGTGCTTCCCAGTCTCCTAATGTCTTGTTGTTTACCCATTGAACCTATTGCATGGGATCTCCACTTGTATAGGTTGGGTTGCCGACACTGGTAGCTCATATTGTTAGGCTCAACCCCATTCCTTTCGATGTTTCCACGACTAATCCTTTAGATAGTCCTTTGGTCAGAAGAACCAGATATCGTCATTACTTCTTCTTTGGGAAAAGAAGTTCACGACCAGTGAGTCTTTTACCTCCACGGGCATGCTTTGTTCGGCTTTTGTTCATTGCAAAAAAATTTTCACCTCCCGTAGGAGTCTAAGCCATGTCACAGTTCCAAGGTGGCCGATCATCCTTTCAGACTAGCCAACAAAGTATTGTTTCACCAACAAGCTAATCAGACGCAAGCCCTTCCTCGGACGGATTCCTCCTTTGCTTATCAGCCTACAAGGTATTAGTAGCCAACAGATCTAGCCAACGATCAGGGCCATTATCAACATGCTTCCACCTTGCAATATTAAAGAGTTATCAATGATTCATATCTCAAGCCAACACATATCAAACAATTTTCTAACCTCATAAAGTCAACAGTTATGACTCCATCATGCAATAGATATTTCACTGTTATTACTATCCATTACTTTGATTTTGGTGGTTATTGTATCACTAGCTAGGAATACAATTTTGCCATTTAACCAATTTTGTCAGCCTTGAATACATTCTTTCCATTCAAACAACTGGCGGAAAAGTCTTGCCATTCAAATAATTGGTGGAAAAGTCATGCAAATACACTGTATCTATAGTTCAAAGAGGTTAGAAATAATCTATCATGCATACATATATGAATGTTATCACATTGCTACATGTTTCCTAACACATGGAACGCTAGTTGGTTCATCGACCAATGATCAAAATTTCACTTTAACAAGAGCCGATTTGAATTGTATATAGATCAAGGATTGTCTAATAGGATGATACTAATATAGTCAATGGAATTTAGCATTTGAATATGGAGGTGAAATGTCCAAATCTTGACCAACGGTTTGTTTATAAAATTAATGGGTCCCATAGGTGCGGAAGTCACATCATAAATTGAAATTATATCCGCACGCATGAACACCTATATACCAAATATCCAAAATTGACCTCCATTGAGAATAGCCTGAAAATTCCATTGATGACGTAAGATTAGACCACTAAAACAAACAATCAATTTGATTTTCAAATACTTTAGCCTTACCACTTCATGGCATTGCTATTTTATGACACCTTGTCTCCAAGACAAAACACAAACATTTCTAAGTGCATCCAAGTGCACCCCCACAATTTCAGATATTCGCCTCAATAAAACTGATAAATTTATCAACCAAACTTTCGGGCTAAGAAAAATCAATTGTGAGAATCATCATAAAAGAACCGATTGAATCTAACACATGTCCAAGGCCAGTCACATGACTGGATGAAACAACATATCCTCCACCCTTAGTCTAGGAAATTAGGTGGGAGCACTTGTCATCGCGCCCACAATTATACTATAAAAGGAATAATGTGAGATATCAATAGAGAAACAGTGATACATGCATGGGTCCATAGTTTAATAGACTTAGCTATTGATCTGATCAAGTTCAATATAGCATATCCCCTATATTACATTTGTGCACACAGTTTCATAAAGGTGACCAACACCCATGACTGATCAACCTTATAGGTGTACAATCATGCATCACACTTATATGTTTTGTTCTGCCACCAACAGAATGGTAGGCCTTTTTTTTTTTCTTTTTTTTTTTATGAGTTCCAACATGAAGATCTCTTGGCCTGAATGTAGTGTTAATGCATCTAGGTGGTAGGCATCACATATGGATTGGATCTTACACACATGGAAGGTTGGCATGTACCTTCATACAAGTTTCATATAAAATGGTTTCGAGATCTGTATATGATCCTAAGATGCAAGTATCAATGCAGGGTTCTGTATTTTCAAAAATTGTCGAAATGAGGAGTTCATGATTTCATAAATTAAAACCATTCATTGCATGGCTTGCATCAAGTTATAAGAAATGCCCATAAAATCTTTCATGGACAGATATACAAATCCTTCTAGATTTTGCATTTTCTTCCCTTGAACATGGAGCATTGCCGATCTTTTCTCTCTCTTGCCGTACATTTGTTCACAAAAAGAATGGCTAGGAACATCCATTCTTGGAGAATATCACATATTTAGGCATGATACATTAGTAGAGATGTATCCACGAAAGGCTTCATTTAGATGGACGTTCCAAACCAAAACACCCATTTGCAAGTATGGATTATTGGTCTGGCACTATGGTAATTATAGAAAGATTCATCTATCAATGTCATTTCTAGATATACGTATGTATCTATGTACTGATGCATGAGCATGTTAATTATAGATATACGTACTTATGTATCTATGTACTGATGCATGAGCATGTAAATTTTCACATACAGCAATCTTTCCTTATTATTATTATTATTATTATTATTATTATTATTAATTTTAATTGTTCACCTTTGATCTACTAGATGGGCAACATTGATGCACCGCCTACCTTCCACATGTCCTAGATGAATACGCCTCCATCCAGTGAACAAAAAGGCCAAATTATTGTCCATGATATTACCAATCGTCCACTCTACATCCATCAATTGATTGATTAGTGTGATCTCCAGGATAGGCCTTATCCACAACAAGGCACTTTGGACCATCAAGAATTAAAATTTACTTTTTAATTATTAGAATCCATCTCTTAGATGGCCCATTGATGATGATGTCCATCTCTGCGTGGTAGAATCACCTGATGAACCGATTCCACACAATTGTACGTTGTGATGATCACATCATGGACCTCTATCCGAAATGGAAACCGTTTATATAAATTGATTGATTTGAGATCGTTGTTTAAAACACCTTATCATGGATAAGACAGCCAAAACATTTCCAATATGAAAGATCCTACAGAGTTCGTTTGAGCTCTTTTATTTTTTATTTTATTTTTTAAATTATTGTGGACCATTGCTAAATTTCTCTTTTCAGCCGTCTGATTTGAGATTAGAGATAGATCATGATGGATAGATTAAGATTGAAATATTCAGGAAATTGTCAGAACAGGCCATCCCATTTGACGTCCATCAGACCAATGGACTGGATTAAGGATCATGGTCTCTGCTTGTGCAAAGCCATGGGGAGCATTTTGTAAAGCGTGTGAGATGGAAATATCAGTTGCTCTCCCGCAACATGCCAAGTTCTGATGTAACCGCCATAACTGCCAGGGGCTCCTACCTTACTAAGTAAAACCCTTTACAATGGGCAAACCATCAACAACTGCATTTCCAAGACTGGGAATTCTATCCTTGGCACATGACAGATTTAGAGCCTTCATCTGATTGACTGCATTGGAAATGCTAAGCATCCGCATGTGAGGAACTTGTGGGCTCATGGGATAGCGACCGTACACCATTGAACTAACAGGGAACGTTCTGCGAGGATGCTTTGGAAGATCACATTCAAGAGTTTCTTTTCTTTCACATTCCAATGTTTTCTTTTTAATCATGCATTGTGGTCTAGAAAGAAGAATTCCTGATATGGTGGAAATCCCAACACAAAATCCCATTGTAAAAAGCATTATTGGATTGATCCTCATTATATATGGATGTTGGAGATCAGTGTATATCCATTTGGTGTGGTGCCACAGTTTGATCTCTTTTCATGTGCAGGCTACGTTTCTCAAGCCATGAGAAAAACAATTTGCAATTTTTGGGATCTGAAAAGAAAAAAATCTTTGATTTGAAGATTTTCTGTGAAAGTAGGGCGCCTTGATATTGTTGTCCCAACATGATATCCAAGTTTGAAATGCATCCTGGATCAATCCTCTTTGTACACGGATGGGGAAGATTAGTGGATATCCTACTCAGTACGACACCACATGTGTGTGAAAGGTTGGCAATGTCTGTGACATAAAATTGATCAACATGCTATAGCGCCAGTGCATGACTTTTAGCCTTTTACATGATTTTGTATAGGTGGTCCAGAGAATACGTGCAACAAATATGTGCAAGATCATGACCATTAGATGGTGTATAACTATTCCATATAATATGGGCCATGGCTCACAAATTAGATTTACCGTGTCCTCAGGAAATGTATGTATATATGTACTGAAACACACACATATAACGGAACTTGAAACGGATGGAATCTATAGATAGTCCTATCCATATTGCATGTGAGTCCTACATTATCATATTTCCAAATAGTTTTTCAAACAAAAAATTCGATTTCAAGATTGTTGGAAATTAAAGTTTGAAAAACTATCTGGATTATAAATAAAATTAAAATAAGGAAATGAAAAAACTTATCGATTTGTAGAAGTCGAGGCGTGATTTGGAATCACTGGGCTTGAAATCGAATTTGCCCTCCTTGGACCGCGTCCCAAGTGCAACAGGAATTTTTGAGCAATCGACCTCCAGGATACAACGACTATCACCCGGTCCCAGCAGTGCACTCACTGTACACGGGCTCGAACCATTTGTAGTCTTAACCCGAAAGACAAGACACTCAAACTAATTTTTTAAAGCAAATTTTCATACATATTAAAAAGTAGATAAAGAAAGTTTATTTATAGACTTTGAGTGGACACCCTTAAGGGTGTAGAGACACCCTTTCATAAAGGGTTGTGACAATTGGTTTTAAACCCAATTGGTGTCCCCTAGGATTGAACAAATACAACCTTTCAAAACAAAAAGTGAAGGGATGCAACCCTTCAAACTTACATGAAAAGACACATCCGCCCACCCTTCAAACTTACATGAAAAGACACATCCGCCCATGCACGCTTGCATGCACCAGTAGCCATGGACATGGCCCGGCCCGACGTAAATTTTCAAACACTAATTTATTTTTTAAAATAACTTAAAAATATAACATCTCTCTCTCTCTCTCTTTCTCTCTCTCTCTCTCCATCTCACTCTCCTTCTCCTATACATACAGGCGCTTGCTCCATTGAAGAGCCCATGCATCCACACGGACCACACCCAAACCCACCGCACCTCTCGTTTTCATGACTAAGTACTCCTAAAAAACAATGCACCCAAGAGAGATAATTATAGAGTGGGAGGATGTGTACAAAGTAGTGGTAGCCATCCTTCATGCCTCTTTACTTTGCACTGCTTCTTGGCTATGCATCTGTCAAATGATGGGATCATCTTCTCTCAAGAACAATGCGATGTGATCAACTGTCTCCTCTCCTTCTTTCACATTCGAGTTCATCACAACCCAAGTGGACCCGCTCAAGATGATCAACTACATGTTCATCATGGCGGATGCAATACCAAAGGCAGTCATTGTGATTGTGCTGGCCGCATTGGGCCGTCCAAGTGCAGTACCCAATAAAGCTTTTCTTGGTGCATTACCGACTTCTCTTTCTCCACTCTCATCAATGCTTTGCTTGTAGGGCTCTCACTACTCAAGTCCATGTGATCTTGCCGACAGACAATTTGTATGGTTGAGTGGTGAGACTGGATGGGACTGAATTTGAATAAACGGTTAGGAACATTTTTAAATGGTTGGACGGTTGATTACATATGCTGAATGCGTGGCTTGATATGTCTTGATCACAACAAATGGACGGTCGGTTGTGGACCAAACGGGGGTTGGTGCTGGCCATAATGTATGCCAACAATGCCCTTGAAATCCTGAGCCTGGCCATGCTATTAAATGAACTCGGCTAATCGCTTGGGCTAGTATCCAAGCAAAAGCCCCAAGTGGACCACACTACAGAAGACAGAGGGAATATTTTGAACAGTTGGTGTCCACAGTTAGTTAATCCAGACCATTGATCTTCTGATTTATGCCAACATAACTAAATTTAAACACCGAATCAACCAATATTTTTAATCTTTTCATTTGAAACTTGATACTTGTTTGTGTGACATCCACTCCATCCATCCTTAAATAATAATATTGATTAAGAAATTCACCATCATGGCCCAGCAGAAGTTTTGAATCGGGCTGATATTTGAGTTTTCATTGGTGGGGCATTTCTATGGCCACTATTTCTTTGATATTTTCCAACTCCACCTTATTTTTGAATATGCACACATCACATTGGGCCTGACAAAAAATTTGAATCACAGTGGGACACAGTCTTATTGGCTCAAATCTGGGCCCAAACCAACTCAGTTGTTGCAGCCCTAACACGTGCATATATATGAAATGGGCTTAAAAAACCTTGTGGTACGCTCATCACGTGGGCCAACCATATTGGGTGATGCAGTTGGGTGATCATGACCATACATCTCAGCCAACGACAAGCATCTTGGTGATATATATAGTTGACTGACCATATGCACTTTAGAAATATCAATGAGGAATGCTATGCAGCAATGCATTTGCACCTTCACACATGTAGATGTGACACATGTGTGTGACAGATGCAGGCCATTTGTGGATGCTTAGAGAAGGGACTATCACAATTCAAACACTCAAACAACATTCCTTAAATTAAAACCTCATTTTCAGTAACCAGAAAGAAATAAGGAGAAAACGAAGGGAAAAAAAAAAAACATATTGAACTCAAAGCTATCTTAGTCATCAGCTGAGGGATTTCATTGGTAATATCTCAACACAAATGTAAGAGAGAAACGCAGCAGATCTTCTGTATCATCAAGAGTTGTGGTAGTTCCTTCTGGTTAGGGATTGTGCTGATGATATTTTCGTATGAGATTTATGATGATTAACACAAATGCAATAGAGAAACTGATGATGGCACCCATCATCGATGAGATGATGATGGCTTTGTGTTGGTGCGTTTCACACAAACCTTCGGATCTCGCCCCCTAATGCACTAGAATTATGGACTACGATAATGCAATAATCAAGAATAAACAAACAACCACACGACACAAAGAGTTTTTACGTGGAAAACCCTCAAAAGAGTTAAAAACCTCGGGACCTAGTCCAGATCAACAATCCACTATTTCAGGGAACTGTTACAACTGATCTCAAGAACACACCGCTTGGATCAAACCTTCTTCACCCACTAGGGATGGATAAACAACAAGAGAATAACAAAGGAGAAACAATCTCACCGATCCCGAGGACGTAGAAGCGCTGAGATGACGGTTGCGCAGAAGAATCCCTCTTCAAGCAACTTCTCCCTTCTACAAGCTTCCTCTTTCTCTCTTCCTCTTTTTCTCTTTTTCTCACCTTGGACGTGTAAACCACACAATGGGATACCCTAATCTCGTTTTAGAACTCCTTAAGTATGAAAACGGAAGAATTAGAGCCCAAGAAGGAAATTGTGTATAAGCAGTCCGCTCCGGGTCGGGCGCCAAGCCAATCCAAAAAACGTCCAGCAACAAACCAAGAGAAAAATTCAATTTCAGGCGCCCGGACCAACATGGTCGGGTGCCCGGCTAGGTCATCGGGCGCCCGATCATATTGACCGTCGGGCGCCCGGCTGAAGCCAAAAAAGTCCAGCAGTATTTCTGCCCTTCTGAAGGAATTTCGGTCGCCCGGCCAGTAAATGGTCCGAGCGCCCGACCTCACCCAATTTCAGTTTCTCTCTCCTCTGACTGAGGAGGAAACATCCCATCACTTTGTTCCTCCCAAACACTTCCTCCATGGCATATTGTAAGATGGTCGAGAATATTGACTACAAATTATGTAAATCTTTTTTTGTATATCTATGTTGTCCATCTATTTTCTAAGGTGAGAAGCAGCATCAGTGAAGAGACCATAGCTGGATACATGATTAGATGTGCTCTCTTAGCAGGTCTTTTATGGATGTGTCAGGTACGTTGCTTCATTAAATGGGCATATTGATCGTGACAGCATGACATGCGATAATTCATTCCCTTGTTGGCAAGTGTAAGGATTTGTGCCATCACATTTAATCACGGAATGCATGAGCCAAAAGAAGATCAAGCGAAGATCTCTTTGCATGTGAGTACAACTGGTCCATTGTAACACCCCCAAAACTTTCCAATACTCGGGTATTGGAAGTCTTCAGTGTCACTACTGATGAACTTTAAGTTAATTTGTGTTTATGTGTGTCCACAATTGAATTTTTTAAGATTGACACATTTAAACTGGTTTTTAGATCTCAGATTTGGACAAAACTTCAGACGGAGACTCTAGAGATAAATCAAACCATACAAAACCAATTTTGGAGCTTAAATCCCAGGATCCACCCGTTCACCAGGTCCACAACACTCCCGTTGTGCGACCCAACACTTGATTGCTCAATTTGGATTATCTGATTTCCAATCCAACCACTAGATTACACCCAAACAGTCTTTAAGACCTTTAGGTCTATTGATAATTAATTTCAAGTTAATTCAAACATTGGATTGTCTGGATCATCTATAAACACACAAAAGTTACAATGTGTAGCCCACTTAGACATATAACTCATCCTAAAAGTAGACACGTGGCAAAAAAATTGACTTAACTGATCTATATAAATTAAAAGGGGAACCTGCAGATCTTTAGATAATGCATAAACAATATATATATATAAATAAAAAGAAATGAAAATTTAAAATAAAATAAATAATTTACATTGATAATTTCTATAAAACACCCTTTAATTTGCGAATTATTAATTTTAATAGACAACCATGAGTTTTAATTATGAAGCACATAATAAATAATAAAATACATATATAATAATAATAATAATTTTAAAAATATTATTATTATAAATATTTTAATAATAATATTGAAATATATAAACGTATAAAATTATACATACATAATGGGAATCGGTTCCATTTTAGACAAAAACAGCGTATTCATTCAAAAATTATTTTTCAAATTGTATTGCACATTGCTCAATTATGCTTCAAATGTATGGAAGTTCAATAAAAGCAATTTGTTTCTACTCTTAGTTGAATCTCCAAAAATCACTATATATATATATATATATATATATATATATATATATATATATATATATATATAAGAATAAAAAGAAAAGAGTTCTTTCTTTATAACACAACTCAAAAGAGCCTCATTTTGTAATCTTTAAACATTCTGCTAAGATTAGGAATTCCAATATCACAAACTGCTTTTTCTCCAATTCGAAAATGCCATGAGCAAGATGCAGCCTAATAAAGTGAAACTCATGTTCTGATTTTAATTTTACTTGCAATACTGCTTTGCTCTCTCTCTCTCTCTCTCTCTCTCTCTCCATTAATACCTACAGACCGTCTGTGGACCTTGGATGTGGGTCATTTAGCATTAGGGTTGATCTTTAATGTGCACTATTCATTAGATAGGGCCCACCTTTGATGTTGGTCATCCATTATGTGGGGCCCATCATCAATGTTATGGTCCATCATGTGGGGCCCATCTTCAATATCCACCGCCCATCATGTGGTGCCCACCTTTAATGTGGACCATCCATCATGTGGGCCCACCTCCCATGTGGGCCGTCCATCATGTGGAGCCCACCTTAGATATGGGCCATTCTCATTAGCCAGACCTTTGATGTGGACCATCCATCATGTGAGGCCCACCTTGATGTGGATCATCCATCATGTGGAGCCCACCATTATTAATTGCCCATCATGTGGAGCCCACATTTGATGTGAACTGTCCATCATGTGGGCCCCACCTTTGATGTGGACCATTCATTGTGTGCAGGGCCCACCTTGGATGTGGGTAATTCATCATTATGGCCCAACCTTTAACGCGCACTATTCATTATGTAGGGCCCGCCTTTGATGTTGGTCATCTATCAAGTAGGACCCACCGTCAATGCTATCATCCATCATGGGGGTCCACCTTCAATATCTACTGCCCATCATGTGGACCCATCATGCACAGCCACACTGTCCATTCATGTGGAGCCGGCCTTGATGTTTACCCGCCATACAACCATGCTAAAAAATTTTATTGACTGGATGTTCTTAAAACCTCATGATCTCTGCCTACAGACTGATGGTTAAGAAGAATAAAGCAATTGCTGGAATCACGTGGCAAGTGTGACAATGGGCCGGGCAGCCAGATGGATTGGCTTTGGCATGAGCTTGGACCTAGTCTGGTCCAGCCCAGTGGATCTCATACACGCCTCCATGGGGTCTACGGCCAAGGGGATCCACAAATAAACACATCATGCGCCCCATATTTGGTGGGCCCACATGGTTGGAGGCAAATGGACATTATGGTGGGCCTTATAAATGATCCAACGGCGAGCAACTTGGGTGGCTTGTAAACATTGTAGTAAACACGAATAGATGAACGGTGCAGACGTCATACAATCCACTTAGTGGACTAGCCTCACTAGCAGTGGGCCCACAGACCGGTTGGATGTCCAATAAACATTACAGTTGGGCCTAGGAAGCCCTCAATGGTGGCAACATGGATATAGAAGCACATACATCAAGGTGGACCCCACAGCATGGCCCACCAATGTGGGCCCCCTTAAAATACCACGGTGGGCCCAAGAAACGTTTCAACGGTGGGCTTTAACATACCCAATGCGGCCCCATGGTGAGGCCCTTGCCCTAAAATTATATGGAAAAACGGATGGACAACGTGGTTATAAAACACATAAATCAACTTGGGCACCATAGCATGGCCCACACCTGTGGGCCCCTAAAAACACCCCGGTAGGCCCAAGGAACGTGTCACAGTGGGCGTCCACGGTGGGCCCTACAGCCCCTCGATGTGTCTGGAAATGAAAACTATAAAGTACAAGAAATTGGATCTACCTCAATCTCGGTTGGCCCACCAAGGCCCATAGGCCTTTCCGGTGACCAGTTTGGGTGGGCCACCTGAATGTAATATGTACACAATGGAAGGACTCGTCTTGGGAACCCACGGCCCCTGGTTGGGTGGTGGACGCCTCCACCATCCATGGAGGGGTCCATCAAATCCAAAATCTCACTGATTTGACGATCATAACCTCTGACTGGTGGCTACAAATTGAAAACTAAGAAACCAGATACATGGACGGTCTACTTGGTGGCTCCAAAAATTGTCTTTTACACCAGCACCAGTGCTGGACATATGAGAGGTCCATGATGGCACGAAGATGCCTAGGGGTTTCAACAGCAGGTCTCAGGTTCGAGTGCTAAGTAGACACACTAACCCCACTAGTGGGTGGGTGCATCGTCTGACTAAGCAAGTGGGTGCGTTGCCCAGGTAACAGGTGGGTGTGTTGCATGACTAACTTTAACAAAAAAAAAAAAAAAAAAAAGTTCCTGCATTGAGAAGCTAGGTGGGGCCTATTGTGATGTTTGTGAGATATTGACCCCTTCATTCATTTTGCCATCTATTAGGACATGAGCCTAAAAATGAAGCAAATCAAGAACTCAAGTGATCCCCACAACAAGAAACAGTGAGGATTGAACATCCAAAGTTGGTTGAAACATTCAATGGGCCACAAAAGTTTTGGAGCAGCTTATTTTTTTTGTGTTTCCAGTTCATCTTAGTAGGAATTAATTTATATATGGTTTGGATGTTATATAAACGTATCGCAGTGGACTCGAGAGAGGTTTCAATGGCAGTCATTTCCTCACCCACTTTTTTCGGAAGCATGCTACCAGATTTGTGTGGGGGGGCCACAATAATGTATCTACTCGGTCCATTCATTTTCTAAAAATCATTATAGGGAATGAGCTTAAAAATAAGGCAGATCTAACACTCTAATGTGCCGTACGATAGATGACTCTTGCATTTAAAGCAAACCAAGCTTATTATTTGGTGCGGTCCACTAGACAGCTGGATCTGCCTCAGTTTTTAGCCCATACCCCTGGTATGATTTTAGAAAAGTCCATTCACTTCCCACTTTTTCATATTCTATGGGTCACTTGAGTTTTGAATCTGCCTAATTTTTGAACTCATGTTCTAACATGATCCGGAAAAATAGATGAATAAGGTGGATTTCTCATAAATATCACAGTAGGCCACACCTAGCTTCTGACCGCAGGCAATCTGTCTCCGTTCAAAAGCTGTATACACATGACCATAGGCTAAATCAGGCTAGTCTGCTTGCGATAAAGCCACCCATGTTATTGTTGTATTTGGAATCTTATAACTTTAAGCAGTACTCTATTGTTTTTTTTTTACGAGGGAACCACCTTCTAAGGTGGACCAGCCGGATTCTTCCATGTGGGACCAAAGATTAATTTACTTCTAACCATCCATGTGATAGCCATTACTTGGATGGTCAGTATTGCTTGATTAATGTTAGTTTTAGAGTGAAGATTCCTCCATAATGGGTCCCACCATTCCATGATCATGATAGCTTTACATCAGTGCACGTCTTTCACAATGGGACCCACAATTCAATGATCATGGTAGCTTTACATCAGTGCAACATGTCTTCCCCAATGGGACCCATAATTGGATTTAATTACATCAGCGCCACATCTGTTCCATAATGGACCCACAATTAGATGGTCATGACATCTGGGAACGAATTAGCTATTCCTCAGGTAACAACGTAGTTAGAAAAGAAAACATACAAAATATTTATAGTGCAATCTTTCTTAAATGCATGCACATGTCCCTCAGCCTGGGATGCTCATCTAGCTGGAAATTGTGATCCGGAAGTCATTAAAGACACACATCGGCCTCACAATGCAAATCCATCGCTGTGAATATCCTTTTTTTGAAATGATACTTGGTTCTTCATAGGTTAACGTCAGGGTTTTTAGAACACGAGTCTAGAATTCGGGTTGCGAAAATCGGGGCGTTACAAGATCAATGTATCAAGCTCAAACCCACTATAATCGTTGGTTCGTGTTAGTTGAAACATTGTAAACAAAATAGATAATTTTACTCTGGATGGTGGGGGACTATCATTGTAAATTTAAAAAATATAAGTAAGATAAATGGAATAAAAATCTCCTTCATTCACAAGTGGTCACCTCAAAAAAATTGTGATATTGATGGGCTTTAAAATCTATTGGTTCTGAAAGGACATCTAACATTTAGTGGGACCTAAACTCATTAGACGTTGACCTATTAGATGTGAGAACATTTAGATAGAGCCTACCAAATTCAAGTCATGATGGCACACTTGAACATATATAAGATAGGGTACACCATTATGACAATTTAGTTACTTCTGATATAAGAGTTGAGACATAAGTTCTTAAATCTCATGGGCGAGATTTTCTTTTAGGGGAGGTAGATTATAACACCCCGCACTTTTCATTACTCGGTTGTTATCAGGAATACTTAACTTCTTAAACTATTAGATCTTTAAATCGATGATTGATTTCCAATTAGGTAGTCTCTAAGGCCCTTGGGATCATTGATGATCAATTATGAATCAATTCGATAGTTGCATATTCGAAAATTGATGATTAGGTAATCAATTTCAAGTGATGTGGCCCACTAAGATATTGGAAAATTTATACACAAACTAAATCATTCATCGTCGACCGTGGGACTTAAATCTAACCAAGCACCATTCATTGGTTCCATGGAACCTTGCTTAATGATCTAACATCATATTAATTTGACTGTAACTAGATTGTAAACCTATTTGTTAAGGTGCACCTAGGCTAGTTAAGGTCTCTTTAAATCATTGATTATTGTTTATGAACCAATCAGACCATCTAATCATTGAAGTAACTGTTAAAAATTCATCCAAACTAGGCTAAGAGTCCTTAGGACCGTTGTTCTTGGATTCAGAGTCAATCCGACTGTTGGTTCAACGAAAAACCATAAATAAACCTAAGATTTCAAATGTATGGCCCACATAAGTTGTGGAACTGACTCAAAGTTGGTCAGCGGTTCCATTGAGACCATTCAAAACAAGTGGACGGAGTGGATTACGCATGAAATCCTGTGGAATCCACATTCATTGCACGTGCGCGCACAGTGGGCGTGCACCCGCTGTGCACTGGACCAGGAATCCCGGTCAATCGGTTTTGACCCGATCCTTCCTCGAAAAGGAAGGTTTTCTTCCTTCTTTCTTCTCACGCGAGAGTCGTTCGGTAGGAGGCCCGCTGCCCGTTGATCGTGGCTCACTTCCGGGGTCGGTAGGTCAAATCCAACCCGTCCATCCGATTCACACGTCTCCTATGAACAAATTCTATCCGTTCTCACTCGAACATCACACGTACGAGTGCACAACACGAGCCCAATCGGGGCTGTGCGCGGCCGTTTTAACCAAAAATGGAAATCTGTTCCCATGCCACGCTGGCGATCCGAGCGGGCTGCCCATCCTATTATCTCAGCCGTTCACTAAGGAGAGATCTCAGCCCTCGGGTCGTTTCCTTCTTTAGGATCCCCGTACGCACCTTTCTCTCGGCGGAGAGCATCTTTCCGTTTCGAGCTAGTATCATCTCAGCCCTTCAGAGGCTTCTAGAAGCTATCGTACAGCCCATCTTAGCCGTCCCTGTTAGGGCGAGCAGCGGTTGGAAAGAAGCCTTGCGAGAAACTCCTCCTGCACAAGATTTTCACCACTGCGGATCTTCTCGCGAGATGAACGAGAACAGCTGATCTCCTTCCATGTCGGGCCACAATCACTAATCCGAGACCTTAGTTCGGAGGCCCACAGCCTAATGATCACAAATGTGATGGCCGATCTGGCCCATGCAAACATAGTGGGCCCCAGGGGCTTCAAGATCCATTCGACGGTGCCATGGGCTGTCTCGGCTGGTCCAATAAAATGCACCGTTTGATCTTATCCAAAAACTCCCAACGGCTATAAGTAGCCCTTTCCATTTCCGGATGAAGCATCCCCTGCCCGAAAACCCTAGGAGAAGAGAGAGAGAGAGAGAGAGAGAGAGAGTGCTGGAGGGGGGTCGGGAATTTACGGTGCAACTCTCCCGTTGAATGAGAGGACAACCCCACCTGCCCATCTGAATGGCACATGGGTTTTGTGTTCATCTGGAGCTCCTTTAATATGCTGTGAGCTGGATTGGGTTGTAGGTGAAGATCTCTTCTAGGCTATGGGAAACAGTAGGAATCTCAAATCGCTTACATTTTTTTTTGCTTTTCTTTTCTGTTTTCTCTCTATAGGATTTGGGTTTCTGAAGAGTTTGCTATGAGCACCGCAGGTTTAAGATGGAAAGTGACGGGCGGGCGTGGCCCACCCCCTTGTGGTGAAATCATTCCTTTGATGAATCTGGCTGATGAAGTGTGGACCGTGTGGAGCTCTCTTATCAATTGGCTGATTCTTCAATGAGGAAAAGGAGATGGGTTGACTGGCTGAAGTTTGGTGGGCCACCGCTGTGTCCAGACAGCAACCTGTGCGGCTGTGTATTTATATTTGATTACCGAAGTCATCTAAACCCATCTTTCCAGACTTTGTAATTACTGCTATCTCTCTCTCTACCCTGACCATACAGTACCGATATAATTATGTTTTTCAATGGGGGCTGTTGATCCCATTATTCATGCTTGATGTATGGTTGAATTGAAGTCCACGTAAGCACCCTCTGGATGCTGGAGCCTGTGCTAATCTAGGCGGGGCATATGATATGGCAGGTTCGCTGGCTTGTAGTGTTGAACTGGATTGATTTCAACATGCACCTAGCCTTATACACGATCAAAGTATAAAAATTAAAAAAAAAAAAAAAAAAAAAATTTCTTTTTACAACTTGCTCACAAATTGCGACGCATGCAGATTCTTCGAAGAGCAAAGAAGGAAGAGGGAAAAGAGAGAACTGAGATACAGCACAGCAACAAAAGAAGGGGAAAAAAAGAAGAAGAGAAAGAAAAGCAACTGGCGACAGCATGGTACAGCAGAAGAAAAAGAATAAGAAAAGAGGTACATGCAAAATTTCTTTTTCTTTCTGTATGTTATTGGGCCATTATCGTTATGGCCAATGCGTAACCGATTCAGTACACCTTGTCACTAACTGACTGAGTTGGGCCAAGGTCAAAATCCTTCTCCCAACAATCCATCTTAACCATTTAGATCAATTAATAATTATAGAAATAAAGTGTGCTGACCTTTTTTTCCACTAATTTAGTGGTTGGGCCTATGACTATTTTTTGGGAGAGATTTATCTCCGAGATCTGATCCATGTAAATGGTAGGCCCCACCATGAAGATCCTCAACTGGTAGGCTATGCTGTTGATATCAATGGATGGCCTTTTCAAGATGAGTCCGGATCTTCTATTGGCTTTCAAGCAGGAAACCCCTGCTTGGAGCCTTTTGATTGGTCCACATCACATTGCATGACGTCATGTGACCAGGTTACTGATGTAGAACGGGTCGCTGACTATTTCATGGCCCAGATGGAGCAAAAGAAGACCGGTCGGGGTCGAAAGTGATCCGGACCGTCAGGACCGTAAATCGGTCGTATCTCACAATCCGGAATGAGTTACGTGACGTATAATATATCAATTTGGGGTAGCTCGAGCTACTTTAGCCAACCAATCCAGCCACGCCGGGTTGCCCAAGCCAGAATCGCGAGATTCGACCGTATCGACGGTCATTAGGCTAGTTTATCTTCAGTTTTACTATTTATAGTAAGTTTTAATTCGATCATAACTTTGCATCTGTAGGGTTTTAGAGTTAGTGCCCAACATGAAAAGGGCTTAGAATATTTAGTAGAACAACGTGGTTGAGGCCGTTTGATAACTTTCTATTTTTGGCCGAAAACCAAGAGTTCTAGTAGGATTGAACGACTTCTATAATAGTAAGTTTACTATTTATAGTAAGTTGCGTTTTCTAGGAATTTAAGTTGGAGTTGGATTCTGATACTTTACCTAGGGTTTAGTTTCCTATTTATATGCATTGTAATTTCGTTTTTATTGATTCAATTATCAATAAATCAATTATTCAGAATTTATTTCCTATTTATTTTTCTTTTATTTTCTTCTCGTGGATTCGAGAACACTCGGTTAGGGAGACGGTGATCGACGTACCACGTCCTCCCTGCGTCAACTGTCCCCATTCATAGGTGGCCCAAAAAGATGGAGGGCTTGGATCATCAACCCATATATCCATGGAGAGAGGCGGGAGAGAGCCGCTGGATGAAAAAAAAAATCCATTACAAGAAGCGAGGGTATCTCTGTCATTTTAGAAATATAGTATCAGGCAACTAAGACGGACTGCGGTAAAATGACCATTGGTGCAAAAGATATGGATTTTAGGAAAGAGTTTAAAATCAGCCCTTGTTTAGAAATGGCCCAAAACATAAGAATAAAAAGGATGGACTACTATAGCCGTTAGATCAGGAACTTATAAAAAGAAACATAAACAGTTCAGTTAATGAGAAAGGCTTACAGTGACTATAGCTGTTCAATACTACAAATTGGCATCTAGACCATCCATTCATTGACACACCAGATAAAGAATATCGATCACCACACCACTCCATTACCACGCCACACAGTAGAAAATCCACCCACTGATAAGAGATCCTCAGCGTCTATACATATGTACCACCATATCTAGACCATTATATCCTACCAGTGTGGATGGCTGGTACTTTTTTTTAGTGAATTTTACAAAAAAAAGTATACGGTTTTAGTTTCTAATTTTCATGTAAAGATGTAATATTTATGATCAATCTACGATTATCAAGTAATATTCATGTAAAGATGCAATCTTTCTGATGAGTCTGCAATAATCCAAGTATCATTCATGTAAAGATGTAATCTTTATGATGAATCTGCACAAAAATCCAAGTATTTTTTAAGTAAAGATGAAGTTTTGACTGTGATTTTGCAAGCAAATATGCAATCTTTGTAATGGATGATGATGACTGGCATGGAAATAGAAGAAAATTCAAGTAAAGATGCAATCTTTGCAAAGAGAAAAGGCTTCCAATGCAACGAAATAGACGACAAATTCAAGTAAAGATGCAATCTTTGCAAAGAGAAAAGGCTTCCAATGCCAAATCGAAATTAGATAGCGAGCGCACCTTTCCTTTCAAATAAAACCTATCTGCATCCTTTCCTACTCTTCAAACATCCAGGGGAAGAAAGGTGTTGTTGGGAGGCACCGCAGTATCGTTGGAAGGAGAAGATGGAAAGGGAAAGGGTTAGGGAGAAGGAGAAGAGGGAGAAGAGTCCTGCAAGATCTGGAATTGGGGGCTCTCGCCGCTCTCCAAGATAGAAATGCTGTTCCACATCATTCCACGTCAAGTCGGGTCTAGGGCTTCGGGTTTTAATACCCTTGGTCCGTGGAAGGATCCTAGCCCTTGAATGGAAGTTAAATCCAAGGGAGATGAAGGGTGGCGATTTACTTTAAGGGAGATGAAGGGTGGCGATTTACTTTAAGGGTGGCGATTTACTTTAAGGGAGGGGTGCATTGGAAATAGTGGTAAATAAACCATTATGGTTTTCTATTGCTCTTTGGAAGAGGCTGTAGTAAACGTGTATTTAATGCCTCGAGATCGAAATCTAGTTTTTTAAATTTAACAGCTGTTACATCATAGAACCATGCGGGTCCCATCATAATGTATATGTCTAGAGTTCTAGACCGAGGGAAAAACTCAATATCAGAGATCCAAAACATCTGTGACCCCAAGAAGATTTCTATGGTATATGTTCAATCCTCACTGCTTTCTGCAATATGGTATACTGGAGCTTTGGATCCATCTCATTTTTGTGTCAGGCCTTAAAATGTTCGAATGGGCGGTTTTGATATAACATATACAATATAGTGGGGCCAATTAAACTTGGTGACGTTAGTAAAAAAAAGGAAGTCACTTATCTGTTTCCATATGCGTACACGTGACGTTGATTGCCTACTGACACTGTTAGGAGTGAGGTGTTTATTGGCCAATATTGTAGGCCCCACCATGATACGTGATTTATCCTCACCACCAATCTACTTTTTGAGATTATTTTATGACATGAGTCCAAAAAATGAGACGGATCTCGATCTCAAAGACGACACCAAAAGAAAACAATGGTGATTGGGTGCCCACCATTGAAAACTCCCACTGTAATGTTTATTTACCTTCTTACTTATTCATTAGGTCACGGAAACCTAGATGAAGGGAAAGCGCAAATATCAGCTTCATCCAAAACTTGTGGTCCCCAAGAAGCTTTTAACGGTGGGCGTTCAATCACCACCGTTTCCTTTCCTGTGGTGTGGTCCACATGAGATTTGGATCTTCCTTATTTTTGGGATCATTCCCTCAAATGATCTAGAAAAATAAATGGACGATATGGATAAAACATATATAGGTGATCCGACAAATAGGTGGTCCATAAAAAGAGTAACAGTTCATTCAACACAAAGCCTGCCACTCTAGCGCTTCAATCTTCCAATATGTGTATTACTATCTAAGGTGAGGCCCATCATATCAACAGGTCAAGTCTCTAAACCATGTAATCAGTGGGGCTCTTCAATCTCCCCGAGGATCACCTATCTTGAAAGAATCCGGATCCTCTGTTGGCTTCCAAGCAGGAAATCCCTACTTGGAGTCTTTTCATTGGTCCACGTCCTCACATAAGACTGCAACCCTGTCACATCCTCAATGCAACCTGGTCACACCTCAGTGTAACCTGGTCACATGACGTCATGCAATGTGATGTGGACCAATCAAAAGGCTCCAAGCAGGGGTTTTCTGCTTGAAAGCCAATAGAAGATCCGAACTCATCTTGAAAAGGCCATCCATTGATATCAACAGCATAGCCTACCAGTTGAGGATCTTCATGGTGGGGCCTACCATTTACATGAATCAGATCTCGGAGATAAATCTCTCCCAAAAAATAGTCATATGCCCAACCACTAAATTAGTGGAAAAAAAGGTCGGCACACTTTATTTCTATAATTATTAATTGATCTAAATGGTTAAGATGGATTGTTGGGAGAAGGATTTTGACCTTGGCCCAACTCAGTCAGTTAGTGACAAGGTGTACTGAATCGGTTACGCATCGGCCATAACGGTAATGGCCCAATAACATACAGAAAGAAAAAGAAATTTTGCATGTACCTCTTTTCTTCTTCTTTTTCTTCTGCTGCACCATGCTGTCGCCAGTTGCTCTTCTTTCTCTTCTTCTTTTTTTCCCCTTCTTTTGTTGTTGTGCTGTATCTCAGTTCTCTCTTTCCCCTCTTCCTTCTTTGCTCTTCAAAGAATCTGCATGCGTCGCAATTTGTGAGCAAGTTGTAAAAAGAATTCTTTTTTTTTTTTTACTTTGATCGTGTATAAGGCTAGGTGCATGTTGAACTCAATCCAGTTCAACACTACAAGCCAGCGAACCTGCCAGTATCATATGCCCCGCCTAGATTAGCACAGGCTCCAGCATCCAGAGGGTGCTTACGTGGACTTCAATTCAACCATACATCAAGCATGAATAATGGGATCAACAGCCCCCATTGAAAAACATAATTATATCGGTACTGTATGGTCAGGGTAGAGAGAGAGATACCAGTAATTACAAAGTTTGGAAAGATGGGTTTAGATGACTTCGGTAATCAAATATAAATACACAGCCGCACAGGTTGCTGTCTGGACACAGCAGTGGCCCACCAAACTTCAGCCAGTCAACCCATCTCCTTTTCCTCATTGAAGAATCAGCCAATTGATAAGAGAGCTCCACACGGTCCACACTTCATCAGCCAGATTCATCAAAGGAATGATTTCACCACAAGGGGGTGGGCCACGCCCGCCCGTCACTTTCCATCTTAAACCTACGGTGCTCATAGCAAACTCTTCAGAAACCCAAATCCTATAGAGAGAAAAAAGAAAAGAAAAGCAAAAAAAAAAAAATGTAAGCGATTTGAGATTCCTACTGTTTCCCATAGCCTAGAAGAGATCTTCACCTACAACCCAATCCAGCTCGCAGCATATTAAAGGAGCTCCAGATGAACACAATACCCATGTGCCATTCAGATGGGCAGGTGGGGTTGTCCTCTCATTCAACGGGAGAGTTGCACCGTAAATTCCCGACCCCCCTCCAGCACTCTCTCTCTCTCTCTCTCTCTCTCTCTCTCTCTCTCTCTCTCTCTCTCTCTCTCTTCCTAGGGTTTTCGGGCAGGGGATGCTTCATCCGGAAATGGAAAGGGCTACTTATAGCCGTTGGGAGTTTTTGGATAAGATCAAACGGCGCATTTTATTGGACCAGCCGAGACAGCCCATGGCACCGTCGAATGGATCTTGAAGCCCCTGGGGCCCACTATGTTTGCATGGGCCAGATCGGCCATCACATTTGTGATCATCAGGCTGTGGGCCTCCGAACTAAGGTCTCGGATTAGTGATTGTGGCCCGACATGGAAGGAGATCAGCGGTTCTCGTTCATCTCGCGAGAAGATCCGCAGTGGTGAAAATCTCGTGCAGGAGGAGTTTCTCGCGAGGCTTCTTTCCAACCGCTGCTCGCCCTAACAGGGACGGCTAAGATGGGCTGTACGATAGCTTCTAGAAGCCTCCGAAGGGCTGAGATGATACTAGCTCGAAACAGAAAGATGCTCTCCGCCGAGAGAAAGGTGCGTACGGGGATCCTAAAGAAGGAAACGACCCGAGGGCTGAGATCTCTCCTTAGTGAACGGCTGAGATAATAGGATGGGCAGCCCGCTCGGATGGCCAGCGTGGCACGGGAACAGATTTCCATTTTTGGTTAAAACGGCCGCGCACAGCCCCGATTGGGCTCGTGTTGTGCACTCGTACGTGTGATGTTCGAGTGAGAACGGATAGAATTTGTTCATAGGAGACGTGTGAATCGGATGGACGGGTTGGATTTGACCTACCGACCCCGGAAGTGAGCCACGATCAACGGGCAGCGGGCCTCCGACCGAACGACTCTCGCGTGAGAAGAAAGAAGGAAGAAAACCTTCCTTTTCGAGGAAGGATCGGGTCAAAACCGATTGACCGGGATTCCTGGTCCAGTGCACAGCGGGTGCACGCCCACTGTGCACGCACGTGCAATGAATGTGGATTCCACAGGATTTCATGCGTAATCCACTCCGTCCACTTGTTTTGAATGGTCTCAATGGAACCCCTTACCAACTTTGAGTCAGTTCCACAACTTATGTGGGCCATACATTTGAAATCTTAGGTTTATTTATGGTTTTTCGTTGAACCAACGGTCGGATTGACTCTGAATCCAAGAACAACGGTCCTAAGGACTCTTAGCCTAGTTTGGATGAATTTTTAACAGTTACTTCAATGATTAGATGGTCTGATTGGTTCATAAACAATAATCAATGATTTAAAGAGACCTTAACTAGCCTAGGTGCACCTTAACAGATAGGTTTACAATCTAGTTACGGTCAAATTAATATGATGTTAGATCATTAAGCAAGGTTCCATGGAACCAATGAATGGTGCTTGGTTAGATTTAAGTCCCACGGTCGACGATGAATGATTTAGTTTGTGTATAAATTTTCCAATATCTTAGTGGGCCACATCACTTGAAATTGATTACCTAATCATCAATTTTCGAATATGCAACTATCGAATTGATTCATAATTGATCATCAATGATCCCAAGGGCCTTAGAGACTACCTAATTGGAAATCAATCATCGATTTAAAGATCTAATAGTTTAAGAAGTTAAGTATTCCTGATAACAACCAAGTAATGAAAAGTGCAGGGTGTTATAATCTACCCCCCTTAAAGAAAATCTCGCCCACGAGATTTAAGAACTTATGTCTCAACTCTTACATCAGAAGTAACTAAATTGTAGGGCTCTCAATGGGTCGGATCTGGATCGGATCCACTTAGATCCGGCTCCAAATCCGAATATCTATAGTCGGATACGGACTCGGATTCGGATCCGACTTGGATCCAAAAGGTGATATCCATATCCGATCCATTTATAAATAGCCAGATCCATTTCTAATCCAAAATCCATATAGCCATTGGATTCGGGTCGGATCTAGGTCCGAATCCACCACATCACAAAATCTTGGGTGAGACCCCGGAACCAGCAATGTGGGTGGGACCCTGACCGGAGGAGCCCACCTCGATGCATGAATTATATATCCATTCCGTTCATCTACCTTTCGGACTTATTTGATGCCATGACAAAAAAAAAAAAAAAAATGAAGCAGATGCAAGTTTCGGTGGACGATAAGAAATACTGGTTAATAACCATTCAAAACCTTTCGTGGGCCACAAAAGCTTTCTATGAACCTGATATTTGATTTTTTTTCATTTCATCCTAGTCTGCATGACCTTATCAACAGATTGGATGGTCAATAGACATTATGGTGGACGCCAGGAAGTTTTTAATGGTAGGTGTTTAGTAAGCACCTTTTCCTGTGGTGTGGTCCACCTAAAATTTGCATCTGCTTCATTTTTGGAAAAGAATCTTAAAATAATATGAAGAAACAGATGGACAACATGGATATACAATGAATACATCCAGGTGGGCCCTAGGTTCAGGGTCCCACTCACGTCGCTGGTTCCAGGTCTCACCCAAGTCGCGTCCAGAGAAAATCGGGATCCGGATTGCGTCCTTAGTTACTCAGTGGCCAGTGCGCTCTTATCGTACTGAGTAAACTCAGTTGGGCCCACTGTAAAAGTATGTAGTTTATCTACACCGTCCATCCTATTTTATAGATCATTCAAGGGGTTGAAACCAAAATAGAAGTATATCTAAAACTCAGGTGGACCATACCACAGGAAACAGTGGGTATGATGATTTCCGCTATTGAAACCTTTCTAGGGCCTGCGGTGATGTTCATTTGTCATCCAACCTGTTCACAAGATCAAACAGACATTGATGAAGGGGAAAAAACAAATATCAGATTGATCCAAAGCTTCCACGGCTCCCAAGGATTTTTCAACGGTACAAGTTCAATTCACATTGTTTCCTGTGGTATGGTCCACCTAATCTTTTCATATGCGTCGTTTTTTGTCTCAAGATATAAATTTATCTGTTAAAATGGATGAACGGAGTGGATGAAATACATAAATCACTATGGAGCCCGCAGTGTTTACTCAGTACACTTATCTTTAGCGTATGAGTCACGCAGTACCTGTAACGCAATCCGCTTCCCTTTGCCACATGCACAGAGGATCCGCACTCTTCCTATACTTTTTTTTTTCTTTCTTTATGGCTATATGAGGTCCGCCTTGCACGATCTATTCCGTTCATTAGCTCGGCCAGTCCATGACGGGATCAAAGAGCATTGTTAGTTTATTTTTCAATGAAAAATAAATATTATAATAGCTCTGGAAAAGTTTCAATGGTGGACGACCAACATCACTATTTCATTTGTTATAGTCCTCTTAATATCTGGATCTTCTTCAGATTTGGTACCATGACCTAAAATGATATGTAAAATTGAATGGACGGATTGGATGACACACATCCATCAAGGTGGGCCGTAGGAAAGTTTCAACAGTGGACGTTCAAATCCCACTGTTTTCTGTGGTATAGTCTACCTGAGATCAGGATATGTCTCAATTTTTGGGTCATGGCCTAAAATAACGTGGAAAATCAGATGGTCGGTGTGGATATAACATATACATTAAGGTGGGTTCCACTTTGGACGCCACTCACGTTCAAAAGGGCATCCATTACGCATAACTTTTTGCATAAGAGATTATTAAGAATTGGATTTGTGCAAATTGGGCTGTATAACACTGGTTTTAGAGTGGACCATTTGTATAAAACGATCCCACATCAATCGTAGCCCACCCTATCATAGATCTGAACCATTAGGGGATTTCCCAGCACCCCAATTTACATGATACGTGGTTAGAAAAATAAAATACGCTGTTAAAATAAAAAAAATAAAGAGAAAACACTCACAATGAACGGTGAATACTCAGAATAATGTATGGTTGAACAGCTCAGATCATCACATAATCCTTTGCTTGTTATTCTTCTCGTTGTTTATGAATCTGATTACCCTTTAAAATAGAAAAATTTGAGAAGAGAGGTGGAGAGAGCGGGTGTTGATAAGGTATTTATTATATGGTATTAAAGTTGATGAGCGGAAGTCGAAGAGCCATACTCACTTTTGTGGAAGCCTAAACGTTGCAATTTTAAAACATAATGCGATAACTGGGATCCGATTGGATCTCACTACCATATCCGAATCCGACCCGAATCATATTCGAATTTTTTTTTGTAAACCCAAATCCGACCCTTTTAGTTAATCGGACCTATTTTAAGATCCAACTCCCCATTATACGGGTTTGGAGCGGAGCGGATCTCGGATCTAACCCGCTCCATTGAGAGCCCTACTAAATTGTCATAATGGTGTACCCTATCTTATATATGTTCAAGTGTGCCATCATGACTTGAATTTGGTAGGCTCTATCTAAATGTTACCACATCTAACAGGTCAACGTCTAATGAGTTTAGGTCCCACTAAATGTTAGATGTCCTTTCAAAACCAATAGAGATTTTAAAGCCCATCAATATTACAATTTTTTTGAGGTGACCACTTATGAATAAAGGAGATTTTTATTCCATTTATTTTACTTATATTTTTTAAATTTACAATGATAGTCCCCCACCATCCATAGTAAAATTATCCATTTTGTTTACAATGTTTCGGCTGACACAAACCGACGATTGCAGTGGGTTTGAGCTCGATACATTGATCTTGTAACGCCCCGGTTTTCGCAACCTGAATTCTAGACCCGTGTTCTAAAAACTTTGACGTTAACCTACGAAGAACCAAGTATCATTTCAGAAAAAGGATATTCACAGCGATGGATTTGCATTGTGAGGCCGATGTGTGTCCTTAGTGACTTCCAGATCACAGTTTTCAGCTAGATGAGCATCCCAGGCTGAGGGATATGTGCATACATTCATACATTTAAGAAACATTGCATTATAGATATTTTGTATGTTTTCTTTTCTAACTACACTGTTACCTGAGCAATAGCTAATTCGTTCCCAGATATCATGACCATCAAATTGTGGGTCCATTATGGAACAGATGTGGCGCTGATGTAATTAAATCCAATTATGGGTCCCATTGGGGAAGACATGTTGCACTGATGTAAAGCTACCATGATCATTGAATCGTGGGTCCCATTGCGAAAGACGTGCACTGATGTAAAGCTATCATGATCATGGAATGGTGGGACCCATTGTGGAGGAATCTTCACTCTAAAACTAACATTAATCAAGCAATACTGACCATCCAAGTAATGGCTATCACATGGATGGTTAGAAGTAAATTAGTCTTTGGTCCCACATGGAAGAATCCGGCTGGTCCACCTTAGAAGGCGGTTCCTCGTAAAAAAAAAAAACAATAGAGTACTACTTAAATTTATAAGAATATTCCAAATACAACAATAACATGGGTGGCTTTATCGCAAGCAGACTAGCCTGATTTAGCCTATGGTCATGTGTATACAGCTTTTGAACGGAGACAGATTGCCTGCGGTCAAAAGCTAGGTGTGGCCTATTATGATATTTGTGAGAAATCCACCTTGTTCATCTATTTTTCTGGATCATGTTGGAACATGAGTTCAAAAATGAGGCAGATTCAAAACTCAAGTGACCCATAGAATATGAAAAAGTGGGAAGCGAATGGACTTTTCTAAAATCATACCAGGGTATGTGCTAAAAACTGAGGCAGATCCAGCTGTCCAGTGGACCGCACCAAATAATAAGCTTGGTTTGCATTAAATGCAAGAGTAATCTATCGTATGGCACATTAGAGTGTTGGATCTGCCTTATTTTTAAGCTCATTCCCTAGTATATTTGACATCCAACCCACTGTAATGTTTCTATTTTTTCATATATATACTCTCTCTCTAGGGGTATTTTTTGTGATAGCATTGTTTAAAAATCCGTTTCATGGACTGCTCATACATTAAAGCTCCCTCCTTAAAGTACATGTGCCAAAGATGTATGGAAATCAAGACCGTTGATGTACCGATCCATTACATAGGTAGGTAATATCAAAAAAAGGAATAAAAAAGGATGGACTACTATAGCCGTTAGATCAGGCGCCTATAAAAAGGAACATAAACAGTTCAGTTAATGAGAAAGGCTTACAGTGACTATAGCTGTTCAATCCTACAAATTGGCATCTAGACCATCCATTCATTGACACACCAGATAAAGAATATCGATCACCACACCACTCCATTACCACGTCACACAGTAGAAAATCCACCCACTGATAAGAGATCCTCAGCGTCTATACATATGTACCACCATATCTGGACCATTATATCCGACCAGTGTGGATGGCTGGTACTTATTTTAGTGAATTTTACAAAACATGTATATGGTTTTAGTTTCTAATTCATGTAAAGATGTAATATTTATGATCAATCTATGATTATCAAGTAATATTCATGTAAAAAAGATGTAATCTTTATGATGAGTCTGCACTAATCCAAGTATCATTCATGTAAAGATGTAATCTTTATGATGAATCTGCACAAAAATCCAAGTATTTTTAAAGTAAAGATGCAGTTTTGACTGTGATTTGCAAGTAAAGATGCAATCTTTGTAATGGATGATGATAACTTGCAAGGAAATAGACGAAAAATTCAAGTAAAGATGCAATCCTTGCAAAGAGAAAAGGCTTCCAATGCAACGAAATAGACGAAAATTCAAGTAAAGATGCAATCTTTGCAAAGAGAAAAGGCTTCCAATGCAACGAAATAGACGAAAAATTAAAGTAAAGATGCAATCTTTGCAAAGAGAAAAGGCTTCCAATGCCAAATCAAAATTAGATAGCGAGCGCACCTTTCCTTTCAAATAAAATCTATCTGCATCCTTTCCTACTCTTCACACATCCAGGGGAAGAAGGGTGTTGTTGGGAGGCGCCGCCGTATCGTTGGAAGGAGAAGAGGGAAAGGGAAAGGGAAAGGGAAAGGGTGAGGGAGAAGGAGAAGAGGGAGAAAGAATATATACGACGCCATCCCAAGCACCACAGCAATCTGTCCCTGTCCATGAAGAGAGAATGCTTGTGGTGTCCTTGAAGATGCTGGCTTTGAAGCTGAGAAGGGCAGCTCTATCTGATGCTGAGCAAGCTGGAAGAGTGTCTGTTTGGGCCAGGGATTGGGAGAAAAGAAGGCCTGCGGGAAGGATGATGAAAAGCTGAAAAACCCATCTCAGATAAAATCTACATCTGCATCCTTTCCTACTCTTCACACATCCAGGGGAAGAAAGGTGTTGTTAGGAGGCGCTGCCGTATTGTTGGAAGGAGAAGAGGGAAAGGGAAAGGGTGAGGGAGACGGAGAAGGAAGGAGAAGTGTCCTGCAAGATCCAGAATTGGGGGCTCTCCAAGATAGAAGTGCTGTACCACATCATTCCACGTCAAGTCGAGTCTAAGGCTTCGGGTTTTAATACCCTTGGTCCGTGGAAGGATCCTGGCCCTTGAATGGAAGTTAAATCAAAGGGAGATGAAGGGTGGCAATTTACTCCAAGGGAGCGGTGTTTGTTTTTCAATTTACCATTGGAAATATTGGCAAATAAACTATTATGGTTTTATATTGCTGCTTGGAAGAGGCTGTAACAAACGTGTACTGAATGCCTCGAAATCGAAATCTAGTTTTTTAAATTTAACAGCAATTACATCATAGAACTACGCGGGTCCCATCATAATGTATACGTCTAGAGTACTAGATGGAGGGAAAAACTAAATATAGAGGGATCCAATACATCTGTGACCCCGCAAGATTTCAATGGTATATGATCAATCCCCACTGCCTTTTGCAATATGGCTGAAGCTTTGGATCGACCTCATTTTTGCGTGAGGCCTTAAAATGTTCGAATGGACAGTTTTGATATAACATATATAATATAGTGGGGCCTATTAAACTTGGTGACGTTAGCACACGATGAGTTCACTGATCTATTTCCATATGCGTACGTGACGTTGATTGCCTACTGACTGTTAGTAGTGAGGTGTCTATTGGCGGCCCCACCATGATACGTGCTTTATCCTCACCATCAATCTACTTTTTTATATTATTTTATGGCATGAGAGCAAAAATGAGACGGATGTGGATCTCAAGGACGACATCATAAGAAAACAATGGTGATTGAGCGCCATTCATTAAAAACTCCCACTGTAATGTTTATTTACAGTCCAAATTATTCATCAGGTCACAAAGACCTTATGGATGAAGGAATGCATAAATATCAGCTCCATCCAAAACTTGTGATCCTTGGGAAGCTTTTAATGGTGGGCGTTCAATCACCACCGTTTCCTTCCAACATGAGATTTGGATCTTCTTCATTTTTTAGATCATTCCCTAAAATGATCTAGAAAAATAGATGGATGATATGGATAAAACATACATATTGTGGTGGGGGCCACACTGAAATTGCGTCGGGTAGCCTGACACGACACCCTACGCATACGCATGCGGAAGCTTGAGGAGCAACTAGAATTATGGCTAAACCTATAGGAGGGGGTGGTAAGGACCTTTTTTAAAAAATCTTTTCGCCTACTTAAACAATTCAACAAATTAAGCTACGTAAGCGATAACACTTCGGCTTCCAAGCCTAAGTGGGTCCAATTAATAGACTAGCATCAGATAAAGCAATTTGCAACCTAGTCTAATCAACTCATGTGGACTAGAGAGGATGGATCAAGAAATGCTCAAGTCAACATGAGGTAGTGAAAGTACATCTTGTGAGTGTGGATGTGCTTATCAAGTGCCTAGCATACATTCCTAACTAAGCATTCATAATTAATCAATTAAACATAATGCATAAAAAGAAATGTGCTCAAGAATCAATCACAAACACAACGATGTATAGTGGTTCGACTACTTGTCTACTCCACTCCCGGTTCAAGTACTCAACCCCTTTGAGCACACCGGCATTCACTGGGGAGTTTAAATCTGGTTCCTCCCAACCAAGGTGTTTTAACTCGGATCCACCCAACCGGGGAGTTTACAGGTTCCTCCCAACCTACACGTTTGCACCCGTGTTGGTGGCTCCCCCTTGGAGACTTTGTTTTAGGCCCGACTGACGTGCCAAGGAACGGCTGACGTCCCTAGATTTTAGGCCCAACTAATAGGCCAAGGATCGACTGACGACCCCGGGGCGAGTTTGTCAAACAAACTCTACACTCAACTCCCACAGGGAATTGAGTGGATGGACTCTTAGCAAGACAACCTACTTGTCGGATTGAGCCCCTTTTTCAGCGCCGCTTCGGGTTGCTTCTTCTCGCTCTCCCGTGCTTGAATCAGCTCCCCTTGTGCTCCCCCGATCGTTGACGCCGTTGCTTTGCCAAGGCTTCAGCTCCAAGATCAGCTACCTTGCATGTGATGCTCCATTGGAGATGCCCAAGGTGCTAGGGAATGGTGAAACCTCTACAAATGGTAGGAAATGGGTTTCCTAGAGGAATGCACCTAAATGGACTCCTAGGTAGTGTTTAGACAAAGGATTTAACTATCATCAATGTGTCTAAACCCTAGGAATCAAGAGGGAACAAGTCCATTCTCAAGATGCCATTGAATGGCCCAAGCTTGTGATGAAAACACAAGGAGAATGACTTGCTTTAGGTTTGGGATAGAGCCTCTAATGATCTCTAGCAATGGTGACTTCTATCTCCTCAAAATCCCCTCTCCCTGCTCAAAAAACGAATCCCCCTTTTAAATAGATTTTCTTCCAACGGTCAAAAAACGGACAGATTCGCGCATCTCCGATTGATCGGAAGAAGTTCCGATTGATCGGAGACCTGTCCGATTGATCGGAGACAAGTCCGATTGATCGGAAATCTATCCAGTGAAGTCTCTGGAAGATATTCCGATTGATCGGAACACTGTCCGATTGATCGGACGGACCCCTTCCGATGGATCGGAAGACTGTCCGATTGATCGGAAATATGTCCAGTGGATTTTCAAGGTTGCTGGAAAAATTTTCGATTGATCGGAGATTCTGTCCGATTGATCGGAGCTTCTGTCCGATTGATCGGAGTCCTATCGGACCCACTGTCCGATTGATCGGAGTCCTATCGGAACACCTATCGGAAACTGCTGTTTGAGCCTTTTTTATTGCGGCAGCTTCCACCTCTTAAATTAGTCTATCTTATCATGTTTTTCATGGAGTTCTAAGACTAATAATGATGACTAAGGGTATACCTAGTTGGTCCAAGTCATCTAAGAGGTTATGAGTTAGGTTTTGGTCAAGGCAAGGCACACCAAGGCATCACTTTTACCTGTTTCTTCTTCCTTGATGCAGCCGGTCCGTCTTGAGTCTTCGTTCTTCGTCTTCATTAAGCTCAACCGACACTAGACCCACTGACCTAAGTAATTGACAAACAAGGTGCACTAGTATGCCATAGAAAAGTGCACTAACACACACAACACTGTCTAATAGCTAGGGGCCACATACGCCATCCGTACCCAATTTGCATCATCTGGATCCATGGAGGTGGGTGGGACCCCTTACTTGGGGCCCACTGTGATATATGTGAGTATATCCATGCTATCTATTTGTATTATCTGTATTGAAAGCTTATTCTATAACATGATCCAAAAAAATGAAGCAGATCTAAATCTCAAATGGACCATAATACTAAAAAAACAGGTAATTAACCATTAAAATTTTATTGTGAGCCACAAAAGCTATGTATCAAGACAATATTTGTGTGGTCTCTTCATCCAGGCTTTATCAACTGGTTGGATGGAAAATAAACTTTCCCGTGGAATTTATGAAGTTTTTACTGGTAGGCGTTTAGACTTGAGATTTAAAATTTTAATTCATGCTTCATACTTTAGATTTAACAAATAATGCTTAAGCCTCGTTTAAAATATCCCCACACGTGCCAAACTGTAACATTAGTGTGGAATCCGACCCTTTCTGCAGTGAATGCTCAACCCTGCATGACCATTAATCAGATGGACCACACGTGCCAAGAGAGGGATCACGATCGGATCCTAGCCATCCAATCAACAGCTTGCAAAATGGAGGGTGACATCACCTTCACTCTTACGGTTCATGTTTCATGCCTTTAATCTTATAGTAGGGCTCTGATCATATGATCATGCTGATTTAACACCGTCATCAAGCAGTGGCTGACCACACCCATCCAGTAGTAATTATTAATCATAGGTGGGTCCCACCAAAAATTCTCCCTAAACCATGAGTTAATCCTATCCATTATTTTTTTTCATCATCCCGTTTATCCCAGTCCCTATTCTACTCTCAACTGTTTTTTTTTTTTTCGGCCGATGATTTTTAATGGCCACAGATTAGACGGATAGGATGGTCTAATAAGTGAATTTTTTTAGACAAACCATACACGTTAGGATGCTTCACATGGGCGGACTCGTTTTGCAGATCACCCTTGAGTGCTTACTGTATAGGGATGAGTCTACCATACTTTGGTTCTCCACCGTATATCTCCTTTCTTTCCCTAAAATTGATCATGTGATCCTGACAGATAGGGGTGTCCCATGGTGAAGCGGATTGCCTGGTGCACCCTACACCAGCTAATTTGCTGGTGTGAGTACGTGTCGCCTGCAGACAACTTTGTCAGTACTCGAGTTCCGTGATTGTACCAACGGTTCAAAGAAAATCAAGATTATGTGGGACCCATGATGAATTTAACATATCTACACTATCCATCCAGTTTATGAGATCATTTTAGGTGCAGGATCCAAAAACTAAGATATATCCAAATCTCAAGTTTACCACACCATAAAAGTTTTAACCGTTAAAACATTCTTGGGGCCTACCATGATGTTTATTTACCATCCAAATTGTTCATAAGGTCACACTGACCTGGATGAAGGGAAAAAAAATATCATATTGATCCAAAACTTCTGTGACCACCAAGAAGGTTTTAATGGTAGACATTCAATCTCCCACGACATTCTGCAGTGTGGTCCATTTCATCATTGGATCTGTCTTATTTTTGGGTTAAACTCTTATAACGATGTCGTCAAATGGAAGGTCGGTTTGGATATACCACCAATCTCATGGCGGGTCCCACAGAAATTGATGACGTCAATACACGAGCGAGCTCGCTGGTGTGCCGTGCACCAGCTAATCCGCGTCCGTGTCATGGTGATACTGGCAGTTGTGGAGGGGCCCGCTTATTGAGTTGACCAGAATGAGTGACCTCCTGCAACGGTTCAGATGGCCAGGCTGGGTGTAAATGTAAGTATAAGGCCAGCTGCACTACCATCATGAAAATAGTAAGGATGGCAGGAGGTCTTTTCGTCATGAGCGAATTAACTGTTAGTGGGTGCTACCCTAACCGTGTGGGACCACCTTGATTTATATTTTGTATATCCAGTCCGTTCATCTGTTTTACATCATTCTAGGTCATCTTTGAAACTTGAAGAACATCCAAATGTGAGATAAACTATACCACTAGAAATAGAAATGAACGATAATTAAAAACATTTTATGAGCTATAAAAGTTTTATAACAAGCTGATATTTTTATTTTCCCTTCATTCATATATTTTTGACATTATCAACGGGTTAGATTGAAAATAAACATTATGAAAACATTAATATGGGCCCTTTGGAATTTTTAATGGTGAGGCACTCAATCACTACTCTTTATTGTATTATGGCCCTTTGGATCTGCTTAATATTTTTAACCCAGTACTAAAATGATCTGTAGAAACGAATGGACGGCTTTGATATACAATAAATCATCAAGGTGGGCCCATGGTAGGGGTAACACCCACTAAGGTGTTACCCGGTAACAGCCAAGTCGTGCCCCGTTTCCTCACACAAGAGAGAGAGCGGATCAGGTGAGACCCCGACCTCACCCAAGGAGAGCGGATTAGGTGAGAACCCGGGCTCACCTAAGACGGTGAGGCCCATACTGTGAGGTTACCGTGGGGCCCATCGTGATGTATGTATTATGTATCCACTCCGTCCATCCATTTTTCTAGATCATCTTAGGTCGTCATCCCAAAAATGAAGCAGAGAAAATTATCAGGTGGACTATACCATAAGAAAATTATCACGATGGCCCTCATAAGTGGGCCCTAGGACCACTGTCAATTTCCATAGCATGGCTGAATATTCAGCCGGTCCAACTATATGAATCTGGACTTACCTCGTAAAATAGATCCTGGCCAATACAGGCCCATTCAGTGGACTTCTCAGTACCCGATTTATAGGATAGACGATTAGATCAACAAATATGTGATTAACACAATAATTTAAACTGAGGGAATACTCACATTGATCCGATGGCTCGGATGGCTCCTCCAATACTCCTAGGCAATGATGGATTGTTGAGATGGAAAGAGAGGATGGCCCATCAAGCTATCCCCCACAACTCCATCTCTCTCTCTTATATCTCTCTCTCTCATGGAGGTAAATGGACAGAGGGAGGGAAGGAGGCTGAGGGTGTTCACGTTTCCTCCTCTCTTTATAACCTCTCTTTTCTCTCTCTTTTTTTTTCTGTAAATAATGAAGGGATGGAGGGGTAAGGACGCGTATTGCATCCGACCTTGGTCGGACCTTTAAACGTCCGACCAGATCTGTGTGGGGACCACTATGACATATCGGCTTATCCAAGCCGTCCATCCCTCTTATACTATCATGTTAAGGTATGAGCCTAAAAATGATTCAAATCCAACGTGGTAGTCAATAACACCAAATAGTATGCTTGGGTTGCATTAAATGCACATTAAATACATAGAGCATAATGCATGTTACATTAAATGCAAGAGACGTCTCTGGTGTGGCCCATAACACCGTTGGATATGTCTCAATTTTAGGTCCTTCCTTTAAAATGATATCAGAAAATGAGTGGATGGAGTGGATAAACAGATAAATCACGGTGGGCCCTTGCACAAATCTGGTTAGACACTTAAATGTTCGTCAACGGGTCGGACACAATCCGCCTCATGGTTTGAATGATGGGAGACGTAATAATTGAAGAATAGTGCACTGGGTTCCACATTAGGTGGGCCACGCAAGTGGGTAGAAAACAATCGATCAAAACTTCAATAACTTCATGTTCTAGCCTCATATTGACGCATGATTTTTCCATTACTGTAGCAATGACTACGCAATAGATATGATAGAGGTTTTGAAGGTATCTAATATAAAACACAAAGAAAAACTTTCTAAGCATACGGTCAATTGATGGCCCATATTAGAACCCATGTGCTCAAGCCATATCATAAAGGATTAGGGTATCACACTAATGGTGCAAGGCCATAACAACGACCCGTGAGATATCACACTAGCTACCCCAACTTGAGGGGACGCAGATTAGCTACTGATAGGGTAGTTGTGAGGTAGGCAAAGTAACATCATCAAGTTTAATGGCCCCATCATGATGTATGTGTTCTATCCACACCGTCCTTCTATTTATAGACAATAATTTAAGGCATAATGGATCATATTAAAGTACTATGATTTAGCCTTAAATGTGGTTGATGTTGACCATTTAAAGATTAAGATTTTTTTTTAAAAAAAAATTGACGGTTGGATCAACAATTTAATGACAGCGTCGTTGTGAGATGGGCAAAGTGACATCATCAAGTTTAATGGCCCCATCATGATGTATGTGTTCTATCCATCCTTCCATTTGTAGACAATAATTTAAGGCATAATGGATCATATTAAAGTAGTATGATTTTGCCTAAAATGTGGTTGATGTTGACCATTTAAAGAGTGAGATTTTTTTTTTTTTTTTAAATTGACGGTTGGATCAACAATTTAATGACAGCGTCGTTGTGAGATGGGCGAAGTGACATCATCAAGTTTAATAGCCCCATCATGATATATGTGTTCTATCCATCCTTCCATTTGTAGACAATAATTTAAGGCATATTGGATCATATTAAAGTAGTACTATTTAGATTAAAATGTGGTTGATGTTGACCATTTAAAGATTGAGATTTTTTTTTTTTTTTAAATTGATGGTTGGATCAACAATTTAAAAGGCAACAACTAAAATCAACCATATGGAATACATAATGGTTCTATTTCAAACCAAATCAAAACTCAACAACATAGACACTTAAATTATTGGGCTCATCCATCAAGAGAAACCCACAAACTATCTATTTATTTAGTCCAGTCTACTTGTGCGAAATGGTAACTCAAGTATAGTTTGATCAAAACTCCAAAATTAGGCCATCCATAGGTTACTCTAAGTTATTGGATGTGTTCAAAATATACTGATTAAGCTAAGAAACAAATTTCAGCCTAATCTGATTCAAAACGAATTAGATTCGTCCAAAACACATTTTTAAATGGTCATAATCACTTTGGCCAGATCTAAATAAACTAAAGAAAACCTGACAAGTCTATGTTAAAGATTATATCATGTTAGTTACCCAAACCAAATGTCACTAAAATTTGACCATTGAAACATCAAATGTGGCCCATTTAATGAGTGATCAATAATGTTTGTCTAATATTTCCATTCGATTGAGGTGAGTGACCACTCTAATTGAACCTCTTAATGAGGAGAATAAGATTATCAAATCAGATGATCCAAAGGGTCCAAAATTTGAGTAAAAAATGGGGTACAACCCGCTGATCATACGAATGCAAAAAATGCATGGTTCTCTCAAGTGGACCACACGGAAGGGAACAACAATGGGGTCATTGGCGCCACTTCTTCTTATAATGTGGTCCACTCGAGCCTCCGATCTGCCTCCTTTTTTGGCTCATACCCTAAAGGAAGCGGATTGTGTACTGAGTAACTCCGCACGCTAGCATGTGGAGTAAACTCTGTGGGGCCCACAGTGATTTACGTATTTTATCCACTCCGTCCATCCATCTTAACATAAAATTTTAAGTATGGTGACAAAAAATGAAGCATATCAAAGTTTAAAGCAGACCACACCATAAGAAAAGTGTGAACTGAATGTCTACCATTGGAAAATTCTCGGAGGACACAGAAGTTTTGGATCAAGCTGATATTTGTGTTTTCCCTTCATCCATATCCATGTGATCTTATGAACATGTTGGATGACAAATAAACATCACTGTAGGGCCTGGGAACGTTTCAACGGTGGAAATCATTATATCCCACTGCTTCCCGTGGCATGGTCCACTTGAGATTTGAATATGCTTAAATTTTGGGCTCAACCATTAAAATGAGCTGGAAATACATATGGACGGAATAGATAAAGCACATACATTCTAGGTGGGCCCAACTGAGTTTACTCCTCGCGATAAGAGAGTGCGGAGTAACTCCGCACGCAATCCGATTCCTACCATAAAATGATCTTTCAAAATGGATGGATGGCTTGGATAGAATATATATATATATATCACAGTGGGTCCTACTGAGCCGCTGACAGGACCGTCCATCTATAGCTAGGTCCTGGTGGGGTAGTACCGAGAGTGGGGTCCACTGGTAGAGAGGTTCGAACTCGAGAGACGTCCTTTTCTTTAGATTGCAAAACAAACATGAATGCTGATACGTGAGTGGGGCCCACTCTCTCTTTCACTGTCTGCATTTATTAAGTGGGAGTTTTGGGTTGGGTCAAAGAGTCTCTGCGGTTCGAAGCAACCACCTGTAAATAGAATGTGGTCAGAGAGAACAGGGAGCGCAGAGAGCCATAGAGTTACTCGATGTACTCTGAAGGAGATTGATGGCCTATACACATGCACCTACGTCCATTAGCTCAAATTAAACCGTTCACATCGACATTTGTTTGTTGATTTCAAGTGGTTGATTACCAACCATATCTAAAAGTCCATTAGTTAGGGCATTGATGGGGCATCAGTTCGGGCCATTAGATGTCCACCAATCAGCTTTGAAGAAATGGACGGTCAGAAAAGGGATAAACGAAGAAAAACCTCAAAGGTGAATGTATAGCCTTTCTGCTGAATCCTACAGACTAATATTTATGATAGAGAACGCCAGACAAGGGCCTCTAATTATGAACGTCGAAGATCTCTCACACGCTTGCCAATTTAGCAAGCACGGGGCGATTGTGATTAGCGCATGTAAACGCGCGGCTACGAACACAATGCGGGTTTACCGACACGTCGTTCGCGATGCGCGGTATCATTTGATACTCTTCCGGAGTGTAATGCTTCATACGCATGCTCCACAGAAACTGTACATTTCGATATCTTAAATCAAATCAAACCGTCTAAAATACGTTCTCCAATTCATAAATGGCATCAAACCGTTGATTTTATAAAACTACCCTTCTGGATACAGACGCTTGGAAATTTTCATTTCACTCATTGAATGCCTTCCAATCGGCTGCCTAGATAATCAAATCACCTTGATTTTTACTCAATGATCCATTTAAATTGGCCCCACAAAATGAACAACTTAATTTGAGCTATTATCATAACATGTACCGATTTCCCTCTTGGTATATAGATCTAGGGGTAGGTGGAAGAGTACTCCCTTCAATTTATCACATGATGAAAAAAGGGCACACGTGTCCTGATCTGAGTTGCTCATCGAGCCCTCATTTTATGGATTCATTTGTCAAAATTCTGTTTGATACGGTGATTAGGTGGGCCACAGGCTTATCAGTAAATGAGAGGCTAAGAGATTTTGTCAGAATGCGTGGATTGTATGTAGTATGTACACTAGTGACCCACCTTCGCATCGCCAGATGAAAGGTTCCGATCTATCACACGTATGCCTGGTTGAGGTGAGTACTCACAGACAGTACTCGTGGCACGTGTGTACGTAGGAGATCGTGACTGTTCATAAAAGTGGCTATTGCATTGGATAGTCCATAGGCCAAAAATGGCACTGATCAGATCCCTTGCGTAAGATGTTGGTTGGACGCTCTGATTGTTCGCCATTTAAGGCAAACATAGACGGTAGGGCCCACCTTATGAACGGTACAAATATAAGAAAATCATGCTACGGCCAACTGATGGGATCATCTTTGTGATTCTGACCGATCCAGTAGGTCTCACTGTGAAGATGGAGAGCGGATTAGGTGAGACCCCGGCCTCACATAGGAGGGTGAGTCCCTCATCCCTTATCCAGTAGGTCTCATGTATGTATTATGTATCCATGCCGTCCATCCGTTTTTTCACATCATTTTAAGGCATGATACCAAACATTAAGCAGATCCAATTATCAGGTGAACCATATCATGAGAAACAGTGGTGATTGCCCGTCCTACCATTAAAAACTTCTCAGTGCGCTCCTTAATGTTTATTTAGTGTTTATTTACCATCCAATCTGTGGATAAGATTAAATGAGACTGGATTAAGGTAAAAAAAAAAACAAATATCAGATTGATCCAAAACTCTTGTGGCCCATTAATGGTCAATCACCACCATTTCTTTTGCTATGATCCACCTGATAAGTGGATATGCATGATATTTGGTTTAATGCCCTAAAATTATGTGTATAAACAATTGGACGGTGTGGATACATAATATATACAACAAGGTGGGCCCCACGGTGAAGCTACGTAAGGGCCGCACCGTCTTGCGTGAGTCCGGGGTCGCACCTAATCCGCTCCCTTAGGTAAGACCCGGATCTACCGAGGTGGGTGGGACCCCTGACCGTGGGACCACTGTGATGTATGTGACTACATCCACTCTGTCCATCTGTATTGAAAGTTCATTTTAGAGCATGATAAAAAAATGAAGCAGTTCCAAATCCCAGATGGGCCATAGTACAGGATACAGTGGTGACTGACTATTAAAAGTTCACGTGGGCCACAAAAACTTTGGATCAGTATGATATTTATGTGGCCTCTTCATCTAGGTGTTTGTGATCTTATCAACAGGTTGGATGGCAAATAAACATTCTGATGGAATCCATGAAGTTTTCAATTGTAGAGATTCAATCACAAATGTTTTTGTGATGTGTTACACATAAGATTTGAGTCAGCTTCATTTTTTAGATCATAACCTAAAATGGCCTTTCAAAATGGTTGAACGGTGTGGATTTAAGACACATACATCACTATGATCCCCACAGTCAGGGTCCCACCCATCTCGGTGGATCCGGGGTCTCACCTAATCTGCTCCCCTTACCTAATCCGCTCCCTGAGGCCACTGTACACGTTGCATATTCAAATCTCAATCCAAATCGGGAAAAACGTGGGTCCGTTCTTGGATGGGAATGATCACATGGGTACGCCACTTTGATGTCCGGGTGACATCCATACCGCCTATCAATTTTGCCAATGTGAGCCCAAAATGAGGCAGATCCAAAAGTCAAGTGGGCTACATGACGGAAACAGTGGTGTTGAAACCTTCATAGGCCCATTGAATTTTAACCTCCTGGGCGGTTTGGATGGCATATGGACATCATAATGGGCCTTGGAAAGTTTCAAGTGTTGGCGTCTCCATCTACAGTGTTTCCTGTCGTGTACTCTACTTGAATTTTTTGGATCTGACTCATTTTTGTGCCACATTGGGACATGTGCTCGTGAAACTGATGGACGGTGCGGTGAGCCACCAAAGGGAGCTGACTATATTCATGATGCCTCAAACCTGTATATCCACTTTTTGTGGCCCATCTAAAATTTCGAGCGGCTTGAGTTTAGGGGTTTACTTTAATCCGGGTGGAACTCACCTGATGAGTTGATGAGTGGATTAGATGACATATAAAGACCACGTTGGACTCCATAGTCTATCGGGAACTTTCTTTGGTGGGCCATTCTCATCTTTTCCCTTAGGTGTGGCCCAGCTAAGTTATGAATCGGGCTGGGTTTTGGCATATAGGTCTAACTTTGGAGGTCACATCTAAGAGACGGGTTGGATGGTACTCGCACATAACAATAGGTCCCATATAGCTCGACCGCATGATTCCATCGTTGCCCATATTGATGGGGCATGGATTGAGGGTTGAACGGCTGCAGTGAGAAACAATGGGCTGAGGGGTAGTCATGTAATTGTGTGATATAATTCAATACGTAAGTAGCAGTTAGTCATCTATTAAAGTTTGAAAAGCATATGCATGTATGACTATTAGAGTGGTGTACCCTACACCAGCGACTTTGGCTGGTGTATTGACATCAGCAAGTTATATGGGCCCCACAAAGAGGCATGTGTTATATCTAAACCGTCTATTCATTTTTCTAGATCATTTTCAGGAATTTATATAAAAATGAGATGGATTCAAAGCTCAAGTGGACCACACTTCAGAAAGCAGTTGAGATTGAACGTATACCATACAAACCTTCTAGGAGGTCACAGAAGTTTTGGATCAATCTGATATTTGTTTTACCTTTTATCCGGGTCAGTGTGACCTTATGAACAGTTTGGATGGACAATAAACATCATGGTGGGCCCTCTGAATGTTTTAACGGTGAGAATCATGGGCGCGAATTAGGTGTTACCTGGGAACAGCTTAGTGGGTGTTACCCTAACCGTGTGGGGCCCATATTGATGTAGCTTTTATATATCTACGCCGTCTATCTATTTTTTCATATCATTTTAGGACGTGATCCAAAACCCTTAGAAGATCCAAATCTCATGTGGACCATACCACTAGAAATAGTGAGGAATAACCATTTAAAATGTTTTGTGGGCCACAAAAGTTTTGGATCAATCTGATCTTTATATTTTCCGTTCTTCAAGACCTTATTGGCATTATCAAGAGCTTGGATTGAAAATAAACATTACCAAAACCTTACGATGGGCTCTTTGGAATTTTTAATGGTGGGGCACTTAATCACACTGTTTCTAGTGGTATGGTCCACTTGAGATTTGGATCTTCATAATTTTTGGAAACTCATGGTAAAATGGTATGTAGAAACGGATGGACGGAGTGGATATACAAAACATCATCCATGTGGGCCATACGGTAGGAGTAACACCCACTAAGCTGTTCCCGGGGTAACACCTAATTCGCGCCCGAGAATCATTGTCTTGTGTGGTCCACTTGAGCTTTTGATATGACTCATGTTTTCGATCATACTCTAAAATGATCTAGCCATTTAGATGGACGGTGTGGATATGTTAAATACATTATTATGGCCCCTATAGTTTTTTGAACATTAGTACAAACACATTGCTCTGACAACCTCGCCCGCGTCTGTCACGTACCTACACCAGCGAGGTCACTGTTATAGGCTTCACCCGTGAAGCCAGTTCCAGATGGGAGAGATAGCGTGCTAAAGAGAAAAGGCTGAACGGCTGCAGGGGAAATGCAATGGGCCGATGGGTCGTTTTCATATTTTGCCCTTTTTACACCATTAATATTGGATGGGTACGTGTCTGCGCAGGGTAAGAGACACGGAATAGGGTTGTAGCGTGAGTGAGTTGGTATTGAAAACTCAATACGCTTTTATTGTACTGAATAAACTCAGTTGGGCCACCGTGTATGTTTGTGGTTTATCCACGCCATCCATTCATTTTTGCTTCTCATTTCAGGCGTTGAGACAAAAATTAATGCATGTCCGAAGCTCAAGTGTACCATAAAGCAGGAAATAGTGGGAATAATGATTTGGACCGTTGAAACCTTGGTAGGTCCAACATTGATCTTTATTTGTCATCTTTATTTGTCATCCAATCTGTTCATAAGATCACAAAGAGATAGATGAAAGGAAAACCAAAATATCATCCAATCTGTTATCCAAAACTTCTGTGGCTCCGAAGAATTTTTCTACGCTAGATACTCAATTCACACTATTTCCCATGGTGTGGTCTACTTGAGTTTTTGATATGCTTCATTTTTTTGTCCTAAGCTCTAAAATTATCTGTTAATATGGATGGACGGAGTGGATAAAATAAATCACTTTGGACCCCATAGAGTTTACTAAGTACGCAATCCGTTTCCGTTGATTTTGTAAATAGCTGAGAGAAGAGCGGATTAGGTGAGATCCCGGCCTCACACAAGACGGTGCGGCAATGAGGTTACATTAGAGCCCACCTTGATGTATGTATTATGTATCCATGCCGTTTATCCATTTTTCCATATCATTATAGGGTATTATGATAAAAATTAATCAGATCCAATTATCAGGTGGACCATACCGTAAGAAACAGTGGTGATTGACCATCCTACCATTAAAAACTTCTTAGGGCGCACATTAACGTTTCTGTAGTTTATATTTACAATCTAATCTGTTGATAAGGTCACATAAGCCTTAATGAAGGGAAAATACAAATATCAGCTTGATCCAAAACTTTCCAGTCCCATTAATGGTCAATAACGACTGTTTCTTATGATATGGTTCAATGAATGATTATATCTTCTTCATGTTTGTCATAATACACTAAAATGATCTGGAAAAAAGGATGGACGGTGTGGATATAAGATATATACATCAAGGTGGGCCCATGGTAATTCACGGTAAGGGCCGCACCGTCTTGCGTGAGGCCAGAGTCTCACCTAATCGCTAGAGAGAGATTGAGGTATTTTATTGCAACCTTTTGTGTGTCGGTTGGTGAGTTTTTATTGTAGTCTTTTGGTAACGGTGGGTTGGTGAGTTCTTATTGCCAATGTTATTCTTTTGTGTATCCGCTGCATTTTATTGCTTTTCCGTTCTTTAACTTGTTTCTTGGTTTTCACGGGTGTACGAAGAAACTGAAAAGAGGGAGGGGGGGCTGCAGTCGTGTTGTGGAATCTTTTATGATTTTTTTGTTTTCTAATCATCCAGATAGGTTGACGCGGATTACAAACCTAGGTAGCACCCACTGTGATGTTTTTGGAAAATCCGCTCAGTCCATCTGCTTTGTGAGATCATTTTAGGAGATTATATATATATAAAAAAAAAGAGCCGGACCCAAGACTCAAAGTGAGTAAAAAATGTAAGGATTGAAAGTCTTCGTGGGGCCACAGAAGTTTTAAATCAGGCTAATAATAATGTTTTCACTTCATCCTAGTAGCAATGACATTATGAACGGTATTGATGGTATATAACATCACTGTGGATCCCAAGGAGGTTTCAACGGTAAGAAGTTCCCTACCCACCTTTTCATTTAGTGCAGCCCAATTGAGTCTTTGATCCTATTCGTTTTTGTTAAAATATCCTAAAATTATCTCACAAAGCGGATGGATGGGGTGGATTTCTCAAAATATCAAGGTGGGTGCTAAGTTCCTGCACAAGGCTTTCGCAGAGAATTCGTGTCCGTTTGTATGATGGGTCTCACAGCCCAAAAGTTCCTATTAGGGGTGTCAATGGGCCGGGCCGGGCCTGGGCCTGAAATATCAGAATTTTGAATAGGGCCAGCCCGAAATAGTGTAAAATTAGGGCCAAGAGCTGCCCCAGGCCGGCCCATTGACACCCCTAGGTACAATATCTTTTATTGAAATGTTTATGCCCTTTTGACCTTTGGACGGTTCTTATTTGAAGATACCGGATGGTTGAAATATCCCCATTCATGGTGAGGACCATCATATTAACAGCTTGAGCCGATGAAAAATGACCCCAGATCTTACATTCAACTGCAGTGTACCTCGACTAGTGTTGAAATTTCGATCTCACGAAAATTCCACCCAGGCCGTGGTAACGCATTGATTTAGATGGGCTCCACCATGATGTATGTGTTGTATCCACAGCGTCCATTCATTTGGAGTGATCATTTTAGGGCATGATCCAAAGCTCGAGTGGACCTCACCACAGAAAACAGTGGGGATTGAATGCCTATCATTAAAAACTTCTTTGGGCCACATAGGTTTTCGATCAAGCCGTTGACCGTGTTAACTTATAAACAGGTTAGATCTCAAATTAATGTCATGGTTTGCCCTAGGAAAGTTTCAACGGTGGGTGTCACTATCACCATTGTTTTCTGTGGTAGGGTCCACTTAAACTTTGGGTCTGCCTCAGTCTTTGGATCATAATCTAAAATGATCTCTTCGAATGAATGGACGGTGTGGATATAACACAAACACCATTGTGAGGTCCATAGAACGCGATGATGCCACTTAGTACGAGTTTTGCTATTCAGTAGCTAATCCGCGTCCGGTTGGTGTGTATTTACTGGACTGTAATTACACTGATATGTGTCATTATAACCACTTGGTCAGTGTGTATTTACTACCGTTCAACTACAGTCGAATTTCGCCGTTCATGAAAATCGACGGATTTCACTCGATTTCCCGTCCTATCCGTGCCAGCTTTTTTAGTCGTAAATGAATACTTTCCGTTTCAGTGCGTCGCATTTATGAAAATAAACGTGCATTGCTGATAAAATGCATGTACGCATATTGCAAGCAGAGATTGTTGTCTGTAAACAGAGATTCTGTTTGCAGCCTTTGCAGGCCATTATTCGAAGAATCCGGATAAAATCACTACAGTGGCGCCCTCATATCCAATGGTCAGCTGTGATCATATGTATGTAGATTATTCTTCTCATCTCCACATGGTTACGTGGCATAAATACTCAAGGAATCCGGATACTCTGTTGGCTCCAAGCAGAGAAACCCGTTTGGAGCCTTTTTATTGGACCATGTCATCACATAGGTATACAACTTTAGGGAGCGGATTAGGTACAACCCGTGCCTGTCCTGGCCCTACACCTACGTGTCACATTTGTATTAGTGTAGGGCACATTGTCAGAGGTGACCTGCCACGCCAGCAAGCCTGACACAGTCATGTCATGCCTCCTCTCCCTCCAATGCCCATACGTCACGTACTAGCCTGTCCTGAGCTCAGGAATTACCTAATCCGCTCCCGCAACTTTATCACATCATCATTGCGACTTAGTCACACCTCAGTGCAACCTGATCATGCTGACATCATGCAGTATGATGTGGACCAATGAGAAGGCTCCCTCCTTGGATGCCAACAGAGGATCCGGACTCATACTGAGGATATTCATCAGGGATCCCTGGATCGAACGACATGGGTGGATCCTTGAACGTCGGTCCACCTTGATGTATGTTACTTATATCCATATCATTCATCTGTTTTGAAAACCCATTATAGGCCATTATACCATAAATGAATAGATCCAAATCTCAAGTGGAACATAATATAGGAAATAGTGGATCTGAACCGTTCATCTAGCGGGGCCTATCATGGGCGACGAGTGGTTCAAACATCAAACAATTTGATTGATCTCAGATACTTAAATAGATTGGAGAAAGCAAAATAGCTTGGGGTGGCAACAGCCTGGCGGCCTACTTGTCCTGTCTTTGGACTGGGCTAGGACCTATTAGCTTGGTCCCCGGGCCTGGCATATGTATGGACAGATTTTCATCCAGGGCGTTCATTTACTTCCTTAGAATTCTCCCAGATCAGATGACAAAATTTGGGTGTTTTCAAGGCTATTGTCAATCCAAACTCCAAAGTGGGCCTAACTATACCAACAGTCTTAGATCACCTAAACCCAGGCCCTACAAGTGTGTGGTCCACTTGAGCTTTGGATCTGCCTCATTTTTCCGCTCATATCCTAAAACGATCTCGCAAGATATATGGACCGCACGGATATAACACATACATCATGATTGGGCCCACAGAACTTGGTGACGTCAACACACCGCCAAGGTCGGTGGTGTGTGGCACACCACGCAATCCGCTACCATTTTTTAACATGATCTGAACCGCTCATGTTCTGGATTCTCTGCTAGCCGGGCGAATCAGCGTTTTTAAAAGTATGGCCATATCTGTAATACTCAAATGGTGCTTTTTCAGTTGTGCTTGGGAAGATTCAAAACTCAAGTGGGCCACTCCACAGGAAATAACCTTCTTTGGCTCACGGAAGTTTTTTGAATCACCTTATGAACTGGTGGTTGGATGGCATATGAACATCACCGAGGGTCTAGGAAGGTTTCAATGGTGGGCATTTCCATCCCAACTGTTCCGTGTGATATGGCCTACATGAGTTTTGGATCTACACATCCTGACATGAGCTGACCAAACTGATGGATGGACAGGATGTCACAAAGACTTTGCAGTGGACCCCACAGTTTTTGTTGCACGGAGAAATTTGCGCCCCTATTTCTAACCCACGGGAGACATGATTAAGCCTACAAATGGGCCAGACCTAGGCATGCAAAATCATAATCATGAAAAGGACTAGCCTAATTGGTTCAAAGCTGGGCTCAAATCTACCCTCTGTAGCTTTGTTGCAGCTATATATATTATGAGACATGCACAATGTGGGCCTCACAGTGCATATGAACTGGGCACAAAAGCCTTGTTTACACTCATAAGGTGGGCCACCCATGTTGGAAAACTATGGATGGTTCAGGAAAAATGAAATGGGTCCACCTTCCACATACAGGCCCTCTGATGACCTATAGTGGCCACATGCGATTACTGATCATCATGATTTGCCAGTAGGGCTGTGAATAGACTGGGCGTATGGTTGTTGTACGAACAGATTTTGAACTGTTTGTATTGGTCTTACAGCCAGGCCTAGGATCATCTTAGGCCCAGATTTTGAACTGGTCTTATGGCCAGGCCTAGGGTCCTCTTAGGACCAGTATTTAAACCGTTTGGATTGGTCTTTCAGCAGGCCTGGAGTTGTCTTAGGCCCAGATTTTGAATTGTTTGGACTGGTCACCAGCCGGGGCTATTTAAAACTATGTCTGATAGGCCCAGGCCTGGCCTGTCGTGTCCAACAGTGGTCTTCTAGGATGAGGGCGATCAGATTGGATATGGGTCCGACAACATGTGGTAGAACATCGACCAGAATGCCAATTACAGCCACCAATGTGTGTGGAAGTGGGTGTGTGGAAGTGGCACATGTGTGAGAGATTCTGGGCGTTCTGGATTCTCTGTTAGACGGGCAGATCAACTGCTTGCATGGCTATGGCTATACTTCTTAAAAAAATAAATGAACAAAATCTTTAGCATTCTTGAAATTACAGTTTCTAAAAACGATAATTGTAATAAAAAATAAAGACGAGGAATCAGAGATCTTCTATAACTTGAAATGTTTCTTAACTAATTATATGTAGTTCTTGAATTGGGTTTCTTACTGGCACCATTTGCGGTTGCTATCTTGTGCTTTAGCCTGAGGTGCCATCATTTCGTTATTCTTCTTGATTCGTTATAATTCGTTGTGTCATCATTTCCTATTGCTTCAGCATAGGTTGAATACATTTAGGGTTTTTACTGATGGCTTCCAAACAGTAAGAGGAATTGCATGTTCCAGCAACTCCACACACAAGTAGTTTGCATTGTTCTGGTTCCGTCTGAATAGAAAATCTTGAACAAGAATCAGAAGATCAATGGTCTGGATTAACTAACCATGGACACCAACTATAAGAATTGAAAACTTGCATATCTTGTAAAGATAATGAACTAAGCATACAAAGCACACAGTACAAGTATTACATGTTGAGCCTTTGTAAAAATGAAAAATACCAGTTGCACATTTCCGAAGTGCAACCAAAACCAAGCAGGCTTGCATATACAAAATGAGCTCGTTTTGCCTGAGTCGTAACCCATCAACCATCACAGCCAATATACTGAGTGGTTCACGCCACCTTGGAAAACTTAAACGGAAAGGATGATCTTGACTGTCGTTTGATGGACAGCCTTGATCGGTGTTGATAATGTATAGGTTTTTGAAACAGAAAACATGAAATTAGGGATGGTCAGTTTTAAAAGAAAGGACAGTTCAAATCATCCCATCATCCCAAGCAGATTGCTAATTGCACAGCCCGAATGATATTCAGTTTAGACAGGGGCTCTGTGCGGCCCACCGTAATGCATGGGTTTTATCCATTCCATCCATCTATTTCTTCAGATGATTTTATGATATCAGCCCAAAATCAAGGAAGATCCAAAGCTCAAGTAGACCACACCACAGGAATCAAAGGTGAGAGTGACACCATCATTGAAACCTTCCTAGGGGCCACCATGATGTTTATTTCCCATCCAACTCGTTTATAAGTTCATATTGACCTGGATTTAGGAAAAATACAAATACCAGCTTGATCCAAAACTTCTGCAGCTCCCAAGAGGTTTTTAATAATAGGAGTACAATCCCCACTGTCTGGTCCACTTGAACCTTGGATATGCCTATTTTTGGGCTTATCCTCTAAAACTCAATGGAAAATGGATAGATGGTTTGGATAAAACCTATAAATCATGGTGGGCCCCATAATTCATAGATTTCTATATGTAGATCTATCTACTGAATGTATAATTATTTCTAACACCTACTTATGATTCTCTTGAAATGAATAATTTACTAGTAGTATATCACTTGATTTTTGGAAGTATAGTATCTGTGTGAATCCTTGGTAGAGGATGGTGGAACAGGATATATATGCGAATCTAATTAATTGGTATAAGCATATATTACTATGATGATGATGGTGATGATGATGGTTATGATATCACTTGACACTTTGATTTTATTAAACTATGTAGGAAGATTTTCAAAGCATGATTCTGTCATTGCAACTTGTCTTGAAGTTTTCAAGTGAAAATACCAAGTGTATTGAATAAATTAGTTTAGTTGCATAGATCTGAGAAACATTTATGACCATATCTACTTCTTCATGCTCTATGCTCATCATTTAAAATGCATACCTAGATGTGCTATAGGGAGATATAAAAATTTAGGCATTCATAAATACATGACACCTTAGTACTTTTGCACTAGTCGGACCATATGCCCAAGGTAAAGGTAGGTTCAGAGGGAAGCACAGATACTCCACGTACCCTTTGGCATCTCTCCATACCCTGTTCAGGACTGTTTTCGGCAGGGTGGACAGGGTCAAATTTCTAGTGAGTTTTTGGGAATGTGGCTGCTGTGAAGGAAGTCGTTGTCCCAAAATCCCAAGGTTCGAGGCAATCTAGAAGATTCATGTTTGTTCAAATGGAGAGGGAGGATGATGATGGTTCAAATACAATGTGAGATTTATTGGATGGATGGTTCAAGATGATGATTAGAATTATTTTGTTTATTCACTCAATCTAGATTGTCCATTTTCCATGCTATTGATTGGATGTTTAGGATCATCTGATTGGCATCGTTAGATGCTTAGGATTATCTGATTGGCATGATTTTTGCATTATGGGTCATCCCTTATCGTATGAAGAATCAATTCTTCAAATTGACAATTTAGTGTCTCATGTGTCATTTGACATTAAAAAAACTAATAATAATATATATTTTCAACTTGATTCTTTTATAAAATATAAATTGTATAAATTATGGCAATAAATTAAGAGAATAGATAAATATACCTTTTGTAGTTTCCTCTAATGTCTCAATTGAATTTAAATTATTATTATGTGCCACCTAAAACACAAATAAACAGATATAAAAGTTAATAGTATGAGTTGAATGTTCTAAATTAATATTATTATCATAAACTTATCTTGGAAGTGTTAACCATAGACATTAGGTAAAAATAAAATTAAGTTGGTGTTTACCTGGGTACCTGGGCATGTTTTTGTCCTGATTTTGAGCTAACCATAGCCAAGCTTGCTTGGTTAGGCCAACCTATTGATATTCTTAAATTCCAGTAGTATACAAAAGATATGTAATAAAAATTTTCTAAAATGAAAAATAATTAGAAAGAAAGAAATTACCTAGATCATTTATTCCAAAGAAATACATCATTCACATTTATATGATTTTGAGTCTTTACATGCAAGAAGTAAGTTTAAATACATTCGTGTGATCTATTTATAGAGTTACAACATACATTAGGGGTGAAGGAGTCATGGAAGAGTTTACCTAAACAACGACATGTGTATGTAGATGAACGGTTAGGATTTATTTAAAATCAGTGGGAGGAAAGTAGAGGCAAGTGAGAAAAGTAAAGGTAGGTCAGGAAAGAGAAAGTCCATAAGGAAATTAGTGTGTCCAATTTGAATTTTACGCTGGGATTCCCACTTCATTTGATTGTGAGTTATTATTTGATTTTAATGGACATGAAAATGGACAGACCAGTTTGAGCGTATTAGAAAAGGTTTTTTTTCTTTTTTTCCTTTTTTATCATTCATACAACGCACCCACCATGTTAGCATCGTATTGTAAAAGTTTTTTTTTTTTTTTTGTTACTCATGCAATGCATGCACCCACACTGTTAGTCACACTATTCACACGATATTTTCACAACTAAACGATGTTGTCGCGATATTCTTAAAATATAGGTAATTAATCAGCTTTGTATTTTTCACAAAATTATTTCGAAATTAGTAATAATTATTAGCACTATAAGGTACAGTACTCCTAGTTGAATTGGAACGCTTAGACAATCCAATGCATTAATCTAGACTGTTCATTCGGTTCAACATACTCAGAAGCTACCATACAAACATGCATGCATGGAGGGCACAAATATAAACCATTAATTTGATCAATGGCTTTTAATACGGGCGATCAAGATAATTTGCACAAAAATAGGTCCAATCAACAATTTGATCGATCTATTTATTAGGGCATGTGATGGATTGCTTATAATTCAAAAGAACTACTTTTGTTAGGCAATTTTAACCATCCCATGCATGGCTTTCAAGATGGATGGCTGTGGAAAATAAGGCCAAATCAATGGTGATTCGGATCATCCCATCATAGGTTATTGAATTTTTTTTTTTTCAATATAATCAATTTAGACCGTTCATTTTACTAGCCATTAATCGGATGGTGAGAATCATCCAATCAAAATGATCTTTGAAGAGTAACTTAAAAAAGGCACGTGTGCATGTGAACCCATGCATAATTACAGGGCACATGCGTAAGGGGTCGAAGCTGTTTATCAAGTTGGTCACCATTGCTGGCCCATTCATATCAAACGAACCACAATTACATCCCTAAGGGTGGCAAACATGTTTGAGATTTGGGCCATTCATCAGTTATGGATATGCCCTGAGACAAAAATAACAATAATCCCCTGATTAGGAAAATGGCAGTACTTGCATGAGAAAAAAGGGTGGTTAGAAAAAGAAGTCCAACACTTTAGGTTCAACGTACATATTAGGCCCAATTGATGTGTATACTATCTTGATTTTTGTATATTTTATGCTCATAGGGAATGACCCTCATTAATCAGGGCGCGACTTGGGTGAGACCCCGGAACCAGCTATGTGGGTGGGACCCTGAACCTAGGACCCACCTGGATGTATTCCTTGTACATCTATGCCGTTAATCTGCTTTTCCAAATTATTTTGTACTATGGTACCAAAAATTAAGAAGATTAAAATTTTGGGTGGAGTACAACATAAGAAATATTGGTTAATAACCATAAAAAACCTTTTGTGAGCGACAAAAGTTTTCTATCAACCTGATATTTGTTTTTTCCTTTCATCCCTGTCTACGTGACCTTATCAACAGATTGGATGGTCAATAAACATTATGGTGGACTCCACGGAGTTTTTAATGGTCGCGGTTGAATGAGAACTGTTTATTGGGGTGTGGTCCACCTAAAATTAGCATCTGTTTCATTTTTGGAACTGCATCCTAAAACAATATGAAGAAACAGATGGACGGCATGGATCTACAAAGAATACATCCAGCTGGGCCCTAAGTTCAGGGTCCCACCCACATCGCTGGTTCCGTGGTCTCACCCAAATCGCGCCCCATTAATCACAATTAATGCATGATATAATCGTGGGTCCCAACCCCATGGTAGCTTTCATGAGGAGCCCGCATTTTTTTCCAAACTTATGGACTGGAAGGGTAGCTACACGGTTGGGCCCATATGGACGGCTTGGATCTTGCACATGTGTGTTAGATTGAACATGGATAAGAGAGTGGGCTGCCTGCTTAGTAAACTCTGTGGGGCCACTATCATGTATGTGTTTCCAATTAAGCTGCTATTTGTGTTATGAGTCGGGATCCTCTGTTGGCTGCAAACAAAAAGTCTTTGTTTGCAGCCTTATAGTTTCAAATATTATAGATATCTTGGTATTGATTCCCAGAATTGATTTAGAACGGGTCGTTGATTATTTCATGGCCCAGATAGATCAAAAGAAGACCGGTCGGAGTCGAAAGTGATTCGGACCGTCAGGACCGTAAACTGGCCGTATCTCGCAATCCGGAATGAGTTTCAGGACATATAATATATCAATTTCGGCTAGCTCGAGCTACTTTAGCCAACCAACCCCGCTACGCCGGGTTGCCCAGGCCGGAATCGCCAGATTCGACCGTATCGACGGTCATTAGGCTAGTTTATTTTCAGTTTTACTATTTATAGTAAGTTTTAATTCCATCATAACTTGGGATTTGTAGGGCTTTAGAGTTAGTGCCCAACATGAAAAGGGCTTAGAATATTTAGTAGAACAGCATGGTTGAGTCTGTTTGATAACTTTTTTATTTTTGGCCGAAAACCAAGAGTTCTAGTAGGATTAAACAACTTAAGTAAATAGTAAGTTTACTATTTATAGTAAGTTAAGTTTTTTAGGAGTTTAAGTTGGAGTTGGAGTCTGATAATTTACCTAGGGTTTAGTTTCCTATTTATATCCATTGTAATTCCGTTTTTATGCATTTCAATTATCAATAAAACAATTATTCGGAATTAATTTCCTCTTTTTATCTTTTATTTCTTCTCGTAGATTCGAGAAACAATCGGTTACATGTCTTCCCTGCGTCAAGAATGGGGGTGACTAACAGGGTGGGTGGGTGTACTAACCTGTGAGAGAGAGAGAGAGAGAGAGAGAGAGAGAGAGAGAGAGAAACTCAACTGGGTTGCACTATGCAAAATCATGCTTGATATTAGGTGAAATCTAAGGGCATCATTGGAAATGTGGAATTAAAGAGGAAAAAAAAAAAAGATAAATAATTATCTAATAATGATTTCCCTTAGCATTTTTAAAACATGGATTCCATTTTAGAGTATTTGTTTGAGTAGTGATTTGAAGTCGCATAGTTCTCTCACAGAAGTCACTTAATTTTTTATACCAAGAATTCAAATTGAAAAATAAATAAATAAATAAATAAATAAATAATGATTACTTCATGAAACTCACCTTCTTCTTTACCACCCGAACAACATAAATTGTCATGTTAAAGAAAAATCATTTTTCTTTTACATTACTTGGAATGGAATGTATGGTATCCAAACATAGCATAAGGATCTCACCTTATGGATGCATTGGATGTATGACCTACATCAAAGCATGACTCACGCACTATTTGTAGATAAGCTTATTCCACAAGCTTTGTAGAGGGACCCGCTTCTTTTTATTTTTAAGGAAAACTTTGATTCTATGTGAGTATAATGGATGATACTCCATGCTAAGTTCAACAAAAATGAAATTCACAGATCAAGGGTCAGCATTTTATCATCATTTTGATTTTAAGATTGAGACTTAGGGGGTGTTTGGATGCATGTAACTTAAATAATAAACTAGTTTACACCTAAAAGCAAGTTTCCAATGTAAGTAATATAATTCACAGTTATCCCATTATATGTCTTACAATTATCCTTGCATTTCAAATCATTCCTATTTATTTTGTGTTGAGGATTTATTAATTTGTAGAATTTTCAAATCCAAATCCCCCCAAACAAGCTAAACACTTTGTAAATCCATAAAAGAGAGACGTGCTTAAAAACAATAAAAGTTATTCCACTACAATAAATGCTCAAAAGTTATAACAAGGGGTGTTTGGATCTCAAGTTACTTTATATATATTACTTGTGCTACAAGTAGCTTATCTTAATTTCAACTTATTCAATTGATAAGTATATTTGACAAAAGCAAATTTCAAGTGCAAGTTGTTTTTAAGTAAGTATTTTAAAATGCACTAGAGAGGTGACTCATAGGTGAAATTTCTTATCAAAATATCACTTATGAGCTACTTGTAAACCTTTTACAACTATAAAACGTACAAGCATCCAAATCACCTCTTAAGATTAATTAGTGAGATCCATATTTTTTCATTTTAAATTTGATTTAATGTTTGCATGTGCACAATTTCTAAGTGCATGTGTATTAAGCGGCGGTTAGCAACACATACATCTTACATGTCCTTGTGCATATGCGGCCCATTCGATCGAGGGATTGATTAGGGATTGATGGTGCATATGTGTTACCCTAACCGTGTGGGGCCCATATTGATGTAGTTTTTATATATCTACGCCGGCTGTCTATTTTTTTATATCATTTTAGGATGTGATCCAAAACCCTTAGAAGATCCAAATCTCAGGTGGACCATACCACTAGAAATAGTGATGAATAACCATTTAAAATGTTTTGTGGGCCACAAAAGTTTTGGATCAATCTGATCTTTATATTTTCTGTTCATCAAGACCTTATTGACATTATCAAGAGCTTGGATTGAAAATAAACATTACCAAAACCTTATGATGGGCTCTTTGGAATTTTTAATGGTGGGGCACTCAATCACATTGTTTCTAGTGGTATGGTCCACTTGAGATTTGGATCTGCATAATTTTTGGAAACTCATCCTAAAATGGTCTGTAGAAACGGATGGACGGAGTGGATATAGAAAACATCATCCATGTGGCCCATTCGGTAGGGGTAACACCCACTAATCTGATCCAGGGGTAACACCTAATTCGCGCCCGAGAAACATTGCCTTGTGTGGTCCACTTGAGCTTTTGATATGACTCATGTTTTCGATCATACTCTAAAATGATCTAGCCATTTAGATGGACGGTGTGGATATGTTAAATACATTATTATGGCCCCTATAGTTTTTTGAACATTAGTACAGACGGATTGGCTGGTGAACCCTACGCCACCGACTTGGCTGGTGTATTGACGTCACCAAGTTCTGTGGGCCCCACCAAGAGGTATGTATTATATCCAAACTGTCTACTCATTGTTTGGGTCGTTGTAAGGATTTACACCAAAAATGAGATGGATTCAAATCTCAAGTGGGCCACATTTGCAGAAAGCAGTGGAGATTGAATGTCTGCCATTGAAATCTTTTTGGCAGTCACAAAAGTCTTTGATCAATCTGATATTTATTGTTACACTTCATCCAGCTCCTTGTGACCTTCTGAACAGTTTGGATGGAAGTAAACATCATTGTAGGGCCTATAGAACCTTGGCCTTCTTTGGACCGTTTGTACAATCACAATGCTCGAGGACTGACACGGTCATCTGCGTGCTCCACGTACCCTACACCAGCAAGGTTGCTGGTGCTAGGTTCACCAGCTAATCCGCTTCCAGTACGAACACATTGCTCAACGACTGACAACTTCACCTGTGTCTGCCACATAAGGTCGCTGTTATAGGCTTCACCCGCGAATCCAGTTCCAAATGGGAGAGAAGAGAAAAGGCTGAACGGCTGCACGGGAAATGCAATGGGCCCATGGGTCGTTTTCATATTTTGCCCATTTTCCACCATTAATATGGGGGGAGCGAATTAGATGTTACCCTGGTAACACCTTAGTGGGTGTTACCCATACCGTGTGGGCCCATCTTGATGTATTTTTTATATATCTATACTATCTATCTGTTTTCTCATATTATTTTAGGATATTATCCAAAACCTTAAGAAAATCCAAATCTCAGGTGGACCATACCACTAGAAATAGTGATTAATAACCATTAAAAATGTTTTGTGGGCCACAAAAGTTTTGGATCAATCTGATATTTTTATTTTCCCTTCATCAAGACCTTATTGACATTATCAAGAGCTTGGATTGCAAATAAACATTACTAAAACCTTACTATGGGCTCTTTGGAATTTTTAATGGTGGAGCACTCAATCACACTGTTTCCAGTGGTATGGTCCACTTGAGAATTGGATCTGCATAATTTTTGGAACCTTATCCTAAAATGGACTGAATAGACGGATGGACGGAGTGGATATACAAAATATCATTCATGTGGGTCATACAGTAGGGGTAACACCCACTAAGGTGTTCCCAGGGTAACACCTAATTCGCGCCCATGGGGTGCAGGGATGGGTACGTGTTTGTGCAGGGTAAGGGACACGGAACAGGGTTGTGTAGCGTGGGGCGCGGATTTCCTGCGAAGGAAGTTCCCGCGCTGGGAACAAGGTGGGGGCCACAGTGATTTTTTTATGAATGCCCCCTCCATCCTTTCGGAGCTCATTTTAGAACATGAACACAAAAATGAACCGGATCCAAGGCTCAAGTGGGCCGAAACTAAAGGAAAAGGTGGGTAGGTAAATTACTACCGTTGAAACCTCCCTAGATGTTTATATGACATCCATACCGTTCATAGCGTCACTACTACTGGGATGAACTGGAAACACAAATATTATCCTGATTCGAAACTAATGTGGCTCCACAAATATTTCAACTGTAGACGTTTAATCCTCACGTTTTCGGCCTACGTGAGTCTTGGATCCGGTTCATTTTTGTTCTCATGTCCTAAAATGAGCTCCCAAAACGGATGGACCAGGTGGATTCATAAAAGAACATCACTGTGGGGCCCACCTTGGTTCCAGCGCACGAAGGCTTTAGCTGGAAATCCGCGCCCAGTTGGTATTGAAAACTCAATACGCTTTTATTGTACTGAATAAACTCAGTTGGGCCACCGTGTATGTTTGTGGTTTATCCACGCCATCCATCCATTTTTGCTTCTCATTGCAGGCGTTGAGCCAAAAATTGAAGCATGTCCAAAACTCAAGTGTACCATAAAGCAGGAAATAGTGGGAATAATGATTTGGACCGTTGAAACCTTGATAGGTCCAACAGTGATCTTTATTTGTCATCCAATCTGTTCATAATATCACAAAGAGATAGATGAAAGGAAAACCAAAATATCATCCAATCTGTTATCCAAAACTTATGTGGCTCCGAAGAATTTTTCTACGGTAGATACTCAATTCACACTATTTCCTATGGTGTGGTCTACTTGAGTTTTTTACATGCTTCATTTTTTTCGTGAGCTCTAAAATTGTCTTTTAATATGGACGGATGGAGTGGATAAAATAAATAAATTACTGTGGACCCCATAGAGTTTACTAAGTACGCAATCCGACTCCGTTGATTTTGTAAATAGGAGCGGATTAGGTGAGATCCCGGCCTCACGCAAGACGGTGCGGCCCTCACAGTGAGGTTACATTGGAGCCCACCTTGCTGTATGTATTATGTATCCATACCGTTCATCCGCTTTTCCATATCATTATAGGGCATTATGATAAAAATTAATTAGATTCAATTATCAGGTGGACCATACCAGAAGAAACAGTGGTGATTGACCATCCTACCATTAGAAACCTCTTAGGGCGCACACTAATGTTTCTGTAGTATATATTTACCATCTAATCTGTTGTTAGGGTCACATGAGCCTTAATGAAGGGAAAAAACAAATATCAGCTTGATCCAAAACTTTCGAGTCCCATTAATGGTCAATAACGATTATTTCTTATGATATGGTTCAATGGATGATTATATCTTCTTCATGTTTGTCATAATATACTAAAATGATCTGGAAAAAAGGATGGACAGTGTGGATATAAGATATATACATCAAGGTGGGCCCCACGGTAATTCATGGTAAGGGTCGCACCGTGTGCGTGAGTTCAGAGTCTCACCTAATCGCTAGAGAGAGATTGAGGTATTTTATTGCAACCTTTTGCGTGTCGGTTGGTGAGTTTTTATTGCAATCTTTTGGTAACTATGGGTTGGTGAGTTTTTAGGACCCGGATTAGCTACTGAACTTAACAGTAGCGAGTTTCGATACTGAAGTTGTTAGTGCACTTTTCTGTGGCATACTAGTGCACCTTGTTTGTCAATCACTTAGGTCAGTGGGTCTAGTGTCGGTTGAGCCTAATGAAGATGAAGACCGAAGATTCAAGTGGCCCGGCTGCATCAAGAAAGAAGAACAGGTAAAAGGTGATGCCTTGGTGTGCCTTGCCATGACCAAAACCTAACCCATAACCTCTTAGATGACTTGGACCAACTAGGTATACCTTTAGTTATCATCATTAGTCTTAGAACTCCATGAAAAACATGATAAATTAGACTAATTAAAGAGGTGGAAGCTGCTGTAAACAAAACAGCTCAAACAACAGTTTTCGATTGATCTTCGATCAATCGGACGTTGGCTCCGATAGGACTCCGATCGATCGGAGAGAAGTTCCGATCAATCGGAAATTGTTCCAGCAAACTTTGAAAATCCACTGGACATATTTTCGATCAATCGGACAGTCTTCCGATCCATCGGAAGGGTCCGTCCGATCAATCGGACAGTGTTCCGATCAATCGGAATATCTTCCAGAGACTTCACTGGATAGATTTCCGATCAATCGGACTTGTCTCCGATCAATCGGAATGGTCTCCGATCAATCGGACCATATTTTTTATCAATCGGAGATGCGCGAATCTGCCCATTTTTTTACCGTTGGAAGAAAATCTATTTAAGAGGGGGATTCGATTTTTGAGCTAAGAGAGGGGATTTTGAGGAAATAGAAGCCACCATTGCTAGAGATCATTAGAGGCTCTATCCCAAACCTATAGCAAGCCATTCTTCTTGTGTTTTCATCACAAGCTTGGGCCATTCAATGGCTTCTTGAGAATAGGACTTGTTCCCTCTTGATTCCTAGGGTTTAGACACCTTAATGATAGTTAAATCCTTTGTCTAAACACTACCTACGAGTCCATATAGGTGCATTCCTCTAGGAAACCCATTTTCTACCATTTGTAGAGGTTTCACCATTCCCTAGCACCTTGGGCATCTCCAATGGAGCATCACATGCAAGGTAGCTGATCTTGGAGCTGAAGCCTTGGCAAAGCAGCAGCGTCAAAGATCGGGGGAGCACAAGGGGAGCTGATTCAAGCACGGGAGAGTGAGAAGAAGCAACCCAAAGCGGCGCAACAAAGGGGCTCAATCCGACAAGTAAGGTTGTCTTGTTAGGAGTCCATCCACTCAATTCCCTGTGGGGGTTGAGTGTAGAGTTTGTTTGACAAACTCGACCTAGGGTCGTTAGCCGATCCTTGGCCTATTAGTTGGGCCTAAAATTCAGGGACGTCAGCCGTTCCTTGGCTCGTTAGTCTGCCTAAACAAAGTCTCCAAGGGGGAGCCACCAACACGGGTGCAAACGTGTAGGTTGGGAGGAACCTGTAAACTCCCCGGTTGGGTGGATCCGAGTTAAAACACCTTGGTTGGGAGGAACCAGATTTAAACTCCCCAGTGAATGCCGGTGTGCTCAAAGGGGTTGAGTACTTGAATTGGGAGTGGAGTAGACAAGTAGTCGAACCACTATACATCCTTGTGTTTTGTGATTGTTCTTGAGCACATTTCTCTTTATGCATTGTGTTTAAATTGGTTAATTATGAATGCTTAGTTAGGAATGCATGCTAGGCACTTGATAGGCACATCCACACTCAAAAGATGTACTTTCACAATCTCATGTTGACTTGAGCTTTGATTGATCCATTCTCTATAGTCCACATGATTTGATTAGACTAGGTTGCTGATTGCATTTATCTTTTGCTAGTCTTTTGATTGGACCCAATAAGGCTTGGAAGCCGAAGTGTTAATCGCTTACGTAGCTTAATTTGTTGAATTGTTTAAGTAGGCGAAAAGAGTTTTAAAAAGGTCCTAATCACCCCCTCCTATAGGTTTAGCCATAATTCTAGTTGCTCTTTAAGCTTCCGCACGTGTATGCATAGGGTGTCGTGTTAGACTACCCGACGCACTTTCAATTGGTATCAGAGCGGGTTGCTCTTCAAGGCCGTAACCGTCTAGAGTAAGATCCGATACCGGAGCACTAGCATAATGTCTAACCATGATGGGAGTACCACCAACCGTCCACCTTTCTTTGACGGGTCCAACTATGCTTATTGGAAGGCTAGAATGAGGATTTTTCTTCAATCCATGGACCGTCCAGTGTGGCTTAGCACACAAACTGAATATACCTTGCCCACCGAGCAAGTAGAGGTTGATGGGAAACACATTGTCATTCCCAAAGATGATTCCAAATGGGATGACATAGAGAGAGCTCAATACATGGCAAATGCCAAAGCTCTCAATGCGATTTGCTGTGCGGTTTCCCCGGATGAATTTCAACGCATTCTCACATGCGCAACTGCAAAAGAAGCGTGGGATATACTGGAGGTTACCCACGAGGGAACTAGCACAGTAAGACGCTCGAAGCTTAAGCTCTTAACCACCAAATTTGAAAACATTAGGATGGAAGAGATTGAAACTTTCATGGAGTTTTATACTAAATTGTCAGATATTTGCAACTCCATGTTTGTCTTGGGTGATCGAGTTCCGGAGGGTAGGATTTGTAGAAAAATACTTAGGTCCCTCCTGGATAGATTTGACTCCAAGATAGTTGCCTTAGAGGAGTGTAGAGACATAGATAACATGAAAGTAGAAGAACTCATAGATTCCCTACAAACTTATGAACTACGCTTTAAGGCCCCCTCTAGAAAGAAAAACATCGCTCTCAAGTCCTTTCACAAACATAAGAAAATTAAGAGTGAGTCGGAGGAAGATAGTGATGATGAGGATGATGAGGAAGAAAAATTGAACAAAAAATTCAAGAGATTCCTCAAGTTCGATAGAGGGAATAGCCGTGACAAGAAGGACAAGAAGGGTGATAAACATAAAGGTAAATCATCCAAACCTTCATCCATCCGATGTTACGGTTGCGGTCAACGTGGCCATATTGCCCCGGAATGTCCGGAAGGGCCTAAACCAAAAGGTAAAAAGGCAATGGCTGCCACTTGGGATGGTACGGAGGAGTCCGAATCTGGAGACTCCGATTGTGATGAGAGCCAACATAAAGATCTTGCTCTCTCGGCCTCCACCACAACCCCTCTTCCGGCTTATCTAAGAGGGGATCCCAACCGCTATCCCTTCTAGGAGAAGAAGGAGTTCCCAACCCCTCACCTCATGCTACATTTTATGAGGGTGTTGTGGAAATTAGTTACCCTTAGGCTAATCAAACTAAACATAGTTAGTGAGGGTAGCTAGAAAAGCTTTAATAGAAAAATCTGAGGATTTCAGCCTCATTTCTGTGTGTATAGGCAAATCAAAGGATTCAAGCCTCATGAGCCCAAATTTGGTAGTTTAGCCTTGCTTCTATTTTATATATTTGCTGGTAGACTATCTTTCTGCTTAGATTAGTTAATCATCTTGAGTTTTATGCTTCATTGTATGCTAATCTTTGCTTAGTATTGGTCTTGATATACCAATAGGGGAGGTTGGTTGATTGGGCTATAAGCCCTTGAGCTTTAATGCTTAGTGTATATTATAGAAGACCAATGTTGCATGATTAACTATGCTTAGATGTTACATTTTCTTGTTAATCATGTCCCTTAGCATGCTCCATGTTTTATATGATCATGCACCCTATACTCTCCTCTTTAGCATGTGCTTGTAGTTATAACTGCGACATACTATTTACTCTTACCTTAACCTTATTGATATATCATTAAGAGGGAGAGAATAGTTTGTCAATTGCTGACAAAAAGGGGGAGAAAGATCAAGTCCCACCAAAACTAGTTTGCTATGTTTTGTAATGCAGGGATTGACGGGTTATGGGGGAGCAAACTGAAGAGGAGATGCTTAGTTAAGCATGTCAAGAGTCCTGTATTTAATTTTATATCAATTTAATCTCTTGTTCATGTATTTGTTTTGGTAGGTTAGGTTTTTGTAAGTAATTGACAAAGGGGGAGATTGTTAGTGCACTTTTCTGTGGCATACTAGTGCACCTTGTTTGTCAATCACTTAGGTCAGTGGGTCTAGTGTCGGTTGAGCCTAATGAAGACGAAGACCGAAGATTCAAGTGGCCCGGCTGCATCAAGAAAGAAGAACAGGTAAAAGTGATGCCTTGGTGTGCCTTGCCATGACCAAAACCTAACCCATAACCTCTTAGATGACTTGGACCAACTAGGTATACCTTTAGTCATCATTATTAGTCTTAGAACTCCATGAAAAACATGATAAATTAGACTAATTAAAGAGGTGGAAGCTGCTGTAAACAAAACAGCTCAAACAACAGTTTCCGATTGATCTCCGATCGATTGAAAGAGAAGTTCCGATCAATCGGAAATTGTTCCAACAAACTTTGAAAATCCACTGGACATATTTCCGATCAATCGGACAGTCTTCCGATCCATCGGAAGGGTCCGTCCGATCAATCGGACAGTGTTCCGATCAATCGGAATATCTTCCAGAGACTTCACTGGATAGATTTTCGATCAATCGGACCATATTTCCGATCAATCGGAGATGCGTGAATCTGCCCGTTTTTTTACTGTTGGAAGAAAATCTATTTAAGAGGGGGATTCGATTTTTGAGCTAAGAGAGGGGATTTTGAGGAGATAGAAGCCACCATTGCTAGAGATCATTAGAGGCTCTATCCCAAACCTATAGCAAGCCATTTTCCTTGAGTTTTCATCACAAGCTTGGGCCATTCAATGGCTTCTTGAGAATAAGACTTGTTCCCTCTTGATTCCTAGGGTTTAGACACCTTAATGATAGTTAAATCCTTTGTCTAAACACTACCTACGAGTCCATATAGGTGCATTCCTCTAGGAAACTCATTTCCTAACATTTGTAGAGGTTTCACCATTCCCTAGCACCTTGGGCATCTCCAATGGAGCATCACATGCAAGGTAGCTGATCTTGGAGCTGAAGCCTTGGCAAAGTAGCGGCGTCAAAGATCGGGGGAGCACAAGGGGAGCTGATTCAAGCACGGGAGAGCGAGAAGAAGCAACCCAAAGCGGCGCAACAAAGGGGCTCAATCCGACAAGTAAGGTTGTCTTGTTAGGAGTCCATCCACTCAATTCCCTGTGGGGGTTGAGTGTAGAGTTTGTTTGACAAACTCGACCTAGGGTCGTTAGCCGATCCTTGGCCTATTAGTTGGGCCTAAAATTCAGGGACGTCGGCCGTTCCTTGGCTCGTTAGTCGGCCTAAACAAAGTCTCCAAGGGGGAGCCACCAACACGGGTGCAAACGTGTAGGTTGGGAGGAACCTGTAAACTCCTCGGTTGGGTGGATCCGAGTTAAAACACCTTGGTTGGGAGGAACCAGATTTAAACTCCCCAGTGAATGCCGGTGTGCTCAAAGGGGTTGAGTACTTGAATTGGGAGTGGAGTAGACAAGTAGTCGAACCACTATACATCCTTGTGTTTTGTGATTGTTCTTGAGCACATTTCTCTTTATGCATTGTGTTTAAATTGGTTAATTATGAATGCTTAGTTAGGAATGCATGCTAGGCACTTGATAAGCACATCCACACTCACAAGATGTACTTTCACAATCTCATGTTGACTTGAGCTTTTGATTGATCCATCCTCTATAGTCCACATGATTTGATTAGACTAGGTTGCTGATTGCATTTGTCTTTTGCTAGTCTTTTGATTGGACCCACTAAGGCTTGGAAGCCGAAGTGTTAATCGCTTACGTAGCTTAATTTGTTGAATTGTTTAAGTAGGCGAAAAAAGTTTTAAAAAGGTCCTAATCACCCCCTCCTATAGGTTTAGCCATAATTTTAGTTGCTCTTTAAGCTTCCGCACGTGTATGCATAGGGTGTCATGTTAGACTACCCGACGCACTTTCAGAAGTGATGTCGCCGCGTTTTGTGGGCCCCACGATGTGAATTTGTTGTATTCACATCTTCCATTCATTTGGAGAGATCATTTTAGGGTATGATCCAAAGAATGAGGTAGATCCAAATCTCAAGTGAACCCCACCAAAGAAAACAGTGGGGATTGAGCGCCTACCATTAAAAACTTCTTCCGGCTACAAAAGCTTTCGATCAAGCTAATATTTATATTTTCCCTTATTCCATGTCCGTGTTAACTTATAAACAGGTTAGATCTCAAATTAATGTCATGGTGAGCCTTAGGAAAGTTTCAACGGTGAGTGTCACTGTCCCCACTGTTTTCTGTGGTGGGGTCCACTTGATCTTTAGATTTGCCTCATTCTTTGGCTAATGCCCTAAAATTCTCTCTCCAAATGAATGGACGGTTTGGATACAACACATACATCATGGTGAGGCCTATAGAACATGGTGACGTCACTTCATAGGAAACTCGCTACTGTCAAGTTCAGTAGCTAATCCGCATCCTTGCCAATGTTCTTCTTTTGTGTGCCTGCTGCATTTTGTTGCTTTTCTGTTGTTTAGCTTGTTTTCGGTTTTCATGGGTGTACGAAGGGGGGGGGGGGGGGGGGGGGGGTGGGTGCAGTCGTGTCGTGGAATCTCTTATGATTTTTTTGTTTTCTAACCATCCAGACAGTTTGACGCGGATTATGAACCTAGGTAGGGCCCACTGTGATGTTTTTGGTAAATCCACTCCGTCCATCTGCTTTGTGAGATCATTTTAGGAGGTTATAAAAAAAAATGAACCGGATCCAAGACTCAAAGCGAGTAAAAAATGTAAGGATTGAAAGTCTTCGTGTGGCCACAGAAGTTTTAAATCAGGCTAATAATAGTGTTTTCACTTCATCCTGGTAGTAATGACGTTATGAACGGTATTGATGGCATATAAAAATCACTGTGGATCCCAAGGAGGTTTCAACGGTAAGAAGTTCCCTACCCACCTTTTCATTTAGTGAAGCCCAATTGAGTCTTGGATCCGGTTCATTTTTGTTATAATATCCTAAAATGATCTCACAAAGCGGATGGATGGGGTGGATTTCTCAAAAAATCAAGGTGGGCCTTAGGTTCATGCGCAAGGCTTTAGCAGAGAATCCGTCTCCGTTTGTATGATGGGTCTCACAGTTTCAACGGTAAGAAGTTCCCTACCCACCTTTTCATTTAGTGAAGCCCAATTGAGTCTTGGATCCGGTTCATTTTTGTTATAATATCCTAAAATGATCTCGCAAAGCGGATAGATGGGGTGGATTTCTCAAAAACATCAAGGTGGGCCCTAGGTTCATGCGCAAGGCTTTAGCAGAGAATCCGTCTCCGTTTGTATGATGGGTCTCACAGTCCAAAAGGTACAATTAGGGGTGTCAATGGGCCGGGCCTGGGCCTGAAAAATCAGAATTCTGAATAGGGCCTGCTCGAATAGTGTAAAATCAGGGCCGAGAGCTACCCCAGGCCCAACCCATTGACACCCCTAGGTACAATATCTTTTATTGAAATGTTTATGCCCTTTTGACCTTTGGACGGTTCTTATTTGAAGATACTGGATGGTTGAAATATCCCCATTCATGGTGAGGACCATCATATTAACAGTTTGAGCCGATGAAAAATGACCCCAGATCTTACATTCAACTGCAGTGTACCTCGACTAGTAATGCCCCCTAACAGGGTGGTGCGTTGCATGACTTGAAAAGAAAAAAAGAAAAAAAAAGAAGAAGCTGCAGTGTACCTCGAAAGTGATAATCTTTCCCATGCACAATGGGCCGGGTTAGGGCTAGGCCAAGTTTTGTCCAAACTCAGCCCGCTTCTCCCAACTTACGTCCAAACCTGGCTTAGACCGTGACGGACCACAATAGTCTAGCCCAAGCCCCGCCCAACATACAAATGCAGGGTCCGGCCTAACCATTCACATAAGGAGAGAAATTATCCTTTAATCCCATGCTTTTCCATATATATAAAAAAAAAATCATAATAGCTGTAGAGAATACAAAGAATTTTAAGAAGGATATGGATTTTTAGAAATTTTTTTTTTGTATAATATTTAAATTTTAAAAAGAGGAAAAATATTATATTTTAAATTTTAAATTAAAAATATATTTGGGTCAGGCTAGGTTGTCGGGCTTTTGAACAGCCTAGTCGAAGTCTGAGAACCGCCATTCACGCACGAGTACATCGCCTTCCAAAAAAAGCGGCTGCTAATTGGCGCGACAAGCCGTGTGTGTGTATGTCATTGAGTGAACAACTACAAAAAGCTCGGGCTAAAACGCTTGAGACTGCTCGCTTCAAACGGGCTTATACTTTGGCCCAAACCTAACCCGCAGGCCTCATACTCTAGTCCAAGCCCAGCCCAATGCGAGCTAGGCCCAAAATCCTGCAGGCCAGCCCGGTCCTTTAGAAGCCCACATTGGTCTATGATTGAAATAAAAAATTAAAATAAAAAAGACTACTCCATTGTTGAAAGCCATATGATTGTATGCGTTTGGTTTGCCCATCCCAATGGCTTGTATTGTGAGTGATTAAGGGCATTTTGGGTAATTAATGATGCTTGCGATCAAATTTCTTATAGCCGTCATTTTGTAATTGGTTTGCACCTTCTTGTTCCCAAGGACGGATGTGGCATGGTTTGTGGTTTTATGCTAGTGTACTTTTAGAATTAAAAAAATCATGGCCATCCATTTCATTCATTGGATATGACTCATCGGGATGAAAGAACTCATCAATAATCACAATATCTAGAGCTCTGGAGGACCATACTCCGTGAAGTTGGAATTTTTTTTTTTTTTTTTAATTACTTTATGAGGTGGTCCACCCGAGCGTTGAATCAGCCTGATGTATGGAATAAAGGCCAAACAAGTGTGATGCCCTTGATGGATGGCTGGATTTCATGATGTTGAGTCGTTTGGGAAAACTATCGTCTGGTATGTGTGACCTCCACTCTGTACACGTCTGCTGGGTTTACTGTGTTGTGCCGTATGATAGCCACTCCGTCCACTGAAGTGAGCCTCTTGATGTTAGGCACTGGGCCCAAAATCAACTTAACAGTGTCACACCACAAGGAATATGATGATTGGTAAAAACCATTAAGTACTTTCGTGTGGGAACAGCCATGTGGTGGTATAATATACCATCCAACCCTTCCATAAGGTTCACTTCACTAGGATAAGCGGCACACTTCATGAATTTTTTAGTGATTTTGTGTTATTTTACATTATTACACATGGTGTGGTCATCTAGGTTTTGGATAATGCTAATTTTTGGGCCGTAATGTGACCATGAGATGGCTCCCCTAATGGATGGACTGGACTTCACACAACATGGCGGGCCCTACAGCCTGGCTGATGCAGCTGTTGGGGTTATGGGAACAACACGTAGTGAGGCAGAACTAAAAGGGGCAGAACTAAAAGGGGCGAGTATCATCATTCTTCATGTGGTAATAAAACGAGGTCAACCAAATGATTAGGAACCCATAATTTTTGGGGAGCAGATTAGATGGGGCCGGGTTTCACCAAACACGATGTTCATCCATTTTGATAGCTTATTTTAGGATATGAACTAAAAAAAATGAAGCAGATGCAAATCTTAAGTGGACTGCAAAAACTTTTTGTTGTCACAAAATTAAGTTTTGAATCAAGCTGATTTATTTTCCCTTGGTTCAGTTTTGGGTGACCTTAATTATCAACAGTGCCTCGCCTGCTAGCCCAGCTGGAAGATGCCTAGGTGTTTCAATAGTAGGTATCAGGTTTTGAGTACTAAGGAGACACACTAACCCCACTGGTGGGTGGGTGCATCATATGACCAACTGTGTGGGTGCGTTGCATGTCTAACCCCCACAAAAAAAAAATATATATATATATATATCTTATCAATAGGTTATGGCAAATATAAAATTTACCCTGGGCATTACAGTTGTCCCTCAAATTTTTTAACGGTGGACGTTCCATCACCACTGTTTCTTATGGTATTCTCCACCTTAGATTTGGATATGCTTCATTTTTTTTGCCTTGGAAATTAGTAACGGTGGACCGTTCAATCACCACTGTTTCTCATGGTATGTTCCACCTTAGATTGGGATTTGCTTCATTTTTGAGCTCATGCCCTATAAGTAGGGGAGCTAATATACAATTAATAGATAAAGGGTGGCTAACAGTGTGGGTGTGTTTACTAACAGTGGGATGTGTATACTAACAAAAATATAAAAAGTCCAGAATCCAAATCCTCTGTTGGCTGCCATACAGGGAAACCCTATTTGGAGCCTTCTCATTGCTCCACATCAGACTGCATGACGTCGTGTGATCAAGTTGCACTGAGGGTGTAGCATGGTTGCAAACTTATATAATGATGTGGACCAATAAAAAGGCTCCAAATATGATTTTTCTGTTTGGCAGCCAACAAAGGATCCAGATTAAAAAAAAAAATCACCAAGCACACACCAAAGTTCCCAATATAAAATTGCTCCCTAGAACCACTAATTGTTCACACCATGTGTTCCAACTGAGTTTTTTTAACTGGCTGATATTTGTATATTTTTTCATCATAAACTTATGGGCAACCTAATTCCCACTGCTCCATGTGATGTGGCCCATTTCCATATGAGTTATGTATTTAGCTTTTCTTTTCTTTATTTTCTTTTTTCTTTTTTCTTTTTTAATCTCAGGCTTAACCCCCACTGCATGGGCATTGGAACCCATGACTTCGCTGAAACTCATAGAGTCTACCACTGAGCCACAAGTCAGGACCCACATCGAAGATAGAACCTGATGGATGGACAGAGTGGATTATATATTTATAACATGGTAGGGCTCACAAACTCAGGTGTTTTATGCACTTCGTAAAATAGGCACAGCAGATGTTTTGGTCCGAAGATTGATGGCTCTGTTTGGAAGATATTAGTAAACATAATTCACCATTTTCCTCCTATTTTAAGTATCTTTGAAAGCCAACCACCTCATGCGTGGGATAATCTTTTGCATCTTTGAGCTTCTATGATGGCGCGAAAGTTGAAATCCTCTGGGCCCCGGGCTCCTTCGTTATGTTTGTGTGACATCCAATCAGTCAATTTCAAATAGACACACCATGTTAGGATGTGAGCACAAAAAAATCAGGCCTGTCTAAAACTCAAGCTGGCCAGATTTAAATGTTTGAAACCTTATTATAAGGCAAACCAAGGTTTGGATCATGCTGATATTTGGTCTTTACCTTCATTTTGGATGTACACTATGAATGAGTTGGAAGGCATATAAACATGATGGATGGCCTAGAAAGCTTTCAATGGCCATCATTGTCATACCTGCTTTTACCTGCAGTATGGCTCATCTCATTCTTCACTATGTATTCATTTTATGAGGAAATGACTTACAGTCATAATGGAGGGCTTAGGAAGTTTTAGTGGAAGGTGTTCTCATTTCCACTTGTCCTCATGGAGTGGCCCACTTGATTGTTGACCTTATGTTTGAGATCATGTCTTAACGTGAGTTGCCACATTTAATAACTAATTGGGTGAGGATTGTTGCAGCAAGGGGCTATATTAACCCAATCCAACATAAAAGAGCACCAGTGAAAAAATTCGGTGCGCACATGTCAGACTTAGGATTCACAGAAGAAAAAAATTGAGATACATATAATGATTGGAGTAGTTATCAAACACACTTCATAGTGTCTCACAAAAAAATTGCTGTTGAAGGAGCAGCATTTCTCTTGAAAACAATTTACATCCAATCCATTGTGGGAGCAAGGAGATGATCTGCCCTCATTGATAGATTGACAAGTTGCACAACAAAGGAGATGGCCTTTGGAATGATTGGCAAAATGAGATTCATATAGCCAACCCCAGAGGTTGGACAAGCTAGGGTGATGATGAATCTCCATCAGCGGCGGTGGGGTGATGAGATTGGTGGGCCTTTTGAGATACGGCCCACCCATATGGTAGCCTGACAAATCAATGCAACTGAGATGTATAATGGTGTGCATTTCATGCCATAGTCGTTGTAATCTTGAGATGGATTTGTGAGTAGACTAGGAAAGATGTATCAATAATTAGGTGAGTGAGAGCCGATTGAGATGGTTTGAGCATGTGATGAGAAAACAAGAGAGCCCCAGTAAAGAATGCAGATTTGGTTAGGTGTGTTGAAATGGAAGGGTCAGATCAAAGTCGTGTAAGAAGGGATATGAAGGGTTGTTCACTTACTGAACATAGGGCCACAGGAGCTTATTCATAATGCCAACTCCAATTATGGTTGATCTTTTGGTGGTGGTGATGGAACAATGTGACGATGATGATCTTTTGGTGGTGGTGATGGAACTATGTGATTGAGCAATGTGATGATGATGGCGACGATGACGATCTTTTTGTGGTGGTGATGTAACGATGCGATTGCTTTGCCTTTTGAAATATGGGCCCATCCATCCCATGTGTACACCAGAGATGTTTTGATGCATGATTATTTCATTAAGCACCTGTGCTGTAGTCATTTCCTGAAGCGCCCATTCAAGAGGAAATCTTTCATGTGCCGGAGGATTAGATTCATCTTTGATTTTTTGGAGGATTACAGTCATCTCAACGAGCCATATGATAGAATCATGTCATGTTATGAAGGTGTGGGAGCAGAAAATGCTCATCTTTACAATCAGGGGCCCACACAAAATATTGATCATCTGCTAGTGATAGAACTCCTAACTCCTATCTTGTGTTTTTTTTTTTTTTTTTTTTCCTTTCTCTTAAATTTGGAAAATTGCTCTATTTCTGTTTATAAACATCTATTTCTAGACCACAACTGAAAGAATACAAGTATAAATGTGGGGCCCAACATATGAATGCTCTGGATCATTGGACTGTGGATCCCAGTGGTACAAACTAAAAATCCGAGTACATGTTGCCCACTGTACTGAAATTCCAAATAAAATTCTGAAAGCATGTGGACCAATGGTTTGGTGATCCAAAACATTGATTACGATGGGACTCGCCGGGGATGGCCCATAAATCAGAGTCCCTTAGATTTGCAAGATTCTAGCTATAGAATATTGAAGTTTTATTGACTTTCCATGAAACCAATTGCATTTCCAAGGTTTTCCATGTTCCCAAACACCCACAATTTAAACCATTGAATTCACTGTGATCAGACTATCTTCACCGTTGATTAGTGGCCTTATGATTGACTTGAAGAAAAAGTTGAGGGCCCATCTAATGGGCTGCAACGTAATAGGCCACATTTGGATCATCTTATAAAGATCATAACATTGGAAATCTTATCCAATAGATCAAATCAATGCAATAGTGCTATTCGCAAATCTGCCCCGTCCGTGTTGTGTGGTATGTGTGTGGACAGGATATCCTCTCATCTAGGAGTCTGAGGTTAAAATCCAGCCGTTGACAGTTGTACTATGTTTGGTTGTCCCTTAGTATGTGGGGGCAGCTAGAAATCAATTTGGAAATTATATGATACTCTTATGACAATCAATACACAGGAACTCAGAAATTGTACATGTTGAAATACAATCATTGGATATTTTCATTTTTAACCGTCCAATAAATGTCCATCGATCTAATGGTCAGATAAATCAAATAAGCATTTTGGTTCGTGATGATCCTAATAATTTGGACGGTTTAATTTATATTGTTTGTGTGCTGCATATGCAATTTATAAGTGCCTGTGTATCATCCATCAAACCCCGCAAGAGTATCAAAGTTTTTCTCAATCAATGGCCATTATACGGGAGCGAATTGGGCCTGGTCCCGACTGTGGGGCCATCTTGATATATGTGTAGTATATCCACCTCGTCCATCCGTTTTGCCAGATCATTTTAGGCATGAACCCAAACATGAAGCAAATGCAAATCTCAGGTGGATCATACTAGCAAACAATGGTGATTGAACGCCCACCATTAAAAACTTTCTAGGGCCCACCGTAATGTTTATTTTTCCATTCAACTTACTGATAAGGTCCCACAGACCTGGATGAAGGGGAAAAAAACAAATATCAGCTTGATCCAAAACTTTTGTGGCCCATAAGAAGTTTTTAATGGTCAATCACCATTGTTTCCTGTATTATGGTCCACCTGAGATTTGTATCTGCTTTATTTTTTCGTCTCATAACCTAAAATGATACGGAAAAACGGATGGACGAGGTGGATATACTACACATACATCAACACGGCCCCACGGTTAGAGCTGCACCATGTTGGGTGTGAGGCAGGGGCCGCACCTAATCCGTTTAAGTAACTCAAATTAGAACGTCCATTTCATGAGGCCCACAGTAGATAGGTCACATCCTAGTAAAAATCTGTTTCTTGATTTCTAGCCATTGATTACTTTTAATTCTAGCCATCCAATAGATACCAACTAATTGACAGTTTAGGCATCACTTCATATAAATTTTGTTTTATAAAACGTCTGAAGTGGGGTCCACATCTGTACAGTTTCATTTAAGTTACACATGCCAAGTGTACAGTATCTCAGTGCCCAGCATGTCAGCCATCACACTTTACCAGAGTTAGAGCTGTGAGTTAGCTTTGCTCGACTCGGCTCGAACTAGCACCATTCGGCTTGATTTGAAGGCTGCGTTTGAACCAAGCCGGGCCATTTTTCCAGGCTCGAAATGATTTTCAAGCCAATTTTGAGCTAACCCAAGCTTGATTTGGCTCGGCTCAAAGCTCAATTCAGCTCGACTCGGTTGACTTAGTTAGAAATGTATGCTTTTTAGTCTCACGTGAAACTCTCTATAAAAGTAAGTGGGGATGTAAATGGGCTTTGTGCTTCTTTTGGGCCTACTTTTTAATAGTTTTGAGCTTGGCTTTGGGTAGCCGAACCGAACATGAGCCAGGCTATTCAATAATCAAGCCTAGCTCGAACATGGCTGAGCTTGGCTCAGCTCTGCTAGTGCCCTGCTCTAACCAGAGTATCAAAGTAGAAATACCAAATTCCACGTCACAATTTTTTTTTTCTCGATTTGTTTTGCCAAATTATTTTAGTTCACAAACTTAAACATGAGGCATATCCAAATCTAAAGTGGACCACATCATGGGAAACAGTGCGAAAAATGACATCTCCACCGTTGAAACCTTCCTAGGGTCCACCGTGATGTTTATTTGCCATCCAACCCGTTTTTTTTTAATGGTGGGCGTTCAATCCCTACTGCGTCCTATGGTGTGGTCCACTTGAGCTTTGGATCTGCTTTGTGTTTGGGCTCACTGGCAAAATGAACGAACGGATTGGATATAAAATATACAGTCGTGGGCCCTCAGAATTTAGGGCTGCACGAATCCTGCAACCAGGCAATCTGAGTCCTCTCCAGACAAAGCAGCTTGCAAATTTGGGAGACATACAAACTTGCATTGTACTAATTGAGGAATGTCTCCATGCATCTCAGTGGACAAGACGATGCAGTCCACCATCGCACATGCATGGATGTGCCATGAGTATCCAATTAGAGCTGAGCCGAGCTCAGCCATGTTTGAGCTAGGCTCGGTCATTGAATGGCATAGCTCGTGTACGGCTTGGCTCGGCCATCGAGCTGGACTTTTATGTTCGAGCTAGCTTGGCTGAGCTTCGAGCTCAAGCCTTTCGAGCTGAATTCGAGTTGAGAGTCGAGCTTAGACACAATTTTTACGTGTTCAAAATTTTTTAGAGAGAAATAGGGAGATCGAGAGAGAGAAATAGGGAGATTGAGAGATGATTGGACGTCAAGGGTCATTGGACAGACTGGTGAGAGAGAGAGAGAGAGAGAGGTGGCTGGCCAAGCAGTGGTGGCCGGCTGGACGGAGTTAGGATTTTGGGGAGGGAAGGGGGCGCTTGTTTGAAATGGAGAGGGTTTTAGGGTTTTAGACTTTTAGGTTTTAAGTTATAATATATATATATATATATCGAGCTGAATCGAGCCGAGCTTGGGCTTGCTCGTGTGCGGCTCGAACTATGAAACGAGCTAGGAAAATTCGCTCGGCTCTATTCGAATCCTCCCTCCGAATCGAGCCGGAACGAGCCAGAACAAGCAAGCTAACCGAGCTAGCTCGATTCATGCTCAACTCTAATCATCACTGTTGGGATAGAAGGGCCGGCAGCGGAAGCAAAGCCGAACATAAACAACGAATTGAATCAAACAAGCAACACAATGCAATCACAATGCATGCAACCACCTACACATAGACAATCCGAATTTAACGTGGAAAAACCCCTCATGGGTAAAAAACCACAGCACAAAGCGACACCAATCCACTATAATATCAGAAGTTACAAGAGATGGAACCCAAAACCCAAGATCACCAAGCCCACAAGAGAAATCCAAGCTTTCCCAAGAAGAACACCCTCTTCTCAAGCTCTTTCTCTCACCTAGAACCTCTCTCAATCTCTTTTGCAACCTAGGATACCTCTAATCCCGTAACACACTCCTTAAATAGGAGAAAAATCGGAAATGAAAACTCTTTGCACAAAACCGCACAAGAGACCCACTACAACATGGAGACTTGTCGACTGGCTGGAGCTCACCGTCGACCGGCCGACGACCCCTGCTGATCGGCCGACAGAACCTAAAAACAGTCCAGTAGCTTTGTTGCCTTGGCTCCACCATGACCGACCGGTCGGTGGCCTTTATGCAAGTTGATTTGAGGCGTCCGTCTCCAACAAACTCCACCACGACTCAAATCTTCATGCAACACCTTGCCACACACATCTTCACCTTCCAAAGTTCAAAATTATTTTTCCCAGAATACTTCTCCATGTCGAACCTCATGCTCGATGCCATGCTCTTGTCTCAGATCCGAATTTCTGCTATACCCCAACAATCGCTCTGATACCAGTTGTTGGGATAGGAGGGCTGACAGTGGAAGCAAAGTCGAACACAAATATCTAATTGAATCAAACAAGCAACACAATGCAATCACAATGCATGCGACCGCCTACACATAGATAATCCGAATTTAACGTGAAAAAACCCCTCATGGATAAAATATCACGGCACAAAGCAGCACCAATCCACTATAATATAAGAAGTTATAAGAGATAGAAGAAACACAACCCGGATCACAGCCCATAAGAGAAAACCCAATTAACAAAGCTAATTCTCACATGAGAAGGACAAACACAGTCCTTTCCCTCAACCCAAAGAACTCCAAGCTTCCTCCTAGCTCTTTCTCTCACCCTAGAACTCTCCAAATCCCTTGGCCCATAGGCCGCAACCCTAATCTCAGATTGCATCCCCTTAAATAAGGGAAAACCGAAATTAGAAACCTCTTGCACAACAAACCGCGCAAGAAAACCAAGTCTGATTAGGACACTGCCGACCGGTCGTCCGAACACCCCCACCGACCGACAGGCTGGCCGGATGGCCCAAAAAAGCTCTAGCAGCTTTAGCTGCCTTGATCCAACTTGACCGACTGGTCGGTAGCCTCCATGCATGTGATATGAAGCGTCCAATCCCAACAAACTCCACCACGATTCAAATCATCATGCACCACCTTGCCACGCACCATCTTCAATCTCTACTCCGTCATCATCATAGCTCCACCACTTCTCATGCTTCATCGACTTCATCCTTTCACCTTCACCACCCGCTCGCTCATGTAGCCTTTGCGTCACACCACACATGAGCAACCGTGGATCTCGCTGCCGATCCCGCAGTTCCACCATGAATAGTGCTCCTGATTAAACCCGATTGCAGTCGACAAATCTGATTGAGATATTGGCATGCAGATCCACCTTCTTCAACTCTACTTCTTTCATAGATACCGATCGCTTTTCATGTTTTTCTTTCAAGGAATCCTTCTCCACATCGAATCTAATGCCAGAAGACGTCATTGATGCCTCGCCTCAGATTCTCTCTGCCTCCTTCCCAACTTTAAGCTCTGATACCACTTGTTAGGGTTAGGAGCCCCGTAGCGGAAGCAATCAAAGCAAGCGAGGAACACACCTCAATGGCAATCAACAAGCAAATCATCACACACAAGAAGGCAATCCGATTTTTACGTGGAAAAACCCCTCACGGGTAAAAAACCACGGCACAAAGCAACACCAATCCACTATGATATCAGAAGTAAAAAGAGATAGAAGAAACACAACCCGGATCACAGCCCACAAGAGCCAAGCTAACAAAGTTAATTCTCACATGAGAAGGACAAACACAGCCCTTTCCCTCAACCCAAAGAACTCCGAGCTTCCTCCTAGCTCTTTCTCTCACCCTAGAACTCTCCCAATCCATTGGCCCATAGGCGGCAACCTTAATCTTGGATTACATCTCTTAAATAAGGGAAAATCGAAATTAGAAACTTCTTGCGCAACAAACCGCGCAAGAAAACCAAGTCCAATTAGGACACTACCGACCGATCGTCCGGCCAGATGGCCCAGAAAAGCTCCAGCAGCTTTAGCTGCCTTGATCCAACGTGACCAGCCAGCCGGTCGGTAGCCTCCATGCATGTGATATGAGGCGTCCAATCCCAATAATCACATCTGCTCCGTCCAAAAGGTGGGCTCCACAATGAAGATAACCTGAGGCAGAAATAAGGCTAATCGCTGGGCTAAACTCTTACGATTAACCTGCCAACCGTCACCCATCATTATTTTTAAATGACCTGGCTAGTGAATCAGCATGATTTTTGCATCAGATGATTTTCATTTAGGGGACAACCTTTTGGATGGATCTAATTTCACAGACACTTGAAACATTGGCATCTTTGGGTATGATGTACGGTATAACTCACCGACCGTTGAGGTGAATTGAAGCATTTCCAAATCTCAAGTGGACTACCGTAGAAAATTTATTGCGGCCATAGAAGTTTTGGATCAAGCAGATATTTGTTTTATTTTTCCCTTCATCTATATCTGTGTCTTCTTATGAACAGGTTTGATGACAAATAAACATCACTGTGGGCCTTAGAAAAGCTTAAACGGTGAACATCATTATTCCCACTGTTTCCTATGGCATGGTACAATTGAGTTTTGAATATACTTTAATTTTGGGTTCATGCCCTAAAATGATCTGGAAAAATGAACGGATGGCGATTTACTTCCAACAAATGCACCTCCCTACACACACCTCACAGAACACATATTCCAACCTTGTATTTCAATTGAAAATCATAGCCGTTATGCACCACTTATTGTTAGGTTTGTCATTAAGCTTATCGGTATATACATTTGTAGTTGGGCTACTTGCCCATTTTGGAATTATCTAATGATATATGAGTCATTTGTTATTCTTGGTATATCTAATTTTAAAAGGCTGGATGGTTTGGTTATATGTCCTTTGACTCATACTTCTTAGTATTATTGTGGTCTGGATATAATGATAAAAGGGGTGGTCTATGAATTCATTGTTTAATTGTATATTTGCTATGATTGTTTACCAGTGCGTAGTTGCAAATTTTGTGTCTTGTATGTGCTTCCATTCTAAAAGTATTAATGATAGAATCTCCTATCTTTGTCGCTCATTGACAGATTTTCTACTCTTAATAATAATCATCTCTTGTTGGCATTGCTGTGCTTATAGGTATATAAGTTTATGCTTGCTAACCTTTATCAACTGCTAACGACCAATCCACACTTCCTCAGGGATTTTATATTCAATTGCCATAGAGGGTGACCAATTTATCAAGTAACAAGTTGTGTTAATGGCCAGTCCACAGCTCTTTGCCCAACACAACATTACTAATCATGGATAAGGCTCTCTCCAAGAGAGTCTGATTTATCCGCTCTGCTACACCATTCTGCTCTGGCGTGTGGTGCACTGTGTTGTGCTTCACGATCCCCTCCTCCTTACAATATGTATTAAATTCTATGGAAGTGAACTCACATCTATTATCGGTTCTCAAAACCTTCATTTTCTGCCCTGACTGATTCTACACCATCGCCTTCCAATACTTGAAGGTCATGAAGACATCGGATTTATTTTTCAAAAAATAAACCCAAACCTTCTTACTATAGTCATCGATAAATGGCACAAAACACGATGACCCCACAACAGAAATAACAGGCGACTGCCTGTAACGCCCCAGATTTTCGAGATTTATTTGAAATTTTTGAAAATCCATTTTTAATTTATTTTTTATTAATTATCGTACATTTACCGTTGATTTGCGAATAGCGGGACATCCGTAGGAGATCCGATAGGGGACCCTTTACAAAAGTTGCTTAGAATGATCCCATAAACATCGTAGAAAGATCAGATTTCAAAAATCACACACTTTTCAGATAATTACGAAAATGCCATTAGTTAAACTTAAGTGAAGATGCCATTTTTAATTATTATAGTTTCTGACGATCACTTTCACGCAAAACCCTGTATTTAAGCTTTTGGGTACATATTAACCATACACATCAAATTTCAGCCCTTAAATCATAGTAGAAGTGGTCTGATTGTCAAATCAGCCCCTTAACCCTTGATTTTCATGTCCATCGAGTGAGGAAAGTAGATGATTAGTTGTAGTCGAATATTTCTCTTCATATGAGTGACTTGGATCGTCTTTATCATGGACCAATAGTGTGATTTAAGTGCCCCACCTTGATAAGCATCTTTCTTATGCGCGAAGTTATCCCGTTTTAGAAATTAATGAGTTACCAACTCTTTTTAAATCTGAACCTTTCAATTTACCTACTACTCACCATCAATCGCTTCTCAAATTTGGACCACTTATTATACTCATATGACTACGAGTTTACACAAAGTTTGGACCCCGATCTATAATCCTACACCATTGAACCACAAAGCCAGCCCCTTCCTTTTCCGCCAAAAGTTGAAATTTCAGATCTAGGCATTTCTCACCATCAATCAACCACTAAAATTTGTACAATTATTTGCTTATCATGACCATATATTTTTTCAAAATTTGGGCCCTAATCATCAAGCGTAGACCGTTAATTGAGATCAAGCCCATTTTAGCACCCGTTAGGCCATTTTCAAGGATCGGCCAATCTAGAATGTGGATCATCAAGAAATTTACGTATTTTGACTCTACTCTTCGAGCTTGATAAGATGAACGGATTAGAATTGATCATAAATCACCCGAATATTGAGATTTGAGAAACCCACCTCAAGAAGTTGTTACACAAGACCTCGCGTGCACATCCCTCTCCATATTTCTACTACGCACCTCCAAATTCTTCTCCTAACCCTAGCCTCCATGCCCGAGAGAGAGAGAGAGAGAGAGAGAGAGAGAGAGAGAGAGAAGAGAAGAGAGTTCTTTCTCATATTTTTCCAGCGACTAGGATCTTCTACAACCCTCTTCTTCTAAGTCCAGTCCTAAGGTGAGGATTTTCCTTCAAGCCTTTCATTAATAATATCATGATTATCATAAGTTTCTTTTGTGGCATATGAAGTTATTTTGTTTTGAATTGCTGATCCATATAACATGAAGTTTAATGTACGATTTGTAATAAATATCATTATATAATGATGTGATTCATTGTTTAGATTTTTGACTAAGAAGCATGTGTATTTGTGTTACTTATCTTTGTGAAATCTATGCCCTTATTTTCTTAGTCTATGTGTTACACGTAACATTGGTTTTCATATTGTGATATATATGAAATATGTGTATAAGATCATCATATAGACATCCCATTATTGTATACTCTTTGTCCCTAAGTTGGTAAAATTATTCGATGTAGAGAGATGAAACCCGTGATAGGTGTTCATGATGAAAGAATATCTCTTGACTTAACTGAGAGAATAAAGTGATTGTTTGTCAATGGATCCTTACATGTACATGATGCTTGATTGGATCCATTTACATTACATGAGTATTTTAATGAATTTGGTCATGATGTACGACATTAGCTTTTTGGGACATGATGAAATCATAAAACGGGACAATGAGTGAACACTAATGGTATACAAATTCTCATGAGCCGGGGTTGGTGCTATGGACACTAATCCCGTGCTGTCGACCTATGCTGGTTACTTGCGACTCCCCCATAGGGACCACTGAGTTTTATTTAAATCGATTGTATGCGAAAACACTTAAATAAAGGTGAAACTAAAGTCATGCATTCACTTGGCTCCATGTGGGTGTACGGAATTGACAATATGCTAGAGCATCCTACTTCTCCCGTACACTGTCACGTGTAGATTTGGGCTATGAGCGTCCCGTTTCTCACGTGGTCGGGCAAAACTATGGGCTTGTGTGTCCCAGGAACCTCTGGTGACTAGTGGCTAGTATGAAGTCGTAACAGGGAGTCTCCCACTTCATGTATTGTGATTCTAGCCAGGGTGTCCTTAGCCAGAGCATGCATTCCATGCATCGCATTAATAAAGATTTTTAGTTGGTTGTTTTGATTTGATTAAATGATAATATACTGCCTGCGTTTACTTTGCACCGTTATTATTATTCTTGATTATCTTGGAGGAAATATTCCCCACTATGATAGCGTTTAATGCTATCCCAAACACAATTTAGATGATGCAGGTGAAGATCCAGGTATTGAACCCCGATTTTTAAGGAAAAGAGTTCGATGGTTCGTACGATCACATGGCGGATGACGATGTTAGAGAAACTTAATTGATGTTATCATTTATTAAATATTTCTTTTCAGTAGTTGATACATTTATGGAATTGTAATAAGTCTTCAAGATAAGACATGGTTTTGTATTTTAATTAATCAGTATGGATATTGGTTGGTTCCCTTATTTAAACATTGATGATGACGTAGTAAGCTTGATAGAATAAGATGATAATTGTTTCCGCCATTGTGCTTGAATGCTATATTTTATTATTTGACAAATTATTTATTCCATAAATTACTTGGGAATTCGGTCGTCGTGTTATACACGAGAGTCGAAAATCTCGGGTCATTACACTGCCCCCATACATAAGAATGAACATACTCAAGCATAGGGCTGTTAAAAAAAACCGACCGAACCGATAAAACCGACTGAATCGGACAGAACCGATCGATTTCGGTCGGTTTTCCAATCTATTTCGGGTCGAGTCGATTTTTTAATATAAAAAACCAAGAGTGTCAGTTCGGTTGTCGATTTGTGAAAATTATAAACCGTTTTCAACCGAACCAAACTGATATGTGTGTGTGTGTGTGTGTGTGTGTGCGCTCGCGCGCGACAAGTTGAGGTTGGCCCCACTTCAATATTTACATGAAATCCACTCTAACCAGTAAGGGTGCCACCCCAAGTTAGGCCCAAGACTGAAATATCATCTTTATCTGTAATTCAAGTGGGCCACACCAAGAAAAAGAGTTTGGAGGGTAATGTGGCTTGTACACTATTTCCAATTGTGTGGTCCGCATGTATCAAAGATGACGCTGGTTTTTCATATTTAGGCTTAAAATTGGGTTAGTCACCTGCTAGTTAGGGGTGGATTTTTAAAATGCATGATAGTGGGGCCCATTTAAACTACATTACCAATTACCTCATGTCAAGTAAAAGAATTTATGTAGACACCGACTCTGCAACACAGTGAGGGTGCGAATTAGGGTAACAGTTCAGTGGGTGTTATCCTAACTGTGTGGACCCACCTTGATGTATGTTTTCTATATCCATTCCATTCATCTGTTTTCATCTATCATTTTAGGACATGATTCCAAACCTCGAGAAGATCCAAATCTCAAGTAAACAATACCATTAGAAACAATGATGAATAACCATTAGAAGCATTTTATGGGCCACAAAAGTTTTAGATTGAGGCCCAAACCGATAAAACCGAACCGACCCGAATTTATCCGGTTCAGTTCGGTTGGTGATGATTCATCAGTTCGGTTCGGTTGTAAAATATTCAAAACCGACTAAGTCGGTTCGGTGGGATATTTTTCCTCAAAACCGAACCGACCGAACCGTGCACAACCCTACTCAAGCACCATTTTACATACATGTTTCCCCATTTTAAATGACAATTTAGATTATTTCCCATACATGCAATGTTCACATATACTAAAGTCTACATATTTCAAGGAAAGAATCAAAGATCGTTCAGAGAGTACTTTCATGCCCCGCTCACTCATGTGGCCTAAGCGTGCATGCCACATACGTGCAGACGTGGAATCCACTATAATCGCTGCAGCTCCACCTATTGAAGTGCTCCCAATCAGCCTGTAAATGTTTCCATGCCTCTGTCCCTTTATAATTACTAGGGTCACCTTTAAAACTTTGCAGAACTGGTCAAAATCGGTGAACTTGCACCCCAATGCCTCGAGTGCACTGAGGGAAATCAGATTCTTCCTCAACTTGGGAACGTGCCTCACTTCCGTCAAGGTCCGTTCGATTACATTGAACATCTTGATGCCATGAGATTGTCTCAGAAAATTCCCTTTTTTAACCTTCCAACGATAGCTTTGATACCACTTGTTGGAAATCCGGTCAGCGGAAGCACCGAAGAGAATCAAACAATCACCACACAGCCACATAAGCAATCAACGCAAGACAAACGAATTTTATGTGGAAAACCCTTGCGGTAAAAAACCATGGCACAAAGCGACACCTCCACTATGAATCTCAAACAATTACAGAGCTAATCTACTCACAAGTAGATCCCAAAGATGAACAAAACTCACTCAAACTTCACAAATCCACTCCTCTAAACCCTAAACTCGTGTTTGGACTCCTTGGTCGTGATTAGGATACACCCAAATACGATTAGGAGGTGTTTAAATAGGCCTTTAACCAAAATTGGAAACTTACAACAGTAAACCGCGTAAGATATTTTCGCACCGCACGTTGACCAACCAGTCGTCAACCCACTAAAATCGCCCAGTGAGTTTTGCACAAAAAAAAAAAAAAGTCTCGCTGCCTCATAATTCGACCAGTCGGGCGACCGGTCAGAGTCCTGTACAAACTGGTCTGAGACCTCCAAAATTTGTCCAGTGTCTTGCTGTGATAAACAGTCCACCAGCTGACGGGTCGGTGGACAAAAAAATTGCACAGTTTTTAAGGCTCTTCAACATGTACGCAATGTACTCATCATTAATTTCGTGCCAATGTCGCATATTGTTGCAAGATCTAAGGTCATCCATTAGGTGGCCCCACGGTGTATTTCCTATATCCACAAAATCAATCTAGTACGGTCATATGGTAAGACCTATGTATCCATAAATCTGGACCGTTGGACATTTCTTGTAACTTTTCATTTTTCATGTGCCCACGTGGCCCTATCAATGATGATTAGATTGGTCCCATTTTTGGGCCATGGCACATACAAGGTGGGGTCTAATTGATGAGCCAACTAGGTATTCTTGTGGAACCATGTAAATCATGTAAGTATTTTAAAGGGAAGAGATAGAGTATCCATAAAGAAGGGAATGGAGAGAGAGAGAGAGAGAGAGAGAGAGAGAGAGAGAGAGAGCAAAATAGATGGACGGCTTTGATCACACCCACACATAAAGGTGGGCCTCGTCAAATCCTCCACACGCCTACCAAGTATAAGTTTAAAAATAGTGAGATAATGTGATAAATACATTAAAAATTATTTCTTTAATAAAATGGTGATAAAAGATTATTTAGGTGGCAATGGTGATGTTTAAGTAAAACCCAATTCGATCATAAGATGTGACATCTACTTTTAGATAAGAGGCCAAAAAATGAAAAATTAGTAAGTAAAACCTCCACCCTTTGTGTGTTTGGATTCTTGAAATCCACTGTAATGTGGTGTGGTCCACGATGTAAAGAGATAATGATTACCATTACCATGTAGTCAAAAGTAAAGCCGAATGTAATTACAACACCTCCCTAAGGCGTTACTTTTTCTATTGGATTGTAATGTGCGAATAAAACTTGCCTAATATATGTTATATGCACACCGTCCATCAATTTTGCAATATTATTTTAGGGCATGACCCTAAATATCAGCTTCATTTGACACTTCTGTGGGCCACATGAGCTTTTTAATGACATGCGTTCAATCCTAACTGCTTATGTGGTGTGGTCAATTTTCATTTTGGATGTGGCTCATTTGTTTGTATATTTCCATAAAATGCTCTCGCAAAATGAATGAATGGTGTGGATATAACACATACATCATCGTAGGGCCTACTAAACTATGCCACATCAAAGCCTTTCCGCCACTGCATTCAGATGCATTCCTATAATTTGACAGTATGGTTTATCCAACCAGCTACAAGGAGTAATAATTAATGTTTTCAATGCATTACCATGGATTCCAAGAATCCAAACACACCCAGGGTCGATGTAGGCCACCTCATATGAAAAAAATGGACGGTTCAAATAGAACCGGTAAATTGTCCACCATGTTTCATTGTATGTGTGTGGCCCACTTGATGAATAAGTCACCCTGATGTTACTGCTTAATCATCCAGGTTACCACGTGTGCTGCGTGAAGTAGCATGTGTGTATCTAACAAACGGCCTCTTGGGACTTGGAGAGAGAACAGAGAGATTTGTTACCATAGGTCTCAGCGTACTCTCATAAGGGCTCTTTGGGAGCTTGTAAATAGAGATAAATGGGAAATGTGATTGGAGGTAAATGAATTCGAAGTAAATGACTTCTAAAAATGTGTTTGGATGGGAGTAAACGAATTGCATTTGAAATCATTTTTTTTTTGGATGAAAGTAAATAGAAGGAATTTTAATGCATTGTAATTTTTCAATATATTCACAGGAACATATGTAATATCCCAAATCAACTTTAATATCCAAATTGATGCACATATGTCATGTTTAACATAATGATTGTAACAAGCCCATTAAAATATATACTTGAACTAAAAATGAAGGAATTTGAGCCTTGTGTGGGCCACAACATAAGGATCACAAATAAGCATCTCGCCAATATTTTTTAACCATCGATTTAGATGGCCAACCTTTGAACGGTTTGGATCATTCTATTAATGTGATTTTATTGATGTAGCCAATAATTGAATTGTTTTGGAGTATCATTAGTGTGCCACATGTACAGTGGATTGTTTACTCGTGCGACTCTCCATGGAAACTTAAAAAGGCATTTCACTTCATTTACTTTCAAATTCTCTCTTAAAAAAAGGATTTCATTTACAAGCCTATTTACTCCCATTTCATTTCATTTACATCCATATACTCCCATCCAAACACACCTCAAATCCCATTTACCTCCATTTACCCCCAATTCCCCCTATTTACTTCCATCCAAATGGCCCCTAAGATAAATCGGGATTAAAGCCACCGATCTGGAGTCATTTTAGATTCAAACCGTTAATCTCACGATATATACTGCCCAAAGTGAAATAATGAAATGATCAAAGGGTTTGAATTTTCCCATTAAAGAATTTTTTTTTTTTCCATCCATTTTGAGGTCCACCCCATAAATGGTTTGGATTGTTAAAACATGGCCCAGATAAAAAGGCCATAGTCTGATGTATCCTATCTACACAGGGACGCATTGTAGCATACCATAAAGGCAGAGAAAATCAAGCTCCAATCAACGGGAATAATCAGTTACAGAGCTAGAATGGCATTTGAATTCAAAAAAGGGCTATTTAAAGAAGAAGAGAGGGAGGAGGAATCCATGGAGGAGTAGGACTCTCTATAGAGGAGTTTGTATGATTTGTTTTTGAAGGCTTTTCTCTTCAGAAATCGGAGAGATGGAGAACAGCAAGGCTGCTTCTTATTCATGGTGGTGGGACAACTATAAGAGTTCCAGTCACTCTCAATTACTCGAGTCTATTTATCAGGGTTTTTTTTTCTTTCCCTCAAATGAGGCGCTTAATCCAGACCGTCCAACTTGTGGGCCACATTGTATAGTTCATATATCTAGAATCCTAACAACCATCCAATTGATGGTGATCAAACGGATGGTTAAAAGTAAACTGGTGAGCGGTACAAATTCCAAGTGCAAAGTCAGATGGTCATTCACGTCTTGGCAGTACTGCAGCTGTTTAGTAATGCTTCATCCACCATTGTGTCGGTGATTTGGACGGTATGGATTGCCGTGCATGATTGGAGTATCACCACCGTTTTTAGAATGGTGGTGAACTATCATACGTGTCTAAATGCTTATATCTCTTTTATTTCCCACTATAATACAGGTTTAAAATAAGAAATTCTGATTTTACGTGTGAATGACCAAAACGCCCTTTTTCTTAAGAAGTGCTGAAGTTGAGAATTGTGGGATGCATGTGAGCCCATGAAGTTTTGATATATTTGGGTGGCATTCATTTTTCTTGCAATGGTGTGGCAGGCATGATGATTGTATTGCCTTAATTTCTAGTTCATCTATATCATCATGGTTAAGTACAATACGTTTCGATGTCATACTCATGCGATGGGAGCCCTACAAATCTCTAGCATTTAATTTAGTTATTTCCCCCTAAAATGGTACACATAATTTGGAAATAGTTATTTCACCCTGAAATGGTACATAATTTGGAAATAGTTATTTCACCCTAAAATGGTACATAATTTGGAAAAATCAGAATTCCGGAGGAACGCTACAATAAAAATCCGGTCATATTCCTTATTAGAGGGATTATATGCATGCAGTACATGAAGGGTGAGACATAGGTAGCACAATTTTCTAGATCCAACTTGAACAATTTCTCTCTCCAAGCTACAATCACCAAGAAAAGCTCCCCAAACCATTGAATCAGGTGCCACTTTCCCCTCGATCAGATTGAAGGCCTCGCTGAGTAAACCGGCCCGCCCAAGAAGGTTGATCATGCATCCATAATGCTCCCAAAATCTTTGGTCATCGCATTAAATCAATACCACCCTTCTTTGACCAGTCCTGCATGGCTACAAGCAGAAAGGATGGATACAAAGGTTACGCCTCCTGATAACCTTCAGAAATTTTGAATTGGTGTGACAATTAGGACAATAAAATAAATAATTTTCAGGTAAGATAAATGTGGAAAGGGAGATTAGTTTGGATGCAACACTTATTTCATTAAAATCATGAACACGATCCATGTTATCATGTTTGTGGTTTTGATATTGCAAAACAACCAACCTATTCTTGATAGAAATAGAGAATAGGGGTGCCTCATAAACAAGGTTTGTAAAAATATCATTTTCATATGAAATACCAAAATTAATGCCTCAATTCAGAATTTTCGTTATGTGAACGTTAACATAAGCTTTATTTGATAAATTTAAAAATAAAATATTAGAAATGGTAAAAAGATATAAACACCCTTGACAACCAATTTTTGCACATACAGTGCAATCACAGAATTCCAAGACACCAATTCCAAGGCTAATCTGGGCTTCAGGTGGGCCACATCAAATGAAAAATTAGCAAGTAGAATGTCCACCATTTATTCTTAAATAGCCAACCATGATTAGAGTTGGACACGAACAACAATTTATCGAAAAGTTCGTTCGGTTCAAATTGAAAAAAATGAACCCAACAACCGGTTCGAAAGTAGAACGAGTCAAAGCGAACCAAATTTTTGGTGTTCGAAACTTTTTTGAATTGAGCACGAATAGGACCTCTGTTCAATTTGAATCGATCCACTAACTCGGTTCGAAATCTGTCCGATTCAAACCGAATCGGTTCGGTTCGATTAGAAAGGGTAATATAAATATAGTGTTTTTTTTTTTTTATTTCACTCATTTACTCGACTCGACTGCCCTAGCCAACCTTTCACCCCTACCCGCCAAAAGCCCAAAACCCTAATCCTCCTTGCTCATCCATGCTTGACCTTGACCCCCCATCCTCTCTAGCCCTGCTCGTCCCTCTGCACGTCCGATACTTTGCTCATCCTTTTGCTTGTCATTCTGCACGTCTGATACCTTGCTCATTACAGGTCCGAAACCCACTTAAAGCAGGAAAATCTACTCGACTTTAAGGTATGTGACTATCTTCCTAACTCTTACCCTCCATCTAAATATTGTGAATATGTGATTTGTGAATGTGAATAGAGTTTTCTTCAATTTGGATTTTATGCTTTTTTAGAAATTGAGGGTTTTGCAATTAGTAGTTTTTTATTTACAATTTTTTAAAATGTGGGTCCCACATTCGAACGAGTTGTGACAACCGTTCGATTACCGTTCGATTCGATTTGGGAACACGTACTAGAATAAAAATCTTTTCGCACGATAAAAAATAAATTGTTTGAACTGAAAAAATTGTCTAAACTAAAAAATGTTCGAACATGGGTTGGACTAGACCAAACCGAGTTCAAACACGGCCTCATTGTTCGAATGTTTGTTTGAACATTGTTCGAACACAATCCATTCAACAACCAAACCGAACCGAGCTGGCCCATGTTCGACTCGGTTCAATTCGATGTCTAGCTCTATTCGAAAAATACACAACTCATTAAAGTTTATAGTTCGAGAAAAGAAATTAGGTCCAAGTGGGACACACACAATCAAATGGGCGATGTCTAAACCTCATGTCACTGGGCCCTATTACAATCAGTAAGGTTTCAATGGGCAGGCATCCAAATCAATGTTGTATGTGGTGTAGCCCACCTAAGTCATGGATTGACCACACCATAGACAACAGTTAAGAGTGGATATCCAAAACTCAGGTGGGCCCCAATAAGTGCTTTAGATGTTGTAGGCACGATTTTATAATGTTTCAGTTGGTATGGCCCACTTCTATATACAATTGATTTTTTGGATAACCCATAAAAAAGTAGGGGACCCACCAAATTCATAGTGTGGATGTCAGATACACATCACAGTGGGGCCCACACAGCTCGACCTCATCGAAACTTCCCATGAGGTTGAGCGCATGGTACCTCCCGCTCCCATGAGGTCGAGCGCATGGTAAAATTAAAAAGATAAAATGAGAAAAGTTGTCCACGAATAAGAGGTTAGATAAAGTAAACAAATATAATCTTGAAATTATGAATTATTTGTAGTTGGTACAGTTAATGCAATTGAATTTAATTGTATGGCACCTAAATATTTTTTAAGTGTCTATCAGGCATCATAGCTGTCACATGGTATCAAATAACTAATCAATCATCAATTATATTTAGAAAATATGTGCAAAATATTCACTTACTTTTCCAATACCACCCATTCCAAATATTTACCTTCCGAATATCCTGCATTAGAGAAATAGAGATATTATTAACCCTTTAAATGAGCATGATGTGAATGAGTGGATCCGTGAGTTCGGCACATTGTCTTCAAACATTTAGATTGTTGGTGGAAATCTTGAAGTATTTTAGACATTGATTGTGAAATGCCTATTCTGAAATGCATGTTAAAACTCATGTCTTCTATTATTGGGCGGTGACCGTAATGCCTACGTATGAATATCATTTTCCTCTATTCTAACCATGATTGTTGCCAACTGTTATTTCTTGTGATCCTTCACTTTGAACCTAACAATCAAACAACTCGCCCACAAATTAGTGTCATTAGGGCTTTAAATGGTCGGGTTCGGTTCGGGTTTAGCCAAAACCAGACCCGCCCATTTACTAAATGGGTCTGGGTCCAAATTTTAGAACCAAACCCTTTTACTAAATGGGTGGGTCTGGGTCGGGTCTGAGTCAACCCATCAGACCATTTTATAAATGGGTCCGAGTCTGGTAGAGGGAGATCCACCCAGACCCATTTATAAATGGGTCGGGTCTAATGGGTCTGGGTCTGGATCTAGTATGCAAGCATTTCTATAAGGCTTAAAACCGGGTCTAGACAGGTCTAGGCTGGATGGGTCCCTTGAAACATAGACCAAACCCACCCACTTACTAAATAAGTTCGGGTCCGGTCGGGCCAAACATAAAGGAAACCAGACCCAGACCCGTACCATTTAACAAATGGGTCGGGTCTAAATGGGTTGGGTTTGGGTACCCCATTGGGTCCGCTGACCCATTTACAGCCTTAATTGTCATATATCATTTTAAATGTGGCTATACAGTCCAATCTAGCACATGTGTGTGACATTCCTAGATCATGTGGCCTTCAAACAATCGAATTTAACAATAGGCAGTTATATAAATTTTTTTTATGTATCATAGCCATGCATCAAGATGTAGAGTAAGACCTTTTATGTGATGGGCATGATATAACTGAAAATGGTCCAAACAGTTGGCCCACCATAGGTTGTGTGATTTTCAACTATACGACTTTCCATTGCACACCATATTCACTTAGATGGTGAGACCGAAGGAGTGAAAATTTTACCATGAGACTCATTAAAAGGTGGTAATTGGTCTAGATTGTAAGATGATGCCATGAAAGGGTAATTCATGCTAAGGGCCCGTTTGGGTACCACCAAATAAGTTACTTTTTTCTACTTATAGTAGTAGATAATTAGTTACTTATTTGACATAAATAAGTTTGGTTTATGATCAATTATAGGTAGCTTTTTTATTTAAAGTTACTTAATCACTTCAGTTTAATAAGTAGAAATCAAGATAAGCTACTAACGGCATAAGTAGCTTATCTTACATAACTTACCATCCAAACGCCCCCTAAGTCACAATTGAGGTTGTACAAACTCTTTTCTTTAGAGGTACCATACATTGTGTAAGATTAAACCAGTTCATTTGGTAAAAAAAAAAAAAGAAGGAAATTAATAGGACTCAGTATAATATTTCTGGGTTCAGATGTTTTTGCAATACCATTCTTTAGAATAGCAGACTGAGGACCATCGTTCCTTGATCTAAACCATTATCATCAGAGGCCTCTCTTTGGATGGTGGATGCACCAAAAATATTATAAATGCTAAAAGCCCAACCATTCAATAGGTGATCCGACAAATAGAAATTCAAAACATAAAAAGAGTAACAGTTCATTCAACACAAAGCCTGCCACTCTAGCGCTTCAATCTTCCAATTTAGGGAATTTTTAGTGCATTACCATCTAGGGTGAGGCTCATCATATCAACAGGTCAGGTCTCTGAACCATGTAATAGTGGGGCTCTTCAATCTCCCCGAGGATCACCTATCTTGAAAAGGCCATCCATTGATATCAACAGCACAGCCTACTAGTTGAAGATCTTCATGGTGGGGCCTACCATTTACATGGATCAGATCTCGGAGATAAATCTCTCCCAAAAAATAGTCATAGGCCCAACCACTGAGTTAGTGGAAAAAAAGGTTGGCACACTTTATTTCTATAATTATTAATTGATCTAAATGGTTAAGATGGATTGTTGGGAGAAGGATTTTGACCCTGGCCCAACTCGAGTCGGTTAGTGACAAGGTGTACTGAATCGGTTACGTATCGGCCATAACGGTAATGGCCCAAGGCCATTATGCAATACAGTCTGAAATGAGGATGGTGTAAAAACGAGCTGTTACGGTTCTGTAACAGTCTTGAACAGCCGTTACGCACAATAACCCTAAAAGAACAAGAAAAAGAAATTTTGTATGTACCTCTTTTCTTCTTCTTTTTCTTCTGCTGCGCCATGCTGCGGCAGTTGTTTTTCTTTCTCTTCTTCTTTTTTCCCCTTCTTTTGTTACTGTGCTGCATCTCAATTCTCTATTTCCCCTCTTCCTTCTTTGCTCTTCAAAGAATCTGCATGCGTCGCAATTTGTGAGCAAGTTGTAAAAGGAATTTTTTTTATTTTTTTTTTTTTTTTATTTTTTTTTTTTTTTTTTATTTTTTTTTTACTTTGATCGTGTATGAGGCTAGGTGCATATAACGCCCCGATTTTTCCCGACCCAAGTTCTAGACCCGCGTTTCAAAAATCCGGACGTTAACCTATGAAGAACTAAGTATCATTTAAAAAAGGGTATTCAGAGCGGAAGAAAAACAAACTGCACCTATAGGAAAGATGCAACATATATTTCAAAGTATCAAGTGGTGCCCATAGGGATTATACAAACCAAATATCTAGAATTTGAAATCAAAATACATTAATGAAACAATTACAAAATTTAAAGCAGCAATCGGCGAACACAACCCTTTGGTCCACGACATTAGTATAATCCAAGCATAATTTAAATCACCTACATCACCTGTACGGTTGAAATTTAAATAGCACGAGTGGCCAACTCAGTGTGACGTCCCCTCAAGATTACACACAAACATTGTCAGCCAAGCATAGTTCGAAAAGAAAACATACAAAACATCCATAGTGTAATCTTTCTTAAATGCATGAATGCATGCACATGTCCCTCAGCCTCAGATGCTTATCCAGTTGGAAAATGTGATCCGGAAGTCACTAAAGACACATTGGCCTCACAATGCAAATACATAAAAAATAGTCATTACCAGCGAAAATACCAAAGGTACGTGCTCACAATGAATGTCTCACCCAACATGTCAATAAATGGTGGTCTAGGGCCAGCGAAAATACCAAAGGGTACGTGCTCATCGCAACCAGACCACCAGAGGGAAATATGGCTCGTCACCACATGTCCCATCAGTGCCATGATATGCATGATTAAGCCAACCATTATTATCCCAATTAAACTCAAACCAATTATACAATACCCTTACAATTAGTGGCCTTCCAACCCAAAATTTCTCAATATATCCTCCAACACTAGTCCAACTAGGGACACAATTAAGAACTCAACCCAACAAGACATGTAGTCCAACAATTCCATCCGAGGACATAATTAAGAATCTTTCCATTAGCTACAAGGGCAAAACTTATCATTTAATCACTTTGCAAGGCCACTAGTTTAAGGTACTATTTAATATGAGTGGTCATAACCATCCAAGTTCACAATCCAATTTCAAATTCCATACATAAGTCGTATTTCTCATCAATTAAGATGTCAATTCAAGATTCCTAAACAATCCACAAGTTATGGGAAGGAATTCATGTATGACGTGTGAACAAAGTTGAGCATATGATTTAAGAGCTTATCCAAATAAATAACACATGTGAACATGGGTTAAAGCTAACTATTATCAGTAAATATTAAATATAAAACTATTACTTAAACTAACATGGAAATGGAAAGCTCGAGGGGAGGAATATTACCTTAGATTTTGATCACCTAAATAGCTTAGTCCGACTTATCTTGCTACTAAGTGTTGGCATTGAATGAAATTCTCAAATCCCTATAACCAAATAAGGTTCTAGAAAGTTTTAAATAAATGGTGGACACCACAGAAGTCGTCCCACGTGGATTTCTAATTAAACGGAATTTCCATGCAAAAGTGATTTTTGGCTAAGTTTGAGTCTAATTTGTGGTCACAAGGGGCCAGCTTCTAGAGAAATAAAATAGCCATCTAGTAGCCCTATGCATGGGCTTCAAAACCCACAGGGCGAACCCCCTTGGTTGCACACATACAGATTTTTGCATTATCCCAAACATGGGCACCTAGAATAGTGGTGCAGAAAACAGTACAGTAATGGTTTCAGCCCAAGACATGCACCACCATCAAGCGGGGCCACATTTTGGCTTGAAGACAAGTGCCCCTAGTAGACCCATATGTAGTCTACAAAACCTACATAATAGGACGTGCTGGATGCACATAAAAAAGTTTTAGTGCATGGCGAAACATGACTAATTGATATTTCTGCCCAGAAAATTTCTGCACAACATTTCTTGGCCCCATTTTGAGATCAACTCCTCTAGTCTACTTAGGTCTACAAGTTGAAGGTTAGGTAGATCCAAAGCTTAAGTGGGCTGCAACCAATGGATTTTAATGCTTAATTACCTATTTAAGATGATCCAATGGTTGGATGGTCTCCAAACCGTTTTTCAATGGTTCAAAAGTTTCAAGGACTTATATGGTTCATAAGATGAGATGTAATATTAGTTATTAAACTCAATATCTAATTTTACAACACAATGATAGTCTTATTATCATTATCCTTATTATTATTATCATCATTACTATTAGTATAGTTATTATTAATAGTATGTTGGTAAAATGGTATTTACGTCGTATTAGGACCCTATCCTATGGGTGAGGCTAATCCTCAACCCAAGTGGGCCATGCCACTCAAATGGTGCATTAAATGTGGATTTCCAGTTGTTGGATTGATTCAATTTTTGTGTATATCAATGGTCCTAGAAGTTCTACATGTTATTTAAGCCAACTTGGACAGTTGATCTTTAAAAGTAGATGGTCTGATGAGTGCGATTAAGAGTGTATCGCCATAAAGAGTGTTTTGGACTCAATGAGCGGTAGATCTTGCGATCTAGGTCGTGCCATTGATTATGGACGGTTTCATTCGCCTATAAGGGTGTTCTTCTAAGTTTTAGTCCAAATTGGAATTTCAGGAATGTAGCTTCATGTGTCAATGAGCCCTAGGTTTTTTTTTTTTTTTTTTTGCAGGTTCTTCTATTAGGTGTGTGCTTGTGTTGCATATAAAATCAAAGAATTTCATATTGGTACCCGAGTAAATCTAACACCCGGGTGTTACAGTGCACTTGAGACATTTGTACCTTTTCCTGACCATCTGCCCGCCTTAATATTTATGTTCATGCCATCCACCAGTTTTTTCAGCCCATTTTGGGGCATGGCTAAAAAATGAAGCAGATCCAAATTTCAAGTGGACTACACCATAGGAAAAAGTGATCGTTGAATGTCCACCATTAAAAACTTTTAAGAACTTTCTAGGGCCACTGTAATCTTTATTTGCCGTCCAACCTGTTAATAAGGACAAAGAGACTTGGATGAAGGGAAAACACAAATATCAACTAGGTTAGAAAACTTTTGTGGCCCTAAGAGTTTTTAATGATGGGCATTCAATTCCTACTATATAGTGCGCTTAATATTTGAAGTTGTTTCATTTTTAGGACCACCCTCTAAAATAAACTGAAAAAACTGATAGAAATTATAGATATATAACACATATATCAAGGTGAGGCCCACGGCGAGAGTATCACCCATGAGTTTAGTGTAATATGAAGTTTGATACATATGAAATTTGTTCACTTGACATGTATTAAATTAAATTGAATCCACTAAAATATGGGCCCTGTTGTTGCTAAGTCAAAATTTTAAAATAAAATTGTGTGATGATGTTAACTATTAATTTATGGACACTTGTTTATTGAAATTAAATATCTTTAGTTCTTTATTGTCCAATAAATGTCAAACCATCCTATAGTCGGATGATGAAACAAGCATAAGTTAGGACCATTAGATGTTTTTTATTCTTCACCATACAATAAAAGTCCATCAGTCTAGGGCTAATTACATTCAGAATGAGTGCCAATAGATTGCATGAATTTGAGGATAATTCGGAACATCGAGTAGTCCCTAAAATCAGTCCCAAATCGTCGACACTATTTATCCGAATTTAATTTTAATTTTTTCTAAAATTTATTCATGAAATAATGTCAAATAGTTAAGGTCATGCATTAGTAAAATGAGCACCATAGCTTACATGAATTTAGGGCTAATATTTTGAGAGTATTTGAGTGGCCCCTAAATCGATGACATTATTCATTAGAATTTAATTCAAGGATAAGTCATTTATGCATTGTCTAAATGATTGATTCCATGCTTATCTCATAAAAATAAATAAAAAAGTCTAAGTCAAAACAAATTTAGTTCGATTCCATACACATCTCAATAAGAATCTAGCCATGTGAAATCAAGCCAAGTACAATTCCCTGCAGATTGTCACCTAAAACCAAGTCATGTCAAAACAATCTATGTTCAATTCCATAAAGAGAAAAAAGATAAAATCAGAGCTCTCACTCTATAAAACAGAAATCCCCAAGTGGTAGACAACACTCTAAAACACAAAAAAGACCACAAAAGTCAAATCTTACACGTTAGGAAAAAAAAATCAGACAACCTAGCTTTGGTGAGTTAATAAGTAAAAAATAAAAAAGGCCCAACATATATAAAACCTTTCTTCCTTCTTCTTCTTCAATCTAAGGTTTTCTTGGGAGAGAGCTGGAGTGTTGAGAGAATGGGGGGAGAGTGAGGAGTTTATATAGCAAGAAGGAGAGGGAAGGTGGATACAAGTAGACAAGTGAAGAAGGTGAAGATAAGGAGGGGTAAGTGAAACTTAGTCATTTGATACTCTGGTAGTGTGTTTGATACTTGCTACACACGCACTTAGATATTATACACATGTCAAAATGCTAATTCAAATTAGAACAACTCAATTGTGGAAGGCGTCACAATCCCAAAAAATGGTTTAATCTTTAAATCTAAACCTCTCATTCATGGACCACTATTGGATATTTTCAATTTTACTCATCTAATAAATGTCCATCAATCTGCTAATCACATAATAAGATAAGTGTAACGCCCCGATTTTCGTTACTCGAGTGTTGAGCCCGTGTTCTGAAAACCCGGGTATAAATATTCCACGATAGCTCAAATCACACTATAATTTATTTTTATTTTTTTAAAATAGAGTATTGCAGTGGAACAAAAGAAAGATTAAGCATAAAAAATTTCCAAATATACATACAAGTATTCAAGTAGAGCCCATAGAGCTTATACAAATCAAATGTCTCAAAACTTAACTAAAATACATGAATGAAATACAACTCTAAATGGTCTTGAACTGCAAAATCCATCAAGTTCCTCATCCAAAGACACTTGCATCCACTAATATGGCTCAATAACGTTAAAACGTTATCATAGTGAGGTAAAAACCCTCCACGATTACTAAGCATGATAATAATTAGGCAAAAATTAATTAAAGATAAGAGATTATGATTTACACAAGTTCTAAAATTCTAGGAGATGATATACAATATGTTCAAATGTAAAATCATAAATAACATTAACTAAGGTAGCAACTGCAATTAGATAAGAAGACAAAAATATAATAAATCATATAATGACAAATTTAAAATTTCAAAATACATTCAATATTATTAAATGTAACATTCCATCCACATAACAAACAATATAACATTCACCCAATTCATTCCACTCATGTTAACATTGATCATTTAATTGCATGGATGCATACACATGTTCATCAGCCTGGGGATACACATCCAGCTGGCGAGTTTCAAACCGACAGTAACATGGCTTGTCACTAATCCCAACAAAACTTTTAGCGACATTGAAACTTCAAACACTGGCAGTAAGAAGAGAAAAACTTTCGTACTCTGCGATTGATGATACGCAGGCACTTAGGAATCAGCTAGAAATTGCATGCGTGGGAAACTAACCCCCACTACAGATGTGTAATAGCTAATCATGTGCAATAGCTACTCATGTGAAATTGCATGATTTTCACCTCAGATAATCTGAATGGCGTGGCCCACCATGCACTGGTCAGTATCTTGCACAGCTGTCACGTGGCTGATGTGATCCACGTGGGCCATTTGTGTGAACGTACGAGAGAGTGCTTGATATTTTAAAGTAGGCATACAACTATATCAACTGAAAGTGAGAAGAAGGTTCCCAATCCATAAAATGGCAACACCGACGGTGGAGAAAGAGAGATTTCATATATCTGGGGATACATCTATGAACCTTTTTTTTATTCCTCCTATTAAGCTTTTCAAAAGCAACTTCCCACGCGTTTACGCTTTTCTTGAATGGGGAGGGAGAGAAATAGCTGTGACCTGGGTAACATGTTAGTGAGTGTTTCTTCCCTGACCTTGGGGGCCACCTTGATGGATGATGTTGTATTATCTACGCCGTCCATCAGTTTTTCCTGCTCATTTTATGGCATGGGCCCAAAAATGAAGCAGGCCCAAATCTCAAAATCAACACGGTAGGGATTGAATGCCTACCATTAAAAATTTTGTGGGGCCACTAAAGTTTTGGATAAAGCTGATATTTGGTGTTTTCCTTCATTCAGGTCTCTGTGACTTTAACAAAAGGTCCGATGGAAATAAAAATTTGGGTGGGCTTGAGGAAGTTTTTAATGGTGATGGTGTTCAATGAACACTGTTTCCTGTGGTGTGTTCCACTTGAGATTTGAATCCACTTCATTTTTTGGAGCATGCCCTAAAATGATCAAGGAAAACTGATGGATGGCATGGAAATAAAACACATACATCAAGGTAGGCCCCAGAGTCAGTTAAATACCCACGAACGTGTTACCCGGGTAACACCTAATCGGCAATCCAGAACGTTAGAATCGCTCACCCAACAACCCATGAAACACAACTGGGGATAAGAGCCGAAGTAGGGTAAATCTTGCTACAACATTCAACCCCTTTAGCTGGATCCTGATAGGGTTAGTTTAGGATTCTGCTGGTCAGCAACCCCTTTATACACGTCAGTGCTAGAAAAAGCTTTGTGGCCGTCATGATGCATGTGTTTTATCCATGCAATCCATCCATTTTTCCGTGTGGTAGGTGGACCAACTATGGGAAACGATGGTGATTGAATGCCACCAAAGCTGATATTTGTGTTTTCCCTTGTATAGGTCTTTTTTACCTAATCAACAAGTTGGATGAAAACTAAACATATTGGTGGGCCTATAATGTTTTCAATGGTGGGCCATCAACTACCATTGTTTCCAATAATATGGTCCACCTGAGATAATTTGGATATGCTTCTATTTGTACCAATGCCCTAGAACACATACATTATGATGGGCCCACCGATCTTTTCCAGCACCTACAATTAGGCACTAGCACAAAAAGTCAGCCCAAACTCATAACTTAAGTGGGCATGTAAAAAAGAACTATCTGGACACGATCATGAATATAGGTTCGTACGTGAATTTCTGATATTTCATTTACACCATTGATTAAGTGCCCCTGAAATGGGGTTTAGATTATATTCTAAATATTTTGAAATTGAAAGTTGCACCCAAGATCATTTATTGAGAGAATTTTATTTTGTCAAACATATAATTTTAGGAAAAAAACAATGCGAAAATTTGGTGATGAAACATAAGAAATAGTATTTCATTTCCCACACTTTACTTAGAAATAAGGTTTTAAAATAAAATTTTCTTTTCAAGTGGGTGTTACCCCTACCGGGTGGGGCACATCTTGATGTATTTTTTAAATATCTAGACCCTCTATCTGTTTTCTCATATCATTTTAGGACGTGATCCAAAACGGTAAGAAGAACCAAATCATGTGTACCATAACATTGGACACAATGACGAATAACCATTAAAAACGTTGTGGGCCATAAAAGTTTTGGATCAATCTGATATTTATATGTTTCCTTCATCAAGACCTTATTGACATTATCAAGAACTTGGATTGCAAATAAAAATTACTAAAACCTTACGATGGCCTCTTTGGAATTGTTAGCTGTGGAGCACTCAATCTGATGGACAGAATGGATACACAAAATATCATTAATGTGTGCCATACCGTAGGGGTAACACCCACTAAGCTGTTCCCGGGGTAACACCTGATTCGCGCCCATGTGTTGATCCACACGGTCCATCCATTTTTCTTGGGCATGATTCCAAAAACGAGACAGATGTCTCAGGCGGACCACATTACAGGAAATAGCAGGAATTTTACCTATAATGTTGAAAGCTTCTTAACGGCAAAGAAGGCCGGATCAAGGTGTTTTTCCTTCATCCAGGTCATTAGATGGAAAATAAACGTTAAGGTGGGCCCTAGAAAGGTTTCAATAGTAGTCATCCAGATCCATTTGAGATTTGCATCGGCCTCGTTTTCGAGGCATGCCCTAAAATGGTAGGAACAAAATGAATGGCCGGAGTAGATCTAATACACATATTATGGTGGACCCACAGAAATTCAGCACGTTAAAACAGTCAGCTGAGAATCCATCTACCAAATTGGAAATAGGGAAATGTCGAAATCTGCATGTATTTCCATCCACAATCTTCCCTCGGTTATTGAGATGAATTAAACCCATGCATCACACACTGGGCCCCACAGAGCCCTTCCTCCCCAACACAAATTCGAATCATATAAAGAAACCATGCTCCCACATCAGTCTTCTTTTGTCCATGGAACCCACATCAGTCTCCCATGCTCCAGAAGTCTGTTTCCTTCATGGTCGTACTTGCCGTGATTTTTGCATGCACTGGATCGTTTTTCGTGGTGGCCGTCCATTCATCTTACAGGGGCCATCAAAAGCTCGCAAATACTACACGTACATTGATGGTTGTTTTCTAATCTACATAATCTTCGGCTATTTCAACGAGAAGATCCAAGCCTTTTCCTGTGGTGATGGTGCTACCCCTGCAGAGCTCCAATTACTAGACATAGCTGTCAACATTCCGGACGATGCTCATGGCTCTGCACCAAGTCCGTCAACCATGTTGATCTACCCACAGATGGCTCATCAATGAATCCAACGGCCAAAAAACATATGAGTTCAATAAGCTTCTTCTTCTTCTTCTCAGTCCGTTTTAGCAAATATTGTCGGTGGATTATGATAGTTCCAATGTCTTTGTGTTTTCTTTATGAAGAATAGTTTCATGGCTGCTGGTGGGCCTTTAAGAATGAAAGGTGGGTTGGAAATTAATAATGGTGGCCCCCACGCGGTGTGGTCCACCTGAAATTTATATCTTCTTCAGTTTTGGGCTCGAGGAAAGTTCTAATGGTGGACAAGGTTTTAACCCCTAAATCAAACATAAACCCCTAAATCAAACATAAAAATAAATGCTACAGGTAAGAAGCTTCGCAGCCATCGTGTGCTTTAACGAGAACTAAAAACCTTTGCTTAAATAGCAAAATATCAAGAACAACAACCCCCTCTTTTAATATCGCTGTCACTGTTGATCTTACGAAAAAAAAAAACATAACCAGAATTTAAAAAAATAAAATACAAATTTTTTTTTGACTAATTGTTACTCACCATAAGATTTTAAGAGCCTAAAGATGATCACATCGAATGTGATCATCATCTGTTTCAGATCAGCTACAATTAGCAACCTTGCAACGTTCTCTTCGTTTTCAGATTCTACCGCGTCGAACTGTGATTACAACAGTTCGAAAATCCCTAACAAGCAAAAAGTTTACCAGCTTTTCAAGAGATTAGTTTAATACCTTAAGATCTCTATGAATCTTAACGGAGTTCCAACCCATTTCATAACCCTTACTGCATAACGACTTGAGTTGTTTCTTTAATTCCAACAGACTTCTGGTTAGCTCTTCCAAAGTAAATATCGGTTTCCTACTTCTGTTCTGCATGCTTTGCTGATCACTCGAATACACCATTTTATATCAGTCAGTCGAGCTAAAATTCCCTGAACTATAAATCTTCTCCAATGAATTTTCTCTGCAGCCCTTCCTCCTCTTTTGCAAATACCTCTCCCTGTCCTTCTGCTTCTTCTACTCATCCCTCTCAATGTCCTCTGGTTCTTTTCGATCATCTCGAGTAAGCTAAGTGTAAAAAATTTTCCTTGCCAGCATTTTCCATAGCGACTTTCCATAGTTGAAGGTGCTAAAGAAGTTGAGACTTTCCTCGTCGACATTTTCTCTAACGGCTTTCCTTACCGACATTTTCCCTGATGGCCAGTCGAGAAAGGATCCCAACCAACGGTCAACAAGCAATGGAAAAGCATTGTCTCGCTATTTCGGTGTCCATTTTAGTTGACCTTTTGCCTTCATTTTCTTAGCTTTGGCATTGTCTCACCAAATACGAAAAAGCATTTAAGATGGGTGGGTTGAAAAGAAATGACACGTGGCAAAGAGGTGGGCCTTTTGTCGGTTGTGCATTGTGGTTATCTCTCACCCGTACGATCCGGATGCTTTGGGTCGACTTTCTTGCGAGCAGATTAGGTGAGACCCCGAATCCACCGAGGTGGGTGGGACCCATGATCGTGGGCTCATTATGATTATGTGCCTTAAATCCACACCATTGAAAAAAAAAATTAAGATTATTTTAGGGCATGATACAAAAAATGAAGCTGGCTCAATTCTTAGATGGACCACACCATTAAAAAATCCACCGGAATTTTTTTTTTTGCCATCGAACTCATTGACAAGGTCACAAACACCAAGATGAACATATCACAAACACCTCCTCAATTGCTCCCCACGTCCACGTCCCAACTTCTTCATAATCTCCTCCAAACGGTGGAAAACAGCTAAGAAATATGCCGGTATAGAAAATTCTTCACACCAAGCTCTTTTTCCTTCACCCCGAGCTCTTTTGAAAGATCTACAGGAGAGGTTCGAAAAGGGCCAGAAGGACATGAAAAATTCCTTCACAACGAGCTCTTCTGAAGACTGACTTCTATAAAATGGGGTATGTGAGTGGTCAACAGACCATTCAAAACAATAGGAAATCGGTACCTACTTTAGAAAAGCTCACAAGCAGTCTATTGAAACTAAAAAACAAGTCAGACAGTTATGCATTAAGGGTTTCCAAATGGATGAGGACCATATTGAGATTCATAGAGATCTCAAGCAATTGAACACCAAACTTAGGAAGTTGGGAAACTTCTCAGTTGTAAATGATTTCAAATCTGTATTAATCACAATTAATAAGCCGATAAAAATTTTCAATTCATATCATCCGCCGTTCCGCGAGCTAGGATCTGAAGATGAAGAGAATGGTTTAAGGCAGCTCATAGCAGCTGATTTGAAACAGATGATGACCGCAACAAATGAGATTATCTTTTAATTTCTTAAAATCCTATGATGAGAAACAATTAATCTATTTTTTTCCTTTTTATTTGTTTTTATTAATTCTGATTATGTTTTTTTTATTCAACATGATCAGTTGTGGCAGAAATATTAAAAGAGGGGGTTGCTGTCCCAAACATTTTACTGATGAAGCAAAAGTTTTCCATGCTCGTTAACGCACACGACGGCAATAAAACTTTTGCCGTGTAGCATTATTCTCACGTAAGGGGTTAATTTTTTTTTCCGTATACTGAAGTTTGTTTAAAGGTTAGTTTGTTTTTCCGCATACTGCAGTTTGTTTAGGGGTTACTTTGTTCCTCTGCTTCCAATTTTTTATCTTCGCTATTTGTAGTAGTTTCTATTTTTTCGTACATACTCCTCTCGAGGGGTATTTTTGGTAATAGCATTGTTTAAAAATTTGTGCCATGGAAGTATCATACATTACAACTCCCTCCTTAAAGGACATGTGCCAAAGATGTATGGAAATCAAGACCGTTGACGTACGAGTCCATTACATAGACTGGTAATATAAAAAAAGGAAGAGACAATGCTACAGCTGCCTATGTTTTAAGTCATTTCTAAATAAGAGGCAGCTTTTAAACTCTTTCCTAAAATCCGCTTTATCTTTCGAAATATAGCCAAAAATCTCCCGTTGTAGACTTTTTACTGCCAATTTGGTAACGACGTCAACCGTTATCCCATAAAAAGACCATTTTACCCCAACTTTTTAGAAGATTTTAAATCCTATATCTTGCCATTTACTATACAAAATCGGACTATATCGTGGGCCCTACAATGATTTGTTTGTTCCATCCACGCCATCTATCATTCTTGGATCATTATTTTACAGAATGAGCAAAACAATGAGGAACATCAAGATCACAAGTGGACCCCACAACACAAAAACAGTGGCAAATGAACTCATTACCCTTGATTTTTGTGTAGCCCATCATGATGATAACATAACATCTAATCTAACCATGAGGTAGCTTAATAAAATTTATGCCTAGAATCAAAACATCAGGTCCAACTGTGATTCAGATGGGCCAGACAAATTGAAAACCATTTCGAGGATGAGAATTGGCCAATACTCTTGTGAATCGTGTGGTCCACTGGAATCATGGATGGACAGGAAACTTCGGCCCTGAGCCTAATATGGGTGAAATACGAGGTGGTACAGGTGGATTTCAAATACACATCATAGTGGGCCACCTTATTTTTAAAGTCATGCCTCATGATGTAATTGCCCGAGATCAAAAGTTTTTTCAAGGACACAAAATCAAAAGCCCATTTGAGTCTCCATCCAGCAAGTCTTTGTGAGCCAACTGTGATGCATGGATTTTTATCGACACCGTACATCCATTTTTTCCAGATTATGTTAGTGTAAGAACCAAAAAATACGGCAGATGCAGGGATCAAGTATACCATACAGTACATGATGGAATGCTCACCAATAACTACTTCTTGGATAGTGTAAACACACAATTAAAACATTCTTTGGGCCACAGAATCTAAAGCCAACTAGTTTTCTTATTTCAGTTTATCCCGCTGACAATGACATTATAAACGACTACAAAACCTTATGAACGGTTTGGATGACCTATAAATGTCACAGTGGACCCCAATAATCTTTCAATGGTAGGCAAATCTATTTCCGATGTGTAGCCCACTTCAGTTTTTGATCCACCTCAATTTTTGTATTGTGTCCTAATATGAGGTGGGAAAACAGATCAACAGATTTGATTTTAAATAAACATCATGGTGAGCCCGACCAGTGGTGGGATTGCAAACATTTGTCATGTTGGTTCAACCATCCCATCCGTGCACAGAGACGGGTCTCTAGCCGTAAAGGAGGGAGAGAAGACTACGAAGCAAGAGCTGTGGGAAGCTAGGTGGGGCCCACCAGGATGCTTGTGAGAGATCCACCCCATCTATCTGCTTTGCCATCTCATTTCAGGGCATGAATCCAATAATGATGTAGATTTAAAAGATTAAGTAAGCCACACGACAGAAAACAATGGGATTATTAGACCATCCGTCAACGTTCAAAAACTGGATGAAAATGATTATTTGATAACACGAAACATGATGTAACTGTCCATTCATAGGTGGCCCAAACAGATGGGAGGGCTTGGATCATCAACCCATATATCCATGGAGAGAGGCGGGAGAGATCCACGGTATGAAAAAAAACCCATTACAAGAAGCGAGGGTAATATTTATGATGAGTCTACGATTATCAAGTAATATTCATGTAAAGATGTAATCTTTATGATGAGTCTGCAATAATCCAAGTATCATTCATGTAAAGATGTAATCTTTATGATGAATCTGCACAAAAATCCAAGTATCTTTTTAAGTAAAGATGCAGTTTTGACTGTGATTTGCAAGTAAAGATGCAATCTTAGTAATGGATGATGATGACTGGCAAGGAAATAGAAGAAAAATTCAAGTAAAGATGAAATCTTTGCAAAGAGAAAAGGCTTCTAATGCAACGAAATAGACGAAAAATTAAAGTAAAGATGCAATCTTTGCAAAGAGAAAAGGCTTCCAATGCCAAATCAAAATTAGATAGCGAGCGCACCTTTCCTTTCAAATAAAATCTATCTGCATCCTTTCCTACTCTCCACACATCCAGAGGAAGAAAGGTGTTGTTGGGAGGCGCCGCCGTATCGTTGGAAGGAGAAGAGGGAAGGGGAAAGAGTGAGGGAGAAGGAGAAGAGGGAAGGGGGAGAAGAGTCTGCAAGATCTGGGATTGGGGGCTCTCCAAGATAGAAATGGAAGCTTATTGCGTACTGAGTAGGACTAACTCCGCACGCTAGCGTGCGGAGTAAACTCTGTGGGGCCCACAGTAAACTCCGCACGCCATGAAGCTTTTAGTGGCAGGCGTTTTAGCCTTCAGATTCAAAATTTTAATTCATGCTTCACACGGTAGATTTAAAATGAGAGCGGATTAGGTGAGACCCCGGCCTCACCTAAGAGGATGCGGCCCTTACCGTGGGTTTTACCGTGGGGCCCACATTGATGTATATATTATCTATCCATAGCCGTCCATTCGTTTTTCTAGATACTTTTAGGTTACTATCCCAAAAATAAAGCAGATTCAATAATCAGGTGGACCATACCACAAGAAACAGTGGTGATTGACCATCCTACCATTAAAAACTTCTTAGGGCATACTTTAATGTTTTCTTAGTGTTTATTTACCATCCAATCTGTTGATAATGTCACATAAGCATGGATTAAGCAGAAAAACAAATATCAGATTGATCCAAAGCTTCTGTAGCCCATTAAGGGATCAATAACCACTTTTTCTTATCGTATGGTCCACCTGATAATTGGATCGGTTTAAATTTTGGGATAATGACCTAAAATGATCTGAAAAAACGGATGGACGGCGTGGATACTTAATAAATACATCAAGGTGGTCCCCACGGTAACCCACGGTAAGGGCCGCACCGTCTTAGGTGTGGCCGGGGTCTCACCTAATCCGCTCTCAAAATTTAAAACATCCCCATACGTGCCAAACTGTAACATTAGTGTGGAATCCGACCCTTTCTGCAGTGAATGCTCCACCCTGCATGACCATTAATCAGATGGACCACACGTGCCAAGAGAGGGATGACGATCGGATCCTAGCCATCCAATCAACAGCTTGCAAAATGGAGGGTGATATCACCTTCACTCTTACGGTTCATGTTTCATGTCTTTAATCTTATAGTAGGGCTCTGATCATATGATCATGCTGATTTAAGACCGTCATCAAGAAGTGGCTGACCACACCCATCCAGTAGTAATTATTGATCATAGGTGGGTCCCACCAAAAATTCGCCCTGAACCATGAGATAATCCTATCCATTATTTTTTTCATCCCGTTTATCCCACTCCCTATTCTACTGTCAACTGTTTTTTTTTTTTTTTTTGGACCGATGATTTTTAATGGCCACAGATTAGACGGAGAAGATGGTCTAATAAGTGCATTTTTTTTAGACAAACCATACACTTTAGGATGCTTCACATGGGCGGACTCGTTTTGCAGATCACCCTTGAGTGCTTACTGTATAGCGATGAGTCTACCATACGTTGGTTCTCCACCGTATATCTCCCTTCTTTGCCTAAAATTGATCATGTGATCCTGACAGATGGAAGCGGATTTGCTGGTGGACCCAACACCAGCAACCTTGCTTGTGTAGGGTACGTGGAGCACGAAGAGGAACGTGTCAGTCCTCGAGCACCGTGATTGTACGAACGGTCCAAAAAAGGCCAAGGTTCCGTAGGCCCCACAATGATGTTTATTTGCCATCCAAACTGTTTATAAGGTCACAAGGACCTGGATGAAGGGTAACAATAAATATCAGATTGATTAAAGACTTCTGAGACCGCCAAAAAAGATTTCAATGGTAGACATTCAATCTCCACTGCTTTGTGGAAATGTGGTCCACTTGAGATTTCAATCATCTCATTTTTTATCTCATTTTTGGTGTAAATCCTTACAACGACCCGGAAAATGAGTAGACGGTTCGGATATAACACACACCTCTTGGTGGGGCCCACAGATAGGGAGTGTCGACCCATGGTGAAGCGGACTGCCTGGCGCACCCTACACCAGCTAATTTGCTGGTGTGAGTACGTGTGGCCTGTCAGTACACGACGGTTCAAAGAAAATCAAGGTTACGTGGGACGCATGTTGATGTATTTAACATATCTACACCATCCATCCAGTTTATGAGATCATTTTAGGCAGGATAAAAAAACCTGAGATATACCCAAATCTCAGGTGGACCACACCACAAAAGGAAGTCGGGACAATGATTTTAACCGTTAAAACATTCTTGGGGCCTACAATGATGTTTATTTACCATCCAAACTATTCATAAGGTCACACGGACCTGGATGAAGGGAGGAAAAGTATATCAGATTGATCCAAAACTTCAGTGACCGCCGAGAAGGTTTTAATGGTAGAGGTTCAATCTCCCACTACATTCTGCAGTGTGGTCCACTTCATCATTGGATCTGTCTTATTTTTGGGTTAAACCCCTTATAACGATGTCGTCAAATGGAAGGACGGTCTGGATATACCACCAATCTCATGGCGGGTCCCACAGAAATTGATGACGTCAATACACCAGCGAGCTCGCTGGTGTGCGGTGCACCAGCTAATCCGCGTCCGTGTTATGGTGATACTGGCAGCTTATTGAGTTGACCAGAATGAGTGACCTCCTGCAACGGTCAGATGACCAGGCTGGGTGTAAATGTAAGTATAGGGCCTAGCTTAAATAGTAAGGATGGCAGGAGCTCTCTTCATCAGGAGCGAGTTAACTGTTACCCCGGGGTACTAGCTTAGTGGGTGTTACCCTAAGCGTGTGGGACCACCTTGATTTATATTTTGTATATCCAGTCCGTTCATCTGTTTTATATCATTTTAGGTCATCTTTGAAACTTGAATAATATCCAAATGTCAGATAAACTATACCACTAGAAATAGTGATGAACGGTCATTAAAAACATTTTATGAGCTATAAAAGTTTTAGAACAAGCTGATATTTTTATTTTGCCTACATCCATATATTTTTGACATTATCAACGGGTTGGATTGAAAATAAACATTATGAAAACATTAAGATGAGCCCTTTGGAAATTTTAATGGTGCGGCACTCAATCACTACTCTTTATTGTATTGTGGTCCACCTGAGATTTGGATCTGCTTAATATTTTTAACCCAGTCCTAAAATGATCTGTAGAAACGAATGGATGGCTTTGATATACAATAAACCATCAAGGTGGGCCCATGGTAGTGGTAACACCCAATAAGGTATTACCCGGTAACAACCAAGCCGTGCACCTTTTCCTCACACAAGAGGGAGAGAGAGAGAGCGGATCAGGTGAGACCCCGACCTCACCCAAGGAGAGCGGATTAGGTGAGACTCCGGGCTCACCTAAGACGGTGAGGCCCATACTGTGGGGTTACCGTGGGGCCCATCTTGATGTATGTATTATGTATCCACTCCGTCCATCCATTTTTCTAGATCATCTTAGGTCGTCATCCCAAAAATGAAGCAGAGAAAATCATCAGGTGGACCATACCATAAGAAAATTATCACAATGGCCCTCACAAGTGGGCCCTAGGACCACTGTCAATTTCCATAGCATGGCTGAATACTCAGGCGGTCCAACTATATATATCTGGACTTACCTTGTAAAATAGATCCTGGCCAATACAGGCCCACTCAGGGGACTTCTTAGTACCCGATCTATAGGATAGACGATTAGATCCACAAACATGTGATTAACACAATAATTTCAACTGAGGGAATACTCACATTGATCCGATGGCTCGGATGACTCCTCCAATACCCGGCAATGATGGATTGTTGAGATGGAAAGAGAGGTTGATGGCCCATCAATCTATCCGCCACAACTCTATCTCTCTCATATCTCTCTCCCTCTCATGGAGGTAAATGGACAGAGGGAGGTAAAGGACGCTGAGGGTGTGAACGTTTCCTCCTCTCTTTATAACCTCTCCTTTCTCTCATTTTCTTTTTTTTCTTTTTTTTCTTTTTTGTTTCTTTTGTAATTAATGAAGGGAAGTTTGGGGTTGGGTCAAAGAGTCCCTGCGGTTTCAAGCAACCACCTGTAAATAGAATGTGGTCAGAGAGAACAGGGAGCGCAGAGAGCCAGAGAGTTACTCGATGTACTCTGAAGGAGACGGATGGCCTATACACATGCACCTACGTCCATTAGCTCAAATTAAACCGTTCGCATCGACATTTGTTTGTTGATTTCAAGTGGTTGATTACGAACCATATCTAACCGTCCATTAGTTAGGGCATGGATGGGGCATCAGTTCGGGCCATTAGATGTCCACCAATCAGCTTTGAAGAAATGGACTGTCAGAAAAAGTATAAACGAAGAAAAAACTCAAAGGTGAATGTATAGTCTTTCTGCTGAAATCTACAGACTAATATTTATGATAGAGAACGCCAGACAAGGGCCTCTAATTATGAACGTCGACGATCTCTCACACGCTTGCCAATTTAGCAAGCATGGGGCGACTGTGATTAGCGCATGTAAATGCGCGGCTACGAACACAATGGCGGTTTACCCACACGTCGTTCGCGATGCACGGTATCATTTGATACTCTTCCGGAGAGTGTAATGCTTCATACGCATGCTCCACAGAAATTGTACATTTAGATATCTTAAATCAAATCAAACCGTCTAAACTACGTTTTCCAATGCCTAAATGGCATCAAACGGTTGATTTTATAAAACTACCCTTCTGGATACAGACGCTTGGAAATTTTCTTTTCACTTATTGAAAACCTTCCAATCGGCTACCTAGATAATCAAATCACAGTGATTTTTGCACAATGATCCATTATAAATAGGTCCCCACAAAATGAACAGTTTAATTTGAGATATTATCGTGAACATGTGCCGATTTCTCTCTTGTGATATAGATCTAGGGGTAGGAGGAAGAGTACTCGCTTCAAATTATCACATGATGAAAAGAGGGCACATGTGTCTTGATCTGAGTCGCTCATGGGGCCCTCGTTTTATGGATTCATTTGTCAAAATTCTGTTTGATACGGTGATTAGGTGGGCCACAGGCTTATCAGTAAATGAGCGGCTAAGAGTTATTGTCAGAATGTGTGGATTGTATGTAGTATGTACACTAGTGACCCACCTAATCTTCATACTGGCCTACCTTTGCATCGCCAGATGAAAGGTTCCGATCTATGACACGTATGCCTGGTTGAGGTGAGTACTCACAGACAGTACTTCGTGGCACGTGTGTACGTAGGAGATCATGACTATTCATAAAAGTGGCTATTGCATTGGATAGTCCACAGGCCAAAAATGGCACTGATCAGATACCTTGCGTAAGCTGTTGGTTGGACGCTCTGATTGTTCGCCATTTAAGGCAAACATAGACGGTAGGGCCCACCTTATGAAGGGTCCAAATATAAACAAATCATACTACGGCCAACTGATGGGATCATCTTTGTGATTCTGATTTCTGACCGATCCATTAGGTCTCACCGTGAAGATGCTGGATTTTGCAGTAGGGTCGGGGAAAGGGGAGCGAATTAGATGTTACCCTTACCGTGTGGGGCCTATCGTGATGTATGTTTTATATATCTATGCCGTCTATCTGTTTTCTCATATTATTTTAGGATAAGATCCAAAACCTTAAGAAGATCCAAATCTCAAATGGACCATACCACTAGAAACGGTGATTAATAACCATTAAAAACGTTTTGTGGGCCACAAAAACTTTGGATCAATCTGATATTTATATATTCCCTTCATCAAGTCCTTATTGACATTATCAAGAGCTTGGATTGCAAATAAACATTACCAAAACCTTACTATGGGCTCTTTGGAATTTTTAATGGCGGAGCACTCAATCACACTGTTTCCATTGGTATGGTCCACTTGAGATTTCGATCTGCATAATTTTTGGAACCTTATCCTACGAAAGCAACTAAAAAGAAAAATGGGAAAATGGTCATCCAACGGTCCAGGTTGTTCCATGTCAAAGGACGAAATAAGGGGAGAGGTCGGTGGATCTCTGACTGTGGGGCCACCTTGATTTATATGTCTTATAACCACCCCGTCCATCCGTTTCTCCAGCTCATTTTAGTGCATGAACCCAAAAAAGAAGCAGATCTAAATCTCAGATGGACCCCACCATGGGAAACGGTGGCGATTGACCATTAAAACAAAGTTCTTTCTCATAATACAATATGCATGCATGCATATCCTTGTAAGTGTTAAAAAAAAAAAAACAGAAATGACTTAAAGTTCTTTCTCATCACGGTGGGCCTCTCCACAGCTCGGAGCGTCCATACTCCCTCTCTCTGTATCTATTGCATTTATTAGGTGCACAGAACAGAGAGAGTAGTAAAGACAGGGTAGTAATGTATTTTACACTTCATTGCATTAATTACTTGCCACAGTAATTTTTCAGGGGAGGAGTGCTGGATGGATGTGACAAAATCTTTTAGCATACGAAAATGAGACGGGATTATGTGGATCCCATTAAGGATGTATATGTTTTATCCACGCCGTCCATTAATTTGATAAAATGATTCTAGTATATTCCTTAAAAAATGAGTTAGATCTAAATCTAAAGAAGACCACACTATAGGAAGAAACTTTAAATGGTTAACATTCAATATCCACTGTTTTCTATAGTGTGGTCTATTTGAGGTTTTAACCTACCTTATTTTTCGGACCATAGTCTAAAAATGCTTTTTACTAATGAATGGGTGGTGTAGATATAATACATATGTCATAGTGGGGCCACAAAACTTTGGCTTCGAATTACACGCCCTCACATGAAAAATGATGAAGGCAACGCTACCACACTTTCAAATAGGGCTGTACATCGAGCCGAGTCGAGTCGAGGTGGGCCAAGCTTGGCTTGACTCGTTTGTGCTCTCCTCGAGTTCGAGCTCGAGCTCGAGCTCACCCTCGAGCTTACCATTGGAGCTTGCCTTGTTTGCTAAAACTTTCGAGGCAAGCTCGAGTCGAGCTAGCGGATCGAGTCGAGGCGAGCTTACCTCGAGTCGAGTCAAGCTTGCTCCCACCTCAATTTATTATATTTTTTACTACAAAATACAAATTAAAAGTAAACAACATTAAGTTCAAGAAGGCACACATATATTAGGGGAGAATAATATTAAATGGCCTAGCTCTGATTAATTTTTTCTTTGGCCAGGCTTCACACGCATTGAATGCAGACCACTAGTAACATTTTCTGCACCATAGATTAACACAATACATGCATAGCTCACCACATGAATGGACTGCCCTGATTATTGTGTGGACCATCTTCATGATGAAGCCCAGCTGATTCATGGATCAGATGCGCCACCTCCCTTGTAAAATTGCAATCAATAGCTACATATGGTGTTTGGTCTTAACATAGCCCCTGTTTTGTAGATCTGTATAATGTGTGATCTCATCGTAGCACCTGTTTTGAGCAGCATGTAAAACACACAACCACTGTGCGCTCACCATGTTTTGTACTTGCTTAACAAGGAGTGTTCTTACCTAAACAAAATAATAGGATTAAGTAACCCCCCAACGTGTGAGGGTTTTGTATGTCCTAAGCTTGGACCCCAATGTGTGTGTGGGGGAGGGGGGAGAGAGAAATAAGAAATAAGAAGATTAGGTTTTTTTTTTTTTTTTTATAAATATCTATATGAAACGAGTCGAGTCGAGTCGAGCTTGAATCGAGCCGAGTTTCGAGTCGAGTCGAGTCGAGTGACCCAGTGGTCGAGCTTGGCTTGATTTCTGACTCGAGCTCCTAAATGAAGCTTGGCTTGACTTGTTCTACTGAATCGAGGCGAGTCGAGTCGAGTCAATCGAGTTTCTCGAGCTGACTCGACTCATGACCAACCCTACTTTCAAATGAGAGCGAAGTAAGTGCTACCCCAGAAACAGCTTTTTCTTTTATCTTTTATCTTTTTTTTTCTTTTTTGTCAGCCATGCAACTTACCCACCCAGTCAATCGCGCAACCCCGGAAACAGCTTGTAATCAAGGAAAGGCCTGATTGTGGGGCCAGAAGATTTAAAAGGTGAGGCCCACCTGGAGTAATCAAGGACCTATCACACATGTGCGACATTGCTTTCGTAGATGGGCAAGGGTTCACACGAGTATGGGCGTAGCCAACATGATTCCCGAAAGGTGTATGAGTTATTGTAGAGCGGATTTCCTGTGACCCAGGGGCTGAGTGGGCCCATAGAAATGTCTGTGACAAATCCACACCGTCCATCTGTTTAGGCAGCAACCGTGGTGCCTATAGGGGTCACTTTCACAAACCGGCAACCACGTGGTGAGTGGAACTTTCACCCCATCCGTCCGTTACCCTAACTCATTTTGAGATGGAATGCTCACTGCCAGTTTTGTGTAAGGCCTAACATGGTGTTATTTTTCATCCAATCCATTTTCAAGTTGGGCCACATGATTCTTGAGTTAACCTGATTTTGGGATCAAGAACAAATAATGGGTGGTCAATCTGATGAATGGCGTGGATTTCAAGCAACTTAAGCCATTCTTTGACACATATAATATGTAACAAGCGATATGTATGCAGGCGTTTTCCACCGCTACTATAAAGAAGATTATGTAAGTAGGGTCCACCAGCAGAGAGGTTAGGTTTGAACACTAGAGATGAAAGTGACTGCTGATAAGTGAGTGGGGCCTCTCTCTCTCTCTCTCTCTCTCTCTCTCTGCATTTGTTACTTACGAGTTTTGGGTTGGGTCAAAGGCCGATTTCGGGTCAAAGGGGCCCTAGGACCACTGTCACAATGGCCCTCACAAGTGGGCCCTAGGACCACTGTCAATTTCCATAGCATGGCTGAATACTCAGGCAGTCCAACTATATATATCTGGACTTACCTTGTAAAATAGATCCTGGCCAATACAGGCCCACTCAGGGGACTTCTCAGTACCCGATCTATAGGATAGACGATTAGATCCACAAACATGTGATTAACACAATAATTTCAACTGAGGGAATACTCACATTGATCCGATGGCTCGGATGACTCCTCCAATACCCGGCAATGATGGATTGTTGAGATGGAAAGAGAGGTTGATGGCCCATCAATCTATCCGCCACAACTCTATCTCTCTCATATCTCTCTCCCTCTCATGGAGGTAAATGGACAGAGGGAGGTAAAGGACGCTGAGGGTGTGAACGTTTCCTCCTCTCTTTATAACCTCTCCTTTCTCTCCTTTTTTTTTTTGTTTCTTTTGTAATTAATGAAGGGAAGTTTGGGGTTGGGTCAAAGAGTCCCTGCGGTTTCAAGCAACCACCTGTAAATAGAATGTGGTCAGAGAGAACAGGGAGCGCAGAGAGCCAGAGAGTTACTCGATGTACTCTGAAGGAGACGGATGGCCTATACACATGCACCTACGTCCATTAGCTCAAATTAAACCGTTCGCATCGACATTTGTTTGTTGATTTCAAGTGGTTGATTACGAACCATATCTAACCGTCCATTAGTTAGGGCATGGATGGGGCATCAGTTCGGGCCATTAGATGTCCACCAATCAGCTTTGAAGAAATGGACTGTCAGAAAAAGTATAAACGAAGAAAAAACTCAAAGGTGAATGTATAGTCTTTCTGCTGAAATCTACAGACTAATATTTATGATAGAGAACGCCAGACAAGGGCCTCTAATTATGAACGTCGACGATCTCTCACACGCTTGCCAATTTAGCAAGCATGGGGCGACTGTGATTAACGCATGTAAACGCGCGGCTACGAACACAATGGCGGTTTACCCACACGTCGTTCGCGATGCACGGTATCATTTGATACTCTTCCGGAGAGTGTAATGCTTCATACGCATGCTCCACAGAAATTGTACATTTCGATATCTTAAATCAAACCAAACCGTCTAAACTACGTTTTCCAATGCATAAATGGCATCAAACGGTTGATTTTATAAAACTACCCTTCTGGATACAGACGCTTGGAAATTTTCTTTTCACTTATTGAAAACCTTCCAATCGGCTACCTAGATAATCAAATCACAGTGATTTTTGCACAATGATCCATTATAAATAGGTCCCCACAAAATGAACAGTTTAATTTGAGATATTATCGTGAACATGTGCCGATTTCTCTCTTGTGATATAGATCTAGGGGTAGGAGGAAGAGTACTCGCTTCAAATTATCACATGATGAAAAGAGGGCACATGTGTCTTGATCTGAGTCGCTCATGGGGCCCTCGTTTTATGGATTCATTTGTCAAAATTCTGTTTGATACGGTGATTAGGTGGGCCACAGGCTTATCAGTAAATGAGCGGCTAAGAGTTATTGTCAGAATGCGTGGATTGTATGTAGTATGTACACTAGTGACCCACCTAATCTTCATACTGGCCCACCTTCGCATCGCCAGATGAAAGGTTCCGATCTATGACACGTATGCCTGGTTGAGGTGAGTACTCACAGACAGTACTTCGTGGCACGTGTGTACGTAGGAGATCGTGACTATTCATAAAAGTGGCTATTGCATTGGATAGTCCACAGGCCAAAAATGGCACTGATCAGATACCTTGCGTATGCTGCTGGTTGGACGCTCTGATTGTTCGCCATTTAAGGCAAACATAGACGGTAGGGCCCACCTTATGAAGGGTCCAAATATAAACAAATCATACTACGGCCAACTGATGGGATCATCTTTGTGATTCTGATTTCTGACCGATCCATTAGGTCTCACCGTGAAGATGCTGGATTTTGCAGTAGGGTCGAGGAAAGGGGAGCGAATTAGATGTTACCCTTAGTGGGTGTTACCCTTACCGTGTGGGGCCTATCGTGATGTATGTTTTATATATCTATGCCGTCTATCTGTTTTCTCATATTATTTTAGGATAAGATCCAAAACCTTAAGAAGATCCAAATCTCAAATGGACCATACCACTAGAAACGGTGATTAATAACCATTAAAAATGTTTTGTGGGCCACAAAAACTTTGGATCAATCTGATATTTATATATTCCCTTCATCAAGTCCTTATTGACATTATCAAGAGCTTGGATTGCAAATAAACATTACCAAAACCTTACTATGGGCTCTTTGGAATTTTTAATGGCGGAGCACTCAATCACACTGTTTCCATTGGTATGGTCCACTTGAGATTTCGATCTGCATAATTTTTGGAACCTTATCCTAAAATGGGCTGTATAAACGGATGGACGAAGTGGATATACAAAATATCATCCATGTAGGCCAAACGGCAGGGGTAACACCCACTAAGCTGTTCCCGGGTAACACCTAATTCGCGCCTGCACAGACGCTGTTTTGGGGGAAACCTCGGGACCAAAACCGTGCGGGCGCGCGTGCGTGCCCAGAGCGGACAATATCTGTACAGTGTTTGTGGGGGCGTGACAAATGGTATCAGAGCCGAGGGCGGCTCTGCCTTGAGGGTGGGGGATTCTAGCGCCCCAGTGCAGCCTGGCTGTGGTCCGAGCGTGGGTTGTCATCCGGGTCCCGTTGGGATCGGTCCGGGCTTCGAAAATAGCGCTCCAGTTGGTAGGGCCTGGGTGAGGTTAGTCCCACATCGGATGGATGAGCGCCTTGATTCCGGGCTATATGTGGAGTTCTCACCTTCCCTGTACAAACTCGTTTTGGGGGAAACCTCGGGACCAACACCGTGCGGGCGCGCGTGCGTGCCCAGAGCGGACAATATCTGTACAGTGTTTGTGGGGGCCGTTACAGCGCCCTAGGAAAAGAGCCCGTTAGCTGGAAAGGATCATCTTTGTTGATATCTGAGATTTTTTTTGTATCGTCAGTACATGGCCCCACATCGACAAGAACGTATGGTTGGACTGCAGCGAATCTCTATCATGACACCGTTTGCATTTTGGCATGTACCCTATGAAAAAACTAGCATAAAGCAGGAAGTAGCCTCACGCCAATAAATGATTGCTAATTGGACTTTTGTTTCCATTTTATTATTAATTGGTACGAAAGCAACTAAAAAGAAAAATGGGAAAATGGTCATCCAACGGTCCAGGTTGTTCCATGTCAAAGGACGAAATAAGGGGAGAGGTCGGTGGATCTCTAACTGTGGGGCCACCTTGATTTATATGTCTTATAACCACCCCGTCCATCCGTTTCTCCAGCTCATTTTAGTGCATGAACCCAAAAAAGAAGCAGATCTAAATCTCAGATGGACCCCACCATGGGAAACGGTGGCGATTGACCATTAAAACAAAGTTCTTTCTCATAATACAATATGTATGCATGCATATCCTTGTAAGTGTTAAAAAAAAAAAAAAAAACAGAAATGACTTAAAGTTCTTTCTCATCACGGTGGGCCTCTCCACAGCTCGGAGTGTCCATACTCCCTCTCTCTGTATCTATTGCATTTATTAGGTGCACAGAACAGAGAGAGTAGTAAAGACAGGGTAGTAGTGTATTTTACACTTCATTGCATTAATTACTTGCCACAGTAATTTTTCAGGGGAGGAGTGCTGGATGGATGTGACAAAATCTTTTAGCATACGAAAATGAGACGGGATTATGTGGATCCCATTAAGGATGTATATGTTTTATCCACGCCGTCCATTAATTTGATAAAATGATTCTAGTATATTCCTTAAAAAATGAGTCAGATCTAAATCTAAAGAAGACCACACTATAGGAAGAAACTTTAAATGGTTAACATTCAATATCCAGTGTTTTCTATAGTGTGGTCTATTTGAGGTTTTAACCTACCTTATTTTTGGGACCATAGTCTAAAATGCTTTTTACTAATGAATGGGTGGTGTAGATATAATACATATGTCATAGTGGGGCCACAAAACTTTGGCTTCGAATTACACGCCCTCACATGAAAAATGATGAAGGCAACGCTACCACACTTTCAAATAGGGCTGTACATCGAGCCGAGTCGAGTCGAGGTGGGCCAAGCTTGGCTTGACTCGTTTGTGCTCTCCTCGAGTTCGAGCTCGAGCTCACCCTCAAGCTTACCATTGGAGCTTGCCTTGTTTGCTAAAACTTTCGAGGCGAGCTCGAGTCGAGCTAGCGGATCGAGTCGAGGCGAGCTTACCTCGAGTCGAGTCAAGCTTGCTCCCACCTCAATTTATTATATTTTTTACTACAAAATACAAATTAAAAGTAAACAACATTAAGTTCAAGAAGGCACACATATATTAGGGGAGAATAATATTAAATGGCCTAGCTCTGATTAATTTTTTCTTTGGCCAGGCTTCACACGCATTGAATGCAGACCACTAGTAACATTTTCTGCACCATAGATTAACACGATACATGCATAGCTCACCACATGAATGGACTGCCCTGATTATTGTGTGGACCATCTTCATGATGAAGCCCAGCTGATTCATGGATCAGATGCGCCACCTCCCTTGTAAAATTGCAATCAATAGCTACATATGGTGTTTGGTCTTAACATAGCCCCTGTTTTGTAGATCTGTATAATGTGTGATCTCATCGTAGCACCTGTTTTGTGCAGCATGTAAAACACACAACCACTGTGCGCTCACCATGTTTTGTACTTGCTTAACAAGGAATGTTCTTACCTAAACAAAATAATAGGATTAAGTAACCCCCCAACGTGTGAGGGTTTTGTATGTCCTAAGCTTGGACCCCAATGTGTGTGTGGGGGAGGGGGGAGAGAGAAACAAGAAATAAGAAGATTAGGTTTTTTTTTTTTTTTTTTTTTTTTATAAATATCTATATGAAACGAGTCGAGTCGAGTCGAGCTTGAATCGAGCCGAGTTTCGAGTCGAGTGACCCAGTGGTCGAGCTTGGCTTGATTTCTGACTCGAGCTCCTAAATGAAGCTTGGCTTGACTTGTTCTACTGAATCGAGGCGAGTCGAGTCGAGTTTTTTCGACTCGAGTCGATCGAGTTTCTCGAGCTGACTCGACTCATGACCAGCCCTACTTTCAAATGAGAGCGAAGTAGGCGCTACCCCAGAAACAACTTTTTCTTTTATCTTTTTTCTTTTTTTTTTCTTTTTTGTCAGCCATGCAACTTACCCACCTAGTCAATCGCGCAACCCCGGAAACAGCTTGTAATCAAGGAAAGGCCTGATTGTGGGGCCAGAAGATTTAAAAGGTGAGGCCCACCTGGAGTAATCACGGACCTATCACACATGTGCGACATTGCTTTCGTAGATGGGCAAGGGTTCACACGAGTATGGGCGTAGCCAACATGATTCCTGAAAGGTGTATGAGTTATTGTAGAGCGGATTTCCTGTGACCCAGGGGCTGAGTGGGCCCATAGAAATGTCTGTGACAAATCCACACCGTCCATCTGTTTAGGCAGCAACCGTGGTGCCTATAGGGGTCACTTTCACAAACCGGCAGCCACGTGGTGAGTGGAACTTTCACCCCATCCGCCCGTTACCCTAACTCATTTTGAGATGGAATGCTCACTGCCAGTTTTGTGTAAGGCCTAACATGGCGTTATTTTTCATCCAATCCATTTTCAAGTTGGGCCACATGATTCTTGAGTTAACCTGATTTTGGGATCAAGAACAAATAATGGGTGGTCAATCTGATGAACGGCATGGATTTCAAGCAACTTAAGCCATTCTTTGACACATATAATATGTAACAAGCGATATGTATGCAGGCGTTTTCCACCGCTACTATAAAGAAGATTATGTAAGTAGGGTCCACCAGCAGAGAGGTTAGGTTTGAACTCTAGAGATGAAAGTGACTGCTGATAAGTGAGTGGGGCCTCTCTCTCTCTCTCTCTCTCTCTCTCTCTCTCTCTGCATTTGTTACTTACGAGTTTTGGGTTGGGTCAAAGGCCGATTTCGGGTCAAAGGGGCCCTAGGACCACTGTCACAATGGCCCTCACAAGTGGGCCCTAGGACCACTGTCAATTTCCATAGCATGGCTGAATACTCAGGCGGTCCAACTATATATATCTGGACTTACCTTGTAAAATAGATCCTGGCCAATACAGGCCCACTCAGGGGACTTCAAAGTACCCGATCTATAGGATAGACGATTAGATCCACAAACATGTGATTAACACAAGAATTTCAACTGAGGGAATACTCACATTGATCCGATGGCTCGGATGACTCCTCCAATACCCGGCAATGATGGATTGTTGAGATGGAAAGAGAGGTTGATGGCCCATCAATCTATCCGCCACAACTCTATCTCTCTCATATCTCTCTCCCTCTCATGGAGGTAAATGGACAGAGGGAGGTAAAGGACGCTGAGGGTGTGAACGTTTCCTCCTCTCTTTATAACCTCTCCTTTCTCTCCTTTTCTTTTTTTTCTTTTTTTTTTTGTTTCTTTTGTAATTAATGAAGGGAAGTTTGGGGTTGGGTCAAAGAGTCCCTGCGGTTTCAAGCAACCACCTGTAAATAGAATGTGGTCAGAGAGAACAGGGAGCGCAGAGAGCCAGAGAGTTACTCGATGTACTCTGAAGGAGACGGATGGCCTATACACATGCACCTACGTCCATTAGCTCAAATTAAACCGTTCGCATCGACATTTGTTTGTTGATTTCAAGTGGTTGATTACGAACCATATCTAACCGTCCATTAGTTAGGGCATGGATGGGGCATCAGTTCGGGCCATTAGATGTCCACCAATCAGCTTTGAAGAAATGGACTGTCAGAAAAAGTATAAACGAAGAAAAAACTCAAAGGTGAATGTATAGTCTTTCTGCTGAAATCTACAGACTAATATTTATGATAGAGAACGCCAGACAAGGGCCTCTAATTATGAACGTCGACGATCTCTCACACGCTTGCCAATTTAGCAAGCATGGGGCGACTGTGATTAGCGCATGTAAATGCGCGGCTACGAACACAATGGCGGTTTACCCACACGTCGTTCGCGATGCACGGTATCATTTGATACTCTTCCGGAGAGTGTAATGCTTCATACGCATGCTCCACAGAAATTGTACATTTCGATATCTTAAATCAAATCAAACCGTCTAAACTACGTTTTCCAATGCATAAATGGCATCAAACGGTTGATTTTATAAAACTACCCTTCTGGATACAGACGCTTGGAAATTTTCTTTTCACTTATTGAAAACCTTCCAATCGGCTACCTAGATAATCAAATCACAGTGATTTTTGCACAATGATCCATTATAAATAGGTCCCCACAAAATGAACAGTTTAATTTGAGATATTATCGTGAACATGTGCCGATTTCTCTCTTGTGATATAGATCTAGGGGTAGGAGGAAGAGTACTCGCTTCAAATTATCACATGATGAAAAGAGGGCACACGTGTCTTGATCTGAGTCGCTCATGGGGCCCTCGTTTGATGGATTCATTTGTCAAAATTCTGTTTGATACGATGATTAGGTGGGGCCACAGGCTTATCAGTAAATGAGCGGCTAAGAGTTATTGTCAGAATGCGTGGATTGTATGTAGTATGTACACTAGTGACCCACCTAATCTTCATACTGGCCCACCTTCGCATCGCCACATGAAAGGTTCCGATCTATGACACGTATGCCTCGTTGAGGTGAGTACTCACAGACAGTACTTCGTGGCACGTGTGTACGTAGGAGATCGTGACTATTCATAAAAGTGGCTATTGCATTGGATAGTCCACAGGCCAAAAATGGCACTGATCAGATACCTTGCGTAAGCTGCTGGTTGGACGCTCTGATTGTTCACCATTTAAGGCAAACATAGACAGTAGGGCCCACCTTATGAAGGGTCCAAATATAAACAAATCATACTACGGCCAACTGATGGGATCATCTTTGTGATTCTGATTTCTGACCGATCCATTAGGTCTCACCGTGAAGATGCTGGATTTTGCAGTAGGGTCAGGGAAAGGGGAGCGAATTAGATGTTACCCTTAGTGGGTGTTACCCTTACCGTGTGGGGCCTATCGTGATGTATGTTTTATATATCTATGCCGTCTATCTGTTTTCTCATATTATTTTAGGATAAGATCCAAAACCTTAAGAAGATCCAAATCTCCGATGGACCATACCACTAGAAATGGTGATTAATAACCATTAAAAACGTTTTGTGGGCCACAAAAACTTTGGATCAATCTGATATTTATATATTCCCTTCATCAAGTCCTTATTGACATTATCAAGAGCTTGGATTGCAAATAAACATTACCAAAACCTTACTATGGGCTCTTTGGAATTTTTAATGGCGGAGCACTCAATCACACTGTTTCCATTGGTATGGTCCACTTGAGATTTCGATCTGCATAATTTTTGGAACCTTATCCTAAAATGGGCTGTATAAACGGATGGACGAAGTGGATATACAAAATATCATCCATGTAGGCCAAACGGCAGGGGTAACACCCACTAAGCTGTTCCCGGGTAACACCTAATTCGCGCCCCAGGAAAAGAGCTCGTTAGCTGGAAAGGATCATCTTTGTTGATATCTGAGATTTTTTTTGTATCGTCAGACATGGCCCCACATCGACAAGAACGTATGGTTGGACTGCAGCGAATCTCTATCATGACACCGTTTGCATTTTGGCATGTACCCTATGAAAAAACTAGCATACAGCAGGAAGTAGCCTCACGCCAATAAATGATTGCTATTTGGACTTTTGTTTCCATTTTATTATTAATTGGTACGAAAGCAACTAAAAAGAAAAATGGGAAAATGGTCATCCAACGGTCCAGGTTGTTCCATGTCAAAGGACGAAATAAGGGGAGAGGTCGGTGGATCTCTGACTGTGGGGCCACCTTGATTTATATGTCTTATAACCACCCCGTCCATCCGTTTCTCCAGCTCATTTTAGTGCATGAACCCAAAAAAGAAGCAGATCTAAATCTCAGATGGACCCCACCATGGGAAACGGTGGCGATTGACCATTAAAACAAAGTTCTTTCTCATAATACAATATGCATGCATGCATATCCTTGTAAGTGTTAAAAAAAAAAAACAGAAATGACTTAAAGTTCTTTCTCATCACGGTGGGCCTCTCCACAGCTCGGAGCGTCCATACTCCCTCTCTCTGTATCTATTGCATTTATTAGGTGCACAGAACAGAGAGAGTAGTAAAGACAGGGTAGTAGTGTATTTTACACTTCATTGCATTAATTACTTGCCACAGTAATTTTTCAGGGGAGGAGTGCTGGATGGATGTGACAAAATCTTTTAGCATACGAAAATGAGACGGGATTATGTGGATCCCATTAAGGATGTATATGTTTTATCCACGCCGTCCATTAATTTGATAAAATGATTCTAGTATATTCCTTAAAAAATGAGTTAGATCTACATCTAAAGAAGACCACACTATAGGAAGAAACTTTAAATGGTTAACATTCAATATCCACTGTTTTCTATAGTGTGGTCTATTTGAGGTTTTAACCTACCTTATTTTTCGGACCAGAGTCTAAAAATGCTTTTTACTAATGAATGGGTGGTGTAGATATAATACATATGTCATAGTGGGGCCACAAAACTTTGGCTTCGAATTACACGCCCTCACATGAAAAATGATGAAGGCAACGCTACCACACTTTCAAATAGGGTTGTACATCGAGCCGAGTCGAGTCGAGGTGGGCCAAGCTTGGCTTGACTCGTTTGTGCTCTCCTCGAGTTCGAGCTCGAGCTCGAGCTCACCCTCGAGCTTACCATTGGAGCTTGCCTTGTTTGCTAAAACTTTCGAGGCGAGCTCGAGTCGAGGCGAGCTTACCTCGAGTTGCGTCAAGCTTGCTCCCACCTCAATTTATTATATTTTTTACTACAAAATACAAATTAAAAGTAAACAACATTAAGTTCAAGAAGGCACACATATATTAGGGGAGAATAATATTAAATGGCCTAGCTCTGATTAATTTTTTCTTTGGCCAGGCTTCACACGCATTGAATGCAGACCACTAGTAACATTTTCTGCACCATAGATTAACACGATACATGCATAGCTCACCACATGAATGGACTGCCGTGATTATTGCGTGGAGCATCTTCATGATGAAGCCCAGCTGATTCATGGATCAGATGCGCCACCTCCCTTGTAAAATTGCAATCAATAGCTACATATGGTGTTTGGTCTTAACATAGCCCCTGTTTTGTAGATCTGTATAATGTGTGATCTCATCGTAGCACCTATTTTGTGCAGCATGTAAAACACACAACCACTGTGCGCTCACCATGTTTTGTACTTGCTTAACAAGGAATGTTCTTACCTAAACAAAATAATAGGATTAAGTAACCCCCCAACGTGTGAGGGTTTTGTATGTCCTAAGCTTGGACCCCAATGTGTGTGTGGGGGAGGGGGGAGAGAGAAACAAGAAATAAGAAGATTAGGGTTTTTTTTTTTTTTTTTTTTTTTTATAAATATCTATATGAAACGAGTCGAGTCGAGGTCGAGCCGAGTCGAGCTTGAATCGAGCCGAGTTTCGAGTCGAGTCGAGTCGAGTGACCCAGTGGTCGAGCTTGGCTTGATTTCTGACTTGAGCTCCTAAATGAAGCTTGGCTTGACTTGTTCTACTGAATCGAGGCGAGTCGAGTCGAGTCGATCGAGTTTCTCGAGCTCACTCGACTCATGACCAGCCCTACTTTCAAATGAGAGCGAAGTAGGTGCTACCCCAGAAACAGCTTTTTCTTTTATCTTTTATCTTTTTTTTTTCTTTTTTGTCAGCCATGCAACTTACCCACCCAGTCAATCGCGCAACCCCAGAAACAGCTTGTAATCAAGGAAAGGCCTGATTGTGGGGCCAGAAGATTTAAAAGGTGAGGCCCACCTGGAGTAATCAAGGACCTATCACACATGTGCGACATTGCTTTCGTAGATGGGCAAGGGTTCACACGAGTATGGGCGTAGCCAACATGATTCCCGAAAGGTGTATGAGTTATTGTAGAGCGGATTTCCTGTGACCCAGGGGCTGAGTGGGCCCATAGAAATGTCTGTGACAAATCCACACCGTCCATCTGTTTAGGCAGCAACCGTGGTGCCTATAGGGGTCACTTTCACAAACCGGCAGCCACGTGGTGAGTGGAACTTTCACCCCATCCGTCCGTTACCCTAAGTCATTTTGAGATGGAATGCTCACTGCCAGTTTTGTGTAAGGCCTAACATGGTGTTATTTTTCATCCAATCCATTTTCAAGTTGGGCCACATGATTCTTGAGTTAACCTGATTTTGGGATCAAGAACAAATAATGGGTGGTCAATCTGATGAACAGCGTGGATTTCAAGCAACTTAAGCCATTCTTTGACACATATAATATGTAACAAGCGATATGTATGCAGGCGTTTTCCACCGCTACTATAAAGAAGATTATGTAAGTAGGGTCCACCAGCAGAGAGGTTAGGTTTGAACACTAGAGATGAAAGTGACTGCTGATAAGTGAGTGGGGCCTCTCTCTCTCTCTCTCTCTCTCTCTCTCTCTCTCTCTCTCTCTCTGCATTTGTTACTTACGAGTTTTGGGTTGGGTCAAAGGCCGATTTCGGGTTAAAGGGGTCGTTTGTCCCCACTCCAAGTAACCACCTGAAAATGGAATGTGATCAGAGAGAGATGCTGGAGAGCCAGAGAGTTACTGGATATACTCTGAAGTATTCCAAGTAGCATCCACAGTGGGCCTTACTGATAAAAGGTTCAGATTTCATACTGACGGCCACTTAAAAGGTTGGCTAATGTTAACCTTGGCTGACGGCAACTGCTGGTCACTACAGTGCCAGCTACTGACGCTTTACATCATCTGAGAGATCCTTGCGATGGCACCTTCTCAGACTCTCTCTTTGCATATATTGGGTGCAGAGAGAATAGTGCACAGACATAGCCGTAAAAAACATAAGTTTTGGGTTGGGTCAAAAGGAGGAGTACTGTACGCCTACAAGCAACCACCTTAAAATAGAAAGTGATCAGTCCAGAGAGCCAGAGAGTAAAACCAGTGCTTTGTCAAGCCTGCATGAGGGTGAAGCCATTTCCCTCCACACGCTGGCACACTTCCGAACACAGGATGCGTATGGTGGAAGAGCGTTTTGAGATGGCAAAGTTCTTGGCCCGCATCATGATGTATGCGTTGTATCCACACCGTCCATCCATTTTGTCAAAAAAATGAGGCAGACCCAAAGCTCAAGTGGACTGCACCACACAAAGATGTGGGACAATGACGCCGACCGATGACACCTACTTGGGCCCACCATTATGTTTATTTTCCATTAAATCTGTTCATAAGGTCATGCAGAACTGGACGAAGGGAAAATAAAAATATCAGCTTGGTACAAACTCATGTGGCCACCAAGTGCGATCCACCTTGTAATTGATTTGGTAGACATCTTTATAAACAATAAAAATGAAAAATATTCAATGGTACAAATTCAAGTATTAAAGGTCCACTAACCAGAGTTCAGGATCTTCAATTAATCTGATTTTGAGGCTATCTCCCATCTATAGTGGGGCCAACAATTCAAGCAGCTTGTTTAGAAGTACATCATGTAAGACTCCATTGGGTGGGCCACACATGATCATCAGTTTAGATCATGACCGTTGGATTATTCAGATTGAGCGATTCAGTGGGCCCCACTATAATTGTGATCATTGCTAATAGGTTTGGGGCGGGACACTTGAACCGTGTTCCCTACTGCGCGGTTATTAAGCCAGATATGGAAACCTACGGTGTGGAGACCTTAGAGGAGAGAAGTGTGATGGGTAAGCTTCTCTGGCCCTCTTTCCTATAAATATATGTCTTGGTCCCCTCACCAACACACAAGAGAAAACCCTAGTCCCCATTCAGAGGTTCTCCTAAAGGTGTTAGGTGCGGAAGACTAAGAGTTCTTCTCGGCAACACGGCGGCATCGGGAATGTCTTCCCAATCAGGTATGGCTTTAAGATTACAGTATAGAATCTCCATTATTCGATGCATAGACGATCCTATTATTTCGCATTTAGTATTAAGTCTCACAGTTGGTATCAGAGCTAACTATGCATCAATATGGTAGATTTTGCTATGATCCTGGTTTTCTGCGATCAGATTTTTTTTATGAGATTTTGCTTTCGGGTTGCCGCTTGAGGATCGAAAGAATGCCAACCCGTTATGAAAATCAGAAACCAAACTCTGGTGTTCGTCGTCCAGCAATCATGGATCGTTGTCCCTAATCAGATCCACCAAACCGCGGCGGAAGGGATACATATCATTGATGGCTGCCAACAGCGGCAGCAACCGCGATTTGGGGTCGGCGGTTTGGATTCTGGCATGTGTGGTATCCCATTCAGATTTAAAAAAAAAAAAAAAAAAAAAAAAAAAAACTGCAATCTGCTGCAGCCATGGACAACGACTGCAGCCGTGGCCGACGACTGTCAAACCCAAAAGGCGGCACCGGCTGTTGCCGCTGCTATGAAAACTTGTTGCCGGTCGCCGCAGCCATGAAAACCGATCGCCATGAAAATCCCATTCAGATTGATTGTTACCGCTGCAGCCATGAAAATCGATCGCCGCTGCAGCCATGGCTAGAGCCGCTGCAGCCATGAAAACCGGCCCCCAGCTTCACAGTCCTTCACGGAGGTACGATCTTCCTCTCCAGCAGCGAGCGGCGGCAAGGATCGTCGCTGGCACGATCTTCCTCCATTGATGGCTGTCACCATTGCAGTCACCATTCACGGTGGCTGATGGCTGTCACCATTGCCGGATTCGGCAGTCAGTGCTGGCGGTGGCCATCCTCTTTTGCAGCGGCCAGGATTTTCGTCCGATCGCTGGCAGTGGTGGCTAGGGTTTCGTAAACCCTGCTATGGAGGCTTGTGGCGGCTGGGTTTTTCTGCAGTCGATTTGGGCGAGAATGGAAATTTCCATTCTCTGCTTGGCTACGTGTAAAGGGTGCAGCGGCTGGACTTTGGGCTACGGACTGGGCCTTGGTCCAGTCCAGTGGACAGGCCCTGTTTCGTTAGGCCTTGGTCCAGTCCAGAGTGGTCTGGTCCTGATCTAGTGGTCCTGATCTAGTGGGCCCAATTCGGATAAACTCTGGCCCACGACCATTCGGCCCAATTCACAGGCCCGTTTTCAGCAGGTTATGGGCCAATTTTTGGGAGGTCCGTTTGGGCAAATCTCAGGCCCTTTTTCAGGGCCTACTTTGGCAATTTTGTTGGGCTCTCTTGGATGTTTGAAATGGGCTATATTTTGGGCCTAACTATGATCCACTTCAGATAGGAATTTGGCTTGTTTTTATATTGGAATTAGGCCCAATTTGTGTTATTTAAAAAAAAAAAAAATTACCTATGGGCCCAATGTTCAAGATGGCACAAACCATTGTATTTATTTGCTTGGGCCATAATTTAGAATCTAATAAAACCTTAATAAGTGTATTGATGGTTGGTGGATTTCACTTGTCAGATGGCCCAAGTAATTTAATATACAAGGTTATACCTATTTAGCTTTGATTTGGCCTAAAATAGGGCCATTACCCATATGTTTAAGGCTGATATTTAGTTGTTGACCATTAAGTATATAATCCAACCATCACTTTAGAAGATGTCAACATCAGCCATATTTTAGGCCGAATCAGAAATTTTGCAATATGGTCTGTTGTGGGCAAGACCATTATGCAATCCTTGAGTCTAGGAATGGGGATTGGAGCTTATCGTGTTAGCCACCAAAGTGACCTCAATGGCAAAGATTTCTACTTCTAGACTTCTGTATATGGAATTCAGTGACCCTCCATTATAGGATTGCATTCAGTTGCGTTCATATCCAGGCGAGCGATGGTCAGAACAAAGAAGTATCATCGTTTTGGCTGAATGTGAGCGGGATGAAGTGGTTAGTGATGGTGATATAGGTCGGAGAGATTCATTTCACCCAAAGGTGATGAGCGTCTTAGATTTATTTCACCAACATTGGTCAGCTTCATGTTCAGAAGAGCCTCCTGTATGTTGCAATTTCGCCCAAAGGAGGAATTGTGATGATACGCTGGGCTCTTGCCAGATTTTGATGATTATGGCCCATCATCATTCTGGGTCATTTGATTGAAGGCCCAAATCAATCGAATGTTCATACATGCATGATATTTGTGGTTTATGTTCATGCATTGTTGTAAGGGACTTGATTATTAATGTGAGTTTTATGCTTTGAATGTCCAGCTATGACTATTTCCAATATTCCAACCCAATTCAATTCCATACCTTTGCTTACTGGGTCCAACTATTCCAAATGGAAGTTGTCCGTTGAAATAGTCCTAGGTTGCATGGACTTGGACTTGGCCTTGGAGGAAGTCGAGCCTCCTACTCCAACTGATTCTAGTACGGATTCAGCAAAGGCTCACTACAAGGCCTGGACCAAGTCAAATAAGATGTGTCTCAAAATCATAAAGAACTCGATTTCTGAGACCATGCAGGGTGTCATGCCCGACACTGAGAAAGCTAAAGATTTCCTGACTGAAATAGGAAAACGATTTCAGAAATCGGATAAAGCTGAGCTGAGTTCACTTTTACATAAATTGACTCAAGCTACCTATAACGGTCAAGGAAATATCAAGGAGTACATTGGTGGATTGTCTGATGTGGTGGCTAAAATCCGCGCATTAGACCTTAAGATTGAGGATGAACTCCTGATTTTCTTGGTTCTGAACTCTCTCCCTCCACAATTCAGTCAATTCCAAATCAGCTACAATACTCAAAAGGAAAAGTGGACATTGAACGAACTGATATCTCAGTGCGTTCAGGAGGAAGAGAGACTCAGAAGGTCGAGCAAGACACAAAGTGCACACCTAGTGACATCTGGTCAAGGACGAAAAGGAAATAAGAAAAGAAAGCAAACTTCAGGAAAAGGTTCTACGGGTACTGCGGGTGGCAATCAGCCTAAGTCTGGAAAGACATTTAAGAAGAAAAAGAAGGGTCCTAATGATGGCTGCTTCTTCTGCAAGAAGCCTGGTCATCAGAAAAAGGATTGTGAAGATTTTAAAGCATGGCTCGTTTCTAAGGGTAAAGACCATATTTTAGTCTGTTTTGAATCAAATTTAGCTGATATGTCCACAGACTCCTGGTGGATAGATTCTGGTGCTACTATTCACATTTGTAATTCCATGCAGGATATGCTCCAAAGCCGGACGCCAACTGATGCAGAGAGATCAGTCTATATGGGGAACGGCATTAGAGCAAACGTGGAAGCTATTGGAGTCTGTAGGCTTAGGTTATCGTCAGGACACTTTCTTGATCTAGTAGATACTGTTTGTGTGCCTTCTATAAGGCGCAATTTGGTTTCCATTTCTCGTTTGGACAAATTTGGTTATGAGTTTAAATTTACAAATGGAAAATTAAGCATTTACTATGATTCAGTTGTGATTGGTTCTGGCACTTTAGTTAATAACCTTTATCAGCTAGATTTGGATGTTTCACATGTATACAGCATTAACTCATCACATGGAAACACTAAAGGCATCAAACGAAGTTTAGATTGTGAGAATTCCTCCATGCTATGGCACAGGCGATTAGGCCATATCTCTCGTGAGAGATTGGAAAGGCTTGTACGTGAAGAAATTCTTCACTCCCTAGACTTCTCAGACTTTGGGGTTTGTATTGATTGCATTAAAGGTAAACAGACTAGAATAAGAAAAATGGTGCCACTAGGAGCGTAGGACTCTTAGAAGTGATTCATACAGACATCTGCGGACCGTTCCCTACAGCATCCTGGAACGGGCAGAAGTATTTTATCACTTTTATAGATGACTACTCTCGTTATGGGTACTTATACCTTATTAACGAAAAATCAGACGCCCTGGATACATTTAAGATCTATAAGGCTGAAGTCGAGAATCAACTCGACAGGAAGATCAAAGTCGTTAGATCCGACCGTGGTGGTGAGTACTACGGAAGGTATGACGAATCTGGGCGTAATCCAGGTCCATTCGCTAGATACCTACAAGATTGTGGCATCGTCGCCCAGTACACCATGCCTGGTACTCCAGAGCAGAATGGTGTAGCGGAAAGGCGTAATCGCACCCTAAAGGACATGGTGCGATCTATGATTAGTAATTCTACGTTGCCAGAATCTTTGTGGGGTGATGCGTTGAAAACAGCTGTGCATATCCTTAATAGGGTCCCAAGTAAGGCTGTAATGAAAACTCCATATGAATTGTGGACAGGGCAAAAGCCTAGTCTACGATATTTTCATGTATGGGGTTGTCCTGCAGAAGCCAAACCGTATAACCTGCATGAAAGAAAACTTGACCCTAGAACTGTTAGTTGCTTCTTTATTGAATACCCAGAAAGGTCAAAAGGATTCAGATTTTATTGTCCATCACATTCCATGAGAGTCATTGAGACTGGGAATGCTAGGTTTATTGAGAACACTGAAGATAGTGGGAGCACAAATATAAGAGATATTGTATTTGAGGAAGAGCGGATTGTGATTCCCACCACAATCATTCAGAGTAGCATGGTTGTCCGTCCAGCAGTGGACCCTGAGATCCCTATGGACGACCATGTACAACCTCAAATACAACCCACTGATGAGGAAATGGAAAACCCAATTCAGAATAATGAGCCATTAAGACGATCACACAGAGAGAGAAGATCTGCAATATCAGACGATTACGTCGTCTATTTGCAGGAGCATGAGTTTGACATTGGGGTTGAAAAGGATCCTGTATCCCTTTCACAGGTCGAACAAAGTGCTGATTCTTCTCATTGGTTCGATGCTATGAAGGATGAATTGAAATCCATGAAGGACAATAAAGTTTGGGACCTTGTTGAATTGCCTGAAGGGATTAGGCCGATTGGTTGCAAATGGGTATTTAAAACCAAACGGGACTCTAAGGGCAATATCGAAAGGTATAAAGCCAGACTAGTTGCAAAGGGTTTCACTCAGCGTGAGGGCATTGACTTTAAGGAGACTTTCTCACCTGTATCCAAGAAAGACTCCTTTAGGATCATTATGGCTCTTGTGGCTCATATGGATTTAGAGCTACATCAAATGGACGTAAAAACTGCGTTTCTCAATGGAGATCTTATGAAGAACGTATATATGTTGCAGCCAGAAGGTTTTAAAGCCAAAGGCTCAGAACATCTGGTCTGCAAACTTAAGAAGTCCATTTATGGGTTGAAACAGGCATCACGACAGTGGTACCTAAAGTTTCATGAAGTTGTTTCCTCATATGGTTTCATTGAAAACACTGCGGATGAGTGCATATATATGAAAATCAGTGGGAGTAAGTTTATCATTTTGGTCTTGTATGTTGACGACATTTTATTGGCCAGTAGTGATATTGGATTGTTGCGTGAGACTAAGAAATTTCTATCTCAAAATTTTGAGATGAAAGATCTTGGTGATGCTTCATTTGTCATCGGCATTCAGATTAGCCGGGACAGATCACGTGGATTACTTGGCTTGTCGCAGAGGGCCTATATTGATAGGGTTCTCGAAAGGTTTGGCATGCAAGGTTGTGCTCCTGGCCAAGCACCTATTGTAAAAGGTGACAAGTTTGGTCAATTTCAGTGTCCTAAGAATGACCTAGAGAAGGACAAGATGAAAGCTATTCCGTATGCGTCAGCAGTAGGGAGCATCATGTATGCTCAGGTCTGTACGCGTCCAGATATTGCTTTTGTGGTTGGAATGTTGGGCAGGTACCTTAGCAATCCAGGAATGAATCATTGGATAGCTGTAAAGAAAGTGTTGCGCTACCTGCAAAGGACAAAGGACTTCGAACTCACATACAGGAGATCCGACCATTTGGAGTTGGTAGGATATACAGATGCAGATTTTGCTGGTTGTCTCGACAGCAAGAAGTCCACCTCGGGCTATGTATTCATGATGGTTGGTGGAGCCGTATCATGGAAAAGCGTGAAACAGTCAATTACGGCATCATCTACCATGGAAGCAGAGTATGTAGCTTGTCATGAAGCCACGAATCAGGCGGTCTGGCTTCAGAGTTTTTTCTCTGGTTTACGGGTCGTGCAGATGATCCCGAAACCGTTGAAAATCTATTGTGATATTTTAGCTGCAGTTAACTTCTCCAACAACAACAAGCATTCATCGAGGTCAAAGCACATTGACATCAAATATCTTGTTGTGAAGGAGAGAGTTCAGAATCGTCAAGTGTCTGTGGAACTCATCGGCACAAGGCAGATGATAGCGGATCCTCTCACTAAAGGCCTTCCTATCACGCTCTTTAAGGAGCATGTGACATCTATGGGAGTTGTTGATCCCAATGATGTATTTCAGTAGTGGGAGTTTTCATGTATGATCCGATTATGTCCAGACATTTTTGAGATATCTATTATGCATTGATGATTCTGTTTTTCAGTTTATATCTTGCTTCTCCTTCAGTGTGCACATTTAGTTTTGAGTGAGCAAGACTTTGGTTTGTGTCTTGGAGACACGTTCAGTAGGACCACTTGAAGATAAACACGTATGATCACATGAGACGTGTAATCTTCATACCACACCCCATATCATTGATCCATGTCGTTAAGGCTATTGGTATTTGTGATCGTGATTCGTCGCACTTCGAAAATATGAAATGTTGTGTTGACTACCATGATTCAATATCAGTGGTCTTGATGGACCGGATCTGACAAGCGTTGCTCATAATTATCCAACGGTATTGTTTTGAAATCAGTAGGGCGCCCATTAGGAACTTTTGAAACAAACATGTTTTATGAAATGTTTTTCACAAAATAAAATAAATGTTTTGTTTTCTTTCTGAGATCAGTGTAGCCCAAGTGGGAGAATGTAAGACTCCATTGGGTGGGCCACACATGATCATCAGTTTAGATCATGACCGTTGGATTATTCAGATTGAGCGATTCAGTGGGCCCCACTATAATTGTGATCATTGCTAATAGGTTTGGGGCGGGACGCTTGAACCGTGTTCCCTACTGCGCGGTTATTAAGCCAGATATGGAAACCTACGGTGTGGAGACCTTAGAGGAGAGAAGTGTGATGGGTAAGCTTCTCTGGCCCTCTTTCCTGTAAATATATGTCTTGGTCCCCTCACCAACACACAAGAGAAAACCATAGTCCCCATTCAGAGGTTCTCCTAAAGGTGTTAGGTGCGGAAGACTAAGAGTTCTTCTCGACAACACGGCGGCATCGGGAATGTCTTCCCAATCAGGTATGGCTTTAAGATTACAGTATAGAATCTCCATTATTCGATGCATAGACGATCCTATTATTCCGCATTTAGTATTAAGTCTCACACATTAATGCCATAAGTACATTTTCTTTGTTAGGAAAATGTGAAGGCTGCCATTTGCAGGTAATATTAACTCCCCCGGTAATAAGTGATTTTGAAAATCCGGATATTTTCACAACATAGTGATGTTATCGTGATATTAAAATATCAAATATCGTCACTATTGCATTCTCACTAAATTATTTGGAAATTAGTAATAATTATTAGCATTGTAAGTTACAATGCTCCGAGTTGTATTGGAATGATTAGATGGTCCAATCTATTGATCTAGACCGTTCATTAAGTTCAGCGCAATCAGAGGCTACCATACAATCTTGCGATGTAACAAAATAAACCATTTGATCAATGACTTTTAATATGGACGGTCAAGATAATTTGCACGAAAGTAGGTCCACTCAACAATTTGGTCAGTCTATTTATTAGCGCATGTCATGGATTGCTAATAATTCAAAAGAACTAATGTTGCTGGGCAATCCTAACCATCCCATACATGGCTTTGAAAATGGATGGCCGTTGAAAATAAGGCCAAATCAAAGGTGGATTGGATCATCTCATGAGAATGAGTTTTGTATGTAGCCAATTAAATTTATGTACATAAACGGCACATTTGCTATTAATCCACACCATCAAAATGGTTGGACCCATTGCTGATGCATGGTATTCCAAAATCCCATTGATCATAAGATCTTGAACGTCCATTTAGCTGCCATCAATGCTTAAGAAGAAGGAAACGGCCAACAGAGAGCATACTGCCAGTCCGAAAGCTGGGTCCCACAGGATGAACATGTGGATTAATAGCACATGTGGGTCCCACATCTGGGTCAGTCTGATTTGATGGACATGTGTAGCTCATCTGATGAGTGGATCGGCCTGATCTTTACGCCACCTGGTGGGGGCCCACCTTCCCTACAACTATGATGTCATACACAGATGACACGTTGGCACTGGTGGTGGTCAGGATGGACGGTATTCTCACTGTAGATTGGGTTGTACTGGAGCATCAACCCTATGTTCAAATTGGGCCGGGCCTCTGTTGGACTGATAGAGCCTGGACCATTAAAGGAAACGCATGCTGGAGTACGTACCTACCGAGACATGGGGTAAACGACTTGTGCATAAAATCCAGCCCGTCCATAAGTTGAATCACCCATTTTTTGGCCTTGATCGAAAAAGATTAGGCTGATTCAACAATGAAGTGGGCCACACCATATAATTTACCTAAAAGTCGCTAAATTCACATGGCATGGCTCACCTGAGATTCGAAATACTGCGATTTTGGCAAATTCTTTCGTCATGATAATTTACATCGGGTTAATGGATTGGATGGCATGTAAACACCATGGTGGGCCCCACACAAGACTAATAGTGTACGTCGTATCCCAACTTTTTCCTAAGGTGTGGCCCACTTTATGATCATAATTTTCGGGTTCCAAGGCCGTGGTAACGCATTGATTTAGATGGGCCCTACCATGATGTATGTGTTGTATCCGCACCGTCCATTCATTTGGAGTGATCATTTTAAGACATGATCCAAAGCTCGAGTGGACCTAACCACAGAAAATAGTGGGGATTGAATGCCTATCATTAAAAACTTCTTTGGGCCATAGAAGTTTTCGATCAAGCTGATGTCCGTGTTAACTTATAAACGGGTTAGATCTCAAATTAACATCATGGTTTGTCCTAGGAAAGTTTCAACGGTGGGTGTCACTGTCCCCACTGTTTTCTGTGGTAGGGTCCACTTGAACTCTAGATCTGCCTCATTCTTTGGATCATAACCTAAAATGATCTCTCCAAATGAATGGACGGTGTGGATATAACACAAAAACCATTGTGGGGTCCGTAGAACGCGGTGATGCAACTTCAGTAGCCAGCTTCGCTATTCAGTAGCTAATCCACGTCCGGTTGGTGTGTATTTACTGAACCGTAATTACACTGATATGGCTCATTATAACCACTTGGTCAGTGTGTATTTACCACCGTTCAACTACCGTCGAATTACGCCGATATATCGTTCCTGAAAATCGACGTTTCACTTGATATCCCGCCATATCCGCGCCGGCTTTTTTATTCGTAAATGAATACTTTCAGTTTCAGTTGGTTCTTGAGTAGCATTTATGATAATATCCATATATGCATATTGCAAACAGAGATTGCTGTCTGCAAACAGAAAATCTCTGTTTGCAGCTTTGCAGGCCATTATTCGAAGAATCCGGATAAAATCATGGCATCAAGGTGACATTGGCATTTGTGCAAAGCAGAGTGGCGCCCTCATATCCAATGGTCAGCTGTGATCATATGTATGTAGATTATTCTTCTCATCTCCACATGGTTACGTGGCATAAATACTCAGGATATTCATCAGGGATCCCCTGGATCCAACGACGTGGGTGCATCGTTGAACGTGGGGTCCACCTTGATGTATGTTACTTATATCCAGATCATTCATCTGTTTTGAAAACTCATTATACGCTATTATAGCAAAAATGAATCAGATCCAAATCTCAAGTGGAACATAATACAGGAAATAGTGGTAATCGGTCATTAAAAATTTCTCATGGGACACAAAATCTTTGGATGAACCTGATATTTGTGTGGTCTCTTCGTCTATATCTTTGTGACCTTATCAATAGGTTGGATGTAAAATAATCATTCCGGTGGTCCCCATGAAGTTTTTAATGGTGAGGATTCAATCAAGACTGTTTCCTGTGGTATGGTCTCCTAAGGTTTTGATCTGCTTCATTTTTGGGTCATGCCCTAAAATGAGCTGTCAAAATGGATGGTTGATGTGGATGTGAGGAACATACATCACAGTAAGCCCCACAGTTAGGGATCCACGGACCTCATGGATCCGGGGGATCCACCCAAACCGCTCCCTATATGAATAGGTGATGTGTGACCTAAAATTACCATTGTACACAGAACTCAGCCTGATCTAAAACTTAGGTGGGCCACACCACGAGAAACAAGTTGGAGTAGATGTGGATACCATTAATTTAAAGAGGAACCCGCCTGTGTAAATCAGGCCATTTCAGACGTTTGTGGCCTGGATGAAACATCAGGCTGTTTGAAACTCAGATAGGCCTGGATGCGAATCAAGGGTGGGTGGTTCCTACCGTCTTATTCCCTATGCTTTTGCAAGCCCGTTATGAGAAAAGAGATTAATGATGAGTCGGGCCGGCCGATACAGGAGGACCTGAATTGACCCACCTGATTGTCACACCCAGTGGTTAACAGTAACACTTGAGCAGTGGAGAAGGTGGGCCCACCATGAGCGTCAACGATGAAAATTTGGTGGGTCCAATCATCATGTTGGTTGAATCATACCGTGGCCCTCTTGATGACAGCACCAGCTTCAACTTGGCACGTGTTATCTTCGTGGTGGGACCCTCTGGTGGCTGGTATGGATATCAATGGGCTTATTACAACCATTGTCTCAAATCCTGAGAATTGTCTCTCACGTGTCATTTTACGTTAGAAAAACTTAATAATGTAATATATATTTTCAACTATTTATATTATACTTTCAACTAAATCGTTTATAAAATATAAGTTGTATAAATTATTCAAATAAATTAAGATAATAAATATATATACCTTTTATAGTTTCCTCTAATGTATCAATTAAATTTAAATTATTCTGATATAGTAGGTGTCATTTTACGTTAGGAAAACTTAATAATGTAATATATATTTTCAACTATTTATATTATACTTTCAACTAAATCGTTTGTAAAATATAAGTTGTATAAATTATTCAAATAAATTAAGATAATAAATATATATACCTTTTATAGTTTCCTCTAATGTATCAATTAAATTTAAATTATTCTGATATATATGTTTCACCTACAACACAAATAAACAGATATAAAAGCTGACAATGAAAATTGATTGTTCTAAATTAATATTAGTATCCTTATCTTAAATGTATTAGCCATACATATTAGGTAAAAATAAAATTTAGTTAGTATTGTACCTGGCGGTCCTGGGCATATTTTTGGGCTGATTTTGAGTTAATCATGGCCAAGCCTGCTTAGTCAGGCCAACCTACTGACATTCCTAACTTTCAGTAGTATAAAAAAAAAAAAATGTAATAAAAAATTTCTAAAATGAAAAATAATTAAAAAGAAAGAAATTACAAAGCTCATTTATTACAATGAAATACATTCAATTCTTAATTCACATTTATATGATTTTGTGTCTTTACGTGCAAGAACTAATTTTAAACACATTTGTATGATATATATATATATATATATATATATATATATATATATATATATATATATATATATATATATATATATATAACTTTGATCGGATGATTCTAATCATTTGATTCCCTTGACTCTGATTCCCTTGACTCTAAATAATAACTTTGATCGTATGATTCTAATCATTCGATTCGTGGGTAGAAAAATGGCTGATATGTACAATGAGGCCCACCTGAAGAAAGGCTTGGATCTCTCATGTATGCAGTGTATCATGTGAATGCCAGAGGTATTTAAATCATGCTTATGTGCTTCAAATTAAACTGTCCAAGTCATGCATCTTATCTAGATGGGATAGGGCCCCAAAAATTCACGGAATGAATGATCTAGACTCCAGAGTAGTTGATTTGGTGACATCTTATAAACAATAAAAATGACAAATATCTAATGGTCCAAATTCAAGTATTAAAGGTCCACTAACCTAAGGTCAGGGTCTTCAATTAATTGCATTTTAGGGCTACGCCCTATTTATAGAGGGACTCACAATTCGGGCAGTTTAGTTAGAATAACATCAATGCCACATGTACATTTTCTCCGTGCATGCATATGGAGCATCTTCACTTGCCAGAGTATTAGAACAATATAACTGCCCTTGTAATAAGTGTGACTAATATCTTGGAGATTTTGAAGATCTCACGATATTTTCAGAACCTGAACAATGTTATCTTGATATTTTCAAAATATTGTCAGTTTTTATATTTTTTCACAAAATTATTTCGAAATTACTAATCACTATTAGCGCCATAAGTTACAGTGCTACTAGTTGTATTGGAACATTTCAACCGTCCAATCCATTGATCTAGACCATTCATTAGGTTCAGCGCTCTCCATGGCTACGACACAAACACGCACTAATGTGACAAATATAAACCATTGGTCAAGATAATCTGCACATAAGTAGGTGCACTCAACAATTTGATTGATCAATTTATTAGGGAATGTCATGGGTTGATTATAATTCAAAAGAACTACTGTTGTAGTGTTGTTACACCCGGATCCATTAGCCGATCAAGTGGTAGAGTACTGAGCGAAGATAACCTCATTTCAACATTGAGGTCTTGGTATAGATTCCCAGGGGGGGGGGGGGGGGGGGGGGGGGGGGGGGTACTAAAAGAGGGGAGACATTGATCAAATGGTTAATGTTTGTCAGACTTGTGTGATATTTCCATAATAGCCCGTGAAATGTGCATTGGCCTAATAAACAGTCTAGATAAGTGGGTTGGACTGCCTAAGTGTCCTAAAACAACTAGGAGCACTGTAACCTACAGGGGAGTGGACTAGGTGTGGGTGGTGCCCTCACCCAACACGGTGCGGCCCTAACTGTGGAGCCCACCATGACGTATGTATTGTATATCCACCAATGTCCATTCGTTTTGCCAGTTCATTTTAGAGCGTGTGCTTGTGAAAAAAAAATGATGCAGATCCAAATCTCACGTGGGCCACACCACAGTGGCGATTGACTATTAAAAACTTCTTGTGGGCCACATAAGTTTTGGATCAAGCTGATATTTGTTTTCCCCTTGGTCCAGGTCCGTGTGACCTTATCAACAGGTTGGATGGAAAATAAACATTACAGTGGCCCTAGGAAGTTTCTAATGGTAGGCGTTTAATCATACTGTTTCCTATGATGTGGCCCACTTGAGATTTAGATATGCTTCATTTTTTAGGTTCATGTGCTAAAATGAGATGAAAAAAATGAATGGACAGTGTAGATATACAATGTATACATCACAGTGAGTCCCACGGTCAGGGTTGCACCTAATCAGCTCCCAGCTTATAAGCTATGGTGGTACCAGACATGTGGGGCCCAAGTGATGTATTCATGGCACGAAAACCGTTCATCATCGAATGTGTGACCTGAATTTCCCTCCATTGCCCAATAATAATTTCCGTAGAACTAATTGAGAATGGACACCTACCATTGATTAAGACAGAAGGCGCACTGTGCAGTTTATCTGCAGTCTAGGAGATTCAGGACACTTCTTCTGGCTGGAATAAATTTGTACGATCCTATCACTCCATTAAATCGTCCACACAAATAAAATAGGTTTTTTCAGCCGTCCATTTCTTTCATGCATCATGGCCCTATTGAGTTTTGGATTGGATTATTCAACTATGGTGAGAATGAGGATGCTCACCAGATGTGCGGCTTGGATTTCACATAAAACCAGAGGCCCGGCCCATGGATAGCCCCATGCCTAGACCTTGGCAATTAGCTCAGGAGATGGGCTTCAACAAGCGTCGATCTGCCCCATATTTAAAATTAGAATCCTTTCGACATACAACCAAAACCAGAACCAAAAGGGGTCGACATGGCCCATGGTGGCCCCACCATGGCTATGACAGAAGCCTTCTTGAAAGAACATGAGAATGGATATCAGGCCTCACCTCTGAGAATGGCTTGCCATCCAATCAATTCCCACCACATCAGCAGGGAGGAAGGTTGGTCTAGGCGTTGGGCAATTCCCAATTTGTATTTCTGTATGAATGGGTTTGGCGAAAGATAAACACGGGTGGCCACATGATCAAATGTACGGATGGCATCCCATCCTCATTTTTCACCTTGTACGTGGAGTTGGCTGATTTTCTTCCCCACTACCTTGCTTAGGATTGATGATAGAACTTGATAGCAATATTTATGGCCTAATAAAGCATGGTCTTTAGGCATCTCAGCATTATACATAGTGGGCCATGCATAATGTACAGATTGAATAAATTATACACTACATGTGGGTGTTAGCAAGTGTTATTTATAATATAAGTGCATATTCTATGATAATGGGTGGTATTTAGAGGGAATACTATCATTTAATAGGGGATTTGGTTTATGCAAGACTGTCCATTTACGGATGTTACCATGCTAGAGCCTAGCTCGAGATTACAATGACCAAACCTTCATATGGCCAATCATGATGTTTATTTGTCATTCAACTTATTCTTAAGGTCGCAAGCCTGAATAAAGAGAAAACATAAATAACAGCTTCATCCAAAACTTGTGTCCCCAAAAGGTTTTCAGCTGTAGGCATTAAGGGCCCGTTTGGATACTACCAAATAAGTTACTTTTCGACTGAACTTAAGACGTGAAGTTACTTTTGACACTTAAGTTCGTTTGGTAAGTATAATTGAAAAGTAACTTATCTTTTAAAACTTACTTATCTTAAAAAGTATTTTTTTTTAGCTTTTTGACTTTTGACTTTTCTACTTATCTCTCTCATGTCATGCTCTTGCTCTTTTTTTCTTCTTTTTTTTTCGGCTTAGTACACACCCACACTGTTAGTCACTCTACAATGTTAATTAACCACCCTCCAATTTGGCTTTTCTATTATCTCTCTCAGGTCACGCTACATATCAAAGTTCTCTCTCATGGTTCACTCAATTACTGCATACCGTCCATATCAAAGGAGGCCCCACATGATGGATTGTCCCATCAAAGGTGGGGCTCACACAGTGGATAGTCCACATCAAAGATGGGCCCTGTATTAATTGGTGCAAGATCCAATCCACCAATCAGGTTGATCTGATCTTCTACGTTTTTCCCAAAAATGATTCTAGTCTACTCACCATGTGGACCGACCGTTGGAAACAAGTGAATGGATTAGAAAACTTCAGCCAAGTCTTCTAGAGCCGTACATTTGTTTTGCAGACTGTGGCCCACTTGACCAGTGGATCAACCTGATTCTTGTGCCAAGGCATCCATATAATGGTCCTGTTCTGATGGATGGAATGTATCTTGGACAAATCATGCTATGGTAGCACATGCATGGCATGTACATGAGCTTTATTGTACGCAGGTGGGATTAGAAAGGCTCATTTTGTTAGGAAAACTACCTCAATGTTTAGCTTTTTCATTTCATGTCAATATGTTGCTTATTATATGTAGATTTGAAATTTTCTTTCGAAAGGTTACTTATCAATGTGTTATTACCAAACATACTTATTTACTTATTGGCTAATAAGTATATTGTTTACCAAACATACTTATTTGCTTAATAAGTAAAAACCAAGATAAGTAACTTATCTAATAAGTAGCTTACCTTAAGTAACTTAAAATCCAAACGGGCCCTAAATCTCCTTTTACCTAGCTCCTTTTTGTGATATGGTCCACTCGAGCCTTCTACCTAGCTCCTTTTTGGTTCATGCACTAAAATGATCTGGCCCATATAACCCTAACAGGACCATCTCGAGTAACGCTCTGGGTGGGTAGTACCGCTCCCTTTCTTCCTTGTCAACGTAAACCATCCAGGCCCACCGTGATGTTTGTGAGAATCTACTGCGTTTATCAACTTTCTAGATCAACATGGCCCCAAAAAATAAGCAGATACATACTTCAGGAAAAAGTGGGTGGGAAAATGACTAATGGTAAAACCTTCTTGGGTCCACCGTGATATTTACATGCCATCCATACTGTTCATAAGTTCATTCCCACCAGATGAACTAAAAACTCAAAAACTTATTATTCTGATCCAATGTCCCAGTAATTTTTCAATGGTGGACATGAAATCCTCATTGCTTTCTATAGTGTGGTCCACTTGAATTTTGGCAAGCGAACCTTAGGAAGGTTTGAATGGTGGATGTCTTGCCAAAATTGCTTTGTATGGTATGCTCCATTTGAGCTTTGGATCTGCCTCATTTTTGGGCCCATGCCCTAAAATGATCTCACAAAATGAATGGACAAGTGCAAATATAACACATACATCATGACAGGGCCCACAGAACTTGGTGATGTCAATGCATCAAAGTTGAAATGAAATGATTAAAAAATTGGTTGATCCGGTATTCAAATTAGTTATGTGAGCACAAATCAGAAGATCAATGGTCTGGATTGACTAACTATGGACACCAACAGTAAAAACATGCATATTTTGTAAAGATCATGTACCATCATACAAAGCACACAATAAGAAGTACAAGGGGTTGTGTCATATTGACCTATATGAAGGGAAAATACAAATATAGATTGATCCAAAACTTCTGTGGCTTCGTAATTAATGGTAGGCATTCAATCCCCATTTTCTGGAACACTTAAGCCTCAAATATTCCTCATTTTTTTGATGATCTACTAAAATTCAATGTAAAAACTGATGGAAGGTTTGCATTCCGGATATGATATGGTATTAAAACAGAGGTGATTGCCCATTAAACACTTCTTGTTGGACATAAAAGCTTTTTATGAAGCTTATGCTTCTGTGGACCCTACATTCAGGTATTTGTGAGGATGGAAAATAAACATTTCAGTGGCCCATGAAGTTTTTAAATGGTGTGAATTCACTCACAAATGTTTCATGTGGCGTGCTCCACATCTTCTTCATTTTTGTATCATACTCTAAAATTAATTTAAAAAACGGATGGATAGTGTGGATATAATGTAGGTATCCACTCACATTAGTTCTTAGTAGATACACTGAATATATAACACCTATTCGTTTCCAATATCAAACACTTCATCTTTCTTCACGGGAACATTCCTCTGTCTTACTAAGAGCATTCCTCACCACTATCTCAACATGAAGATGAGGTTAATTTCCTGGCAAAATATAAGATCCGGTACAAACCTGCCTAGGTGTTGTCCTGCAACAAAATTTAAGAGCAAGAAATGGTTGTCAATGATCCCGATGCTCTTGCTGAAGGTGCTTGGTAAAGATTATCTGATTCATTCACAGACCGCTCATCAATGAGGAGAATGGCCAAGAACCATCTCGCATCACCTGTGGGCAAGGTCTGAAAACTAGAATGAATTCTGATTCTTTAGATTATGATATTTATGAATTCGGCGCTATTGATTGGATGATTAGGATCATCTGATTGGCATGATTTTTTCATTATGGGTTGTGTCTGATTGTATGAAAGAATCAATTGATAATATATATTTTCAAATAACTTGTTTATAAAATATAAATTATATAAATTATTGTAATAAATTAAAAGAATAAATAAATAACTGTTTTAGTTTTATCTAATGTCTCAATTGATTTAAATTATTTTAATATGTGTCACTTGAAAAACAAATAAATAGACATCAAAATTAGTCAAAGTGATGGTTCTAAACTAATATTAGTATCATATGCTATTCTTAAAAGTTACATTATGTAAAAATAAAATTTAATTAGTGTTGTACCTGGCAGTCTTGGGCATGTTTTCTGCTTGATTTTGAGCTAATCATATCAAGCTTACTTGTTCAAGCCAACCTATTAAACTTCCTAAATTTCAGTAGTATACAAAAAAAAAAAAAAAAAAAGTTTCTGAAAAAAAAAAAAAAACTACCTAGCTCATTTATTACAATGAAATACATCCAATTCTCAATTCACATTTATATGATTTTGAGTCTTTACAAGCAAGAATTGAGTTTAAACACATTTGCATGACCTTGAGTTACAACATACATTTGGGTAAAGGAATCATTGAAAAGTTTAGTTAGACAAAAACATGTGTACCTAGATGAAAGGTAAGGATTTACTTAAAATTAATGGAAGGAAAGTAGAGAATTGAGGATAAAGGCAGAAGAGGAAAATAAAGTTACATTCATGTAGGTCCAACTTCCAATTACCCATGACTCCAAATAATCACTTTGATCGGATAATTTTAATCATTCGATTCATGCCTAGAAAAATGGCCGATCCTATGCAATGAGGCCCACCTGAAGAAAGGCTTGGATCATATGAATGTGAGAGGTATTTAAATCACACGTATGTGCTTCAAATTAAACCATCCAGTCATTTGTCCCATCTAAATGGGATACGGCCAAAAAAATTCACATAATGCATGATCTAGGTAGACAATTTCATAATACCTATTAAATGGGTCCATCGAATGGACTGTCCAATGAACCATTCACAGAATGTATGATCTAGGTAGACAATTTCATAACACCTATTGAATTGGTCCATCGAATGGACTGTCCAATGAACCAGTGCAACTAAAAGCACCATAACTTATAAGGGAGCAGGTTGCCTACGACCCTGGGCACAAAGATATCTCTGTGTTATGGCACTGAAACCATGATGTATTCATGGAACTAATTGAGTGATGTATTCATGGCATGAAAACCGTTCATCAAATGTGTGACTTGAATTTTCCTCCATTACACGATAATCATTTCGATGGAACTAATTGAGAATGGACGTCTAGGTGCACTGTGCAATTTAAGAATGGTCGTCTACCCTTGATTAAGATAAAAGGTGCAATGTGCACTTTTTCTTCAGTCCAGTGTTGAGCTTTCAATTATACATATTCTAACTCTTTTTCGTCATCACATTATACATGTTTTCTATGATAAAAAAATCACATCTAATCAGTGTTGTTGTGATTATAGGAATAAGAGAGAGATGTTATTAATTTGAGGTTAAAGATACAGGAGAGGACAAGAGGGGGAGTGAAGAATAAAGGATGAAAGGACAAGAGGGGGAGTGAAGATACAGGAGAGAAGAGAAGGAAAGAAGAGAGAGATTAGGCCAATAGGGAGGCCAAACCGGTCAAGACCGGTCATCCAGGCAGGTCTGACCGGTCAAGATCGGTCGGCCACCCAAGCTGCCCTTTTACACAGCTATTAGACCAGCATATAGGTGAGTTCGACCGGTTAAGACCGGTCGGCCATATCCAGCAACGAGTTTGCAGAATTTTTGCACTTTCTATTTTCGATTTTTAGGTTTCCTAGTGCGTGCAGGACATGCGGTTTTGCGGTTTTTCCTCACACTGGCGATGCCTCCGAGCTATAAAAGGACACCTACAACCTCTTCCTAATCCATCTAGCAATGTGAGGAGCGAAAAAATCAAGACATACTGAGGCTTCCTAGCCTCCTAGAACTAGTTCTTCTTCTTCTAGTTCTATTTATAGTTTTTCTTTTATTGCTTTCTTTTAGTTAACTCTCACCTAGAGTTGAGATGTGAATCTTCTAATTTTTAGTTATGGTTTAATCCTTTGATTTCAAATTATGGTTTAATGCTTGAACACTTCATGATGGTTTGAATAAAGTTGATAGTTTTAGATAATTCAAGGAATTTGTATGCTAAGTACATGAGTTATTGTTGAATTTCTGAGATTAATTAGAATGGTTTATAAGTTATTGATTGATGGAAGCTTTTGATTCAAGTTCTCCATGATTCAAACAGTGGAATACCTATTAGAATTATGATGGAAAGTTTATGTATCTTTTGTAGAATCTAAGATAGGTTTGTTGCTCATTGAAGTTGGTTTAATTGGAATTTTAATCGTTGGTTGTAGTCGAATCTAGTGACAGGATTTGACGAAAGCTATGGTTGTGAGTCTCAACTAGATTGGATAGAGGCTTGGCCTATACAATTGAGTGTGCCTAAGGCCTGAGCTTGAGTGAGGGAATCAAATCAGTAAACACCTATCGATTTCAGATTATTTATGTGCTTTGATTGTTATATCTCCCAACTGGATAGAGATAGAACTTCGATTCTAGTTATGCTTGAATCAAATCATTGGATTGAATATAATTAAAACTAGAAGAGGATCCTTGATGCTCTAGTCTATTCCTAATTTCAAATTTCTTATTTAATTCTTAAAAACTGTTTTTCCAAAATCTTCTTAGATTCAAGTTATTAGAGTAGTTGGAATTGTTTACTTCTTTCCTTGTGGATCGACCTCGGTCTTACCGAGAATTATTACTACATCGCAGCCCTGCACTTGAGGCAAGCGAACATCCAGGAGATCCAGACCCTTTATCTAGCAGGAATAAGGTTTCAGGCTCAAAATCAGGCCTTTTTTTTGGTGTTCCATGTTCTGTGGCCCACCTGAGTGTTGGACCAGGCTGTTTTTTTTTCTTTCTATTATTTTAACTGATGGTAATATGAGCTCACTCATTTGACCACCGAGTTAGCGATGTAGGACAAGAACCTCTGATAAAGGGCCTGGATCAAGCAAATTCTTATCACACATGGACCAAAAAAAGATAAAGGAAAAATCGACAAAAATTGACACTTTTGTTATGGGCCAAAAGAAGGCAGACTATAGATCGGCCATACTTTTTATTCAGGAGGAATTATGGGACGCATAGCATATGGATTCCAATTGAAATTTTGTTTTGGGGTGAATCAATCCTCCGTTTCACTATAAAACGCACGGTTACAGTAGAAAAATGAAAATTTTAAAAAACCTGTTATTTTTAGAAATTTTGAATTTTAGTTTGTTTAGTTTTTGTTTATTTAAGAGTTTTAATTATATTTAGAGTCTAATATTTCTTCCCAGGGTTTAGTTTATTATTTAAAACATTGTAGAGATGATTTTATTATTATTCAATTAATTATTACGAATTTTTTAAAAATTATTTCATTTTTATCTTCTCGTGGACTCAAGAACACCTTGTGCATTCAAGGTATCTATCAGGTGGGGAGATAGTGATCGACCTACCACGTCCTCCCTGCGTTAGTCTCTCTCACTTGGAGAAAACTCAACCTCGAGTTTTGCCTTAAGTTATGGTGGAGATTCGCTTTCATCTTTTGGCCCATAACAAAAGTGTTAATTTTTGTTGATTTTTACTCTATTTTTTTTCGATTCATATGCGATAAAAATGTGCTTGATGCACGCCTTTTATCAGGGGGGGTTCTTATCCTACATCAGTTGGATGTTCTGAAAAAGAATAATATGGGCCCCACTTCTGCTTCCACCATAGATAAGCTTACAATGGTATTGAAACCACTAGAGCAGACCTCTTGTTATAATAGAGATCCACTCTTGTTATAATAGAGACCCATGAGATAAGCCACATTGTTAATGAAAAAATAAAATAACAGAAAACTCTTTAGGTAGAAAAGGTTGAAACGTGGCAATTTAAAAGGAATTTTGTCTTCTTTTTCTCCATTCCTTTGGCTATGCCCCGATATTGCGAGGCCCATTGCATAAACGGTTTTCTTCCTCCTCCAAGATAATATTTAAAGTCACCAAAAACAAAATCTAAAAACAGAAATATTGTTAAAAATAAAAGTAACTTATCCATTTTAACTCATTTGATGTACTTGAATAAGCTTAGATTTCTAAATCAGCATAAAAAAAAAAACTAAATTATTTAAATGAATAAAAAGTAATAAAGACAGAACTTACTAAGAAGAATAATTTTTAAAATAGAACAAAACTTTAAAACAGAAAATAACCTTCTTTAGCTTTAATTTATACTATCCTATCACTCCATTAAATCGTACAGCTAGGCAGAAACAAATATAAGTTTTTTCAGTTGTACATTTCTTTCATGCATCATGACCCATTCGGTAAGTCATTAGTTTTTTAGTTCATCTACCAAATGTGGCCACTTATATAGATAGCGTGCATGATGAATGCATGGAAGTTACTTATCCAGCATTCATATCGTTTGTTCGGTACTATCATGAATAAGGTGTGCTTAAAAAATCGAACTGTGCTGGTGATCCAGCATTCATAGTTGTTGATGGGAGGACTCTTGAAGGATGCAGATAGGTGTTTAAGAAATAGCCCAAATTCCTTAAAGTAGTAAAGGGGGTAATTTGACGGCTATGATTTGGCCATTAACAGAGTTAGCTTTGGACCAGGCTACGGTCAGTCCAAGCCTGGCCCAAATAGTAGGACTTAAGCCAAAAATCAACCTGGGCCCATGACAGGCCAAATGACCATGAAGCCAACTATAAGTTAATAAATGACCAAGTCCGAGTCAGGTCCTAATCAATACCCCTATCCATAGTTCAAGTGGTAAACCGAGTGAAGATTCGTTTCAACACTTAGGTCTTGGTACAAGTGGGGGTTGTTCATAGGGCTATAAATGGCCCCGATGGGGTACCCAGACCCAACCCATTTAGACCCGACCCAAACTTGACCCATTTGTTAAATGGTATGGGTCTGGGTCTAAAAATAGACCCAATTGCTAAATGGGTCTGGATATGGTTTTCTTTATATTAGGCATGACCCGATCTGACCCGACCTGAACCCATTTAGTAAATGAGCAGGTTGGATTTATGTTCTAAGGGACCCATCCCGTCCCAGACCTGATTTTAAACCCAGTAAAAATACTTGCATACCAAATCCAGACCTAGGCCCATTAGACCCGACCCATTTATAAATGGGTCTAGGTGGATCTCCCTCCACCAGGCCCAGACCTATTTATAAATGAGTCTAATGGGGTTGACTCAGACCCGGCCCAAACCCACCTATTTATAAATGAGTCTAATGGAAAAACGTGGGTCCGTTCTTGGATGGGAATGATCACATGCGTAGGAGCTGTGGGACGCCACTTTGATGTCCGGGTGACATCCATACCGCCTATCAATTTTGCCAATGTGAGCCAATGTGAGCCCAAAATGAGGCAGATCCAAAACTCTAGTGGGCTACATGGTGTTGAAACCTTCATGGGCACATTGAATTTTAACCTCATGGGCGGTTTGGATGGCATATAAATATCATGGTGGGCCCAGGAAAGTTTCAAGTGTTGCGTCTCTATCTACAGTGTTTCCTGTCGTGTAGTCTACTTGAATTTTGGATATGACTCATTTTCGTGCCCATATTGGGACATGTGCTCGCGAAACTGATGGACGGTGCGGTGGGCCACCAAAGGGAGCTGACTATACTCATGATGCCTAAAACCTGTATATCCACTTTTTGTGGCCCATCTAAAATTTCGAGCGGCTCGAGTTTAGGGATTTACTTTAATCCAGCTGGAACTCACCTGATGAGTTGATGACTGGATTACATGACATACAAAGACCACGTTGGACTCCATAGTCTATCGGGAACTTTCTTTGGTGGGCCATTCTCATCTTTTCCATTTGGTGTGGCCCACCTAAGTTATGAATCATGCTGGATTTTGGCATATGGGTCTAACTTTGGAGGTCACATCTAAGAGACGGGTTGGATGGTACTCGCACATAACAATAGGTCCCATATAGCTCGACCGCATGATTTCATCGTTGCCCATCTTGATGGGGCGTGGATTGAGGGTTGAACGGCTGCAGTGAGAAAGCAATGGGCTGAGGGGTAGTCATGTAATTGTGTGATGTAATTCAATACGTAAGTAGCAGTTAGTCATCTATGAAAGTTTGAAAAGCATTTGCATCTATGAATATGAGAGTGGTGTACCTTACACCAGCGACTTGGCTGGTGTATTGACATCAGCAAGTTATATGGCCCCACAAAGAGGTATGTGTCATATCTAAACCGTCTATTCATTTTTCTAGATCATTTGAAGGCTTTATATAAAAAATGAGATGGATTCAAGGCTCAAGTGGACCACATTGCAGAAAGCAGTGGAGATTGAACGTATACCATCCAAACCTTCTAGAGGTCACAGAAGTCTTGGATCAATCTGATATTTGTTTTACCTTTTATCCGGGTCGTGTGACCTTATGAACAGTTTGGATGGACAATAAACATCATGGTGGGCCCTTGTAATATTTTAACGGTGAAAATCATGGGCGCAAATTAGGTGTTACCCCGGAACAGCTTAGTGGGTGTTACCCTAACCGTGTGGGTCCCATATTGATGTAGTTTTTATATATCTAGGCCCGTCTATCTATTTTTTCATATCATTTTATGACGCGATCCAAAACCCTTAGAAGATCCAAATCTCAGGTGGACCATACCACTAGAAATAGTGATGAATAACCATTTAAAATGTTTTGTGGGCTACAAAAGTTTTGGATCAATCTGATCTTTATATTTTCGGTTCATCAAGACCTTATTGACATTATCAAGAGCTTGGATTGAAAATAAACATTACTAAAACCTTAAGATGGGCTCTTTGAAATTTTTAATGGTGTGGCACTCAATCACACTGTTTCTAGTGGTATGGTTCACTTGAGATTTGGATCTTCGTAATTTTTGGAAACTCATCCTAAAATGGTCTGTAAAAAAGGATGGACGGAGTGGATATACAAAACGTCATCCATGTGGGCCATACGGCAGGGGTAGCACCCACTAAGCTCTTCCCGGGGTAACACCTAATTCGCGCCCGAGAATCATTGTCTTGTGTGGTCCACTTGAGCTTTTGATATGACTCATGTTTTGGATCATATTCTAAAATGATCTTGCCATTTAGATGGACGGTGTGGATATGTTAAATACATTATTGTGGCCCGATAGATTTTTGAACATTAGTACAAACACACTGCTCGAGGACTGACAACCTCACCTGGGTCGCTGGTGTAGGCTTCACCCGCGAATCCACTTCCAGATGGCAGAGATAGCGTGCTAAAGAGAGAAGGCTGAACGGCTGCAGGGGAAATGCAATGGGCCGATGGGTCGTTTTCATATTTTGCCCTTTTCCCACCATTAATATGGGATGGGTACGTGTCTGTGCGAAGTAAGAGACACGGAATAGGGTTGCGTAGCCTGAGTGAGTTGGTATTGAAAACTCAGTACGCTTTTATTGTACTGAATAAACTCAGTTGGGCCACCGTGTATGTTTGTGGTTTATCCACGCCATTCATCCTTTTTTGCTTCTCATTTCAGGCGTTGAGACAAAAATTTAAGCAAATCCAAAGCTCAAGTGTACCATACAGCAGGAAATAGTGTGGGAATAATGATTTGGACCGTTGAAACCTTGATAGGTCCAACAGTGATCTTTATTTGTCATCCAATCTGTTCATAAGATCACAAAGAGATAGATGAAGGGAAAACCAAAATATCAGGTTTATCTAAAACTTCTGTGGCCCCGAAGAATTTTTCTACGGTAGATACTCAATTCACACTATTTCTTATGGTGTGGTCTGCTTGAGTTTTTGATATGCTTCATTTTTTGTCCTAAGCCCTAAAATTATCTGTTAAAATGGGTGGACGGAGTGGATAAAATAAATAAATCACTGTGTACCCCATAGATGATTTTGTAAATAGCTGAGAGAAGAGCCGATTAGGTGAGATCCCGGCCTCACTCAAGACGGTGCGGCCCTCACAGTGAGGTTCCATTGGAGCCCACCTTGATGTATGTTTTATGTATCCATGCCGTTCATCCGTTTTTTCATATCATTATAGGGCATTAAGATAAAAATTAATCAGATCCAATTATCAGGTGGACCATACCATAAGAAACAGTGGTGATTGACCATCCTACCATTAAAAACTTCTTAGGGCGCACACTAACGTTTCTGTAGTTTATATTTACAATCTAATCTGTTGATAAGGTCACATAAGCCTTAATGAAGGGAAAAAACAAATATCAGCTTGATCCAAAACTTTCGAGTCCCATTAATGGTCAATAACGACTGTTTCTTATGATATGGTTCAATGAATGATTATATCTTCTTCATATTTGTCATAATACACTAGAATGATCTGGAAAAAAGGATGGACGGTGTGGATATAAGATATATACATCAAGGTGGGCCCCACTGTAATTCACGGTAAGGGCCGCACTCACCTAATCGCTAGAGTGAGATTGAGGTATTTTATTGCAACCTTTTGCATGTCGGTTGGTGAGTCTTTATTGCAATCTTTTGGTAACTGTGGTTGGTGAGTTTTTATTGCCAATGTTATTCTTTTGTGTATCTGCTCCATTTTATTGCTTTTCCGTTCTTTAGCTTGTTTTTGGTTTTCACTAGTGTACGAAGAAACTAAAAAGAGGGGGGGGCTGCAGTCGTGTTGTGGAATCTCTTATGAATTTTTTTGTTTTCTAATCATCTAGACCGTTTGACGCGGATTACGAACCTAGGTAGCGCCCACTGTGATGTTTTTGGTAAATCCACTCCGTCCATCTGCTTTGTGAGATCATTTTAGGAGATTATAAAAAAAAAAAAAAAAAAAAGGAGAGCCGGATCCAAGACTCAAAGTGAGTAAAAAATGTAAGGATTGAAAGTCTTCATGGGGCCACAGAAGTTTTAAATCAGGCTAATAATAGTGTTTTCACTTCATCCTAGTAGTAATGACGTTATGAACGGTATTGATGGTATATAAACATCACTGTGTATCCCAAGGAGGTTTCAACGGTAAGAAGTTCCCTACCCACCTTTTCATTTATTGCAGCCCAATTGAGTCTTGGATCCGGTTCGTTTTTATTATAATATCCTAAAATCATCTCACAAAGCGGATGGATGGGGTGGATTTCTCAAAACATCAAGGTGGGTGCTAGGTTCCTACACAAGGCTTTCGCAGAGAATCCGTGTCCGTTCGTGCGATGGGTCTCACAGCCCAAAAGGTCCAATTAGGGGTGTCAATGGTCCGGGCCGGGCCTGGGCCTGGAATATCAGAATTTTGAATAGGGCCAGCCCGAAATAGTGTAAAATTAGGGCCGAGAGCTACCCAGGCCCGGCTCATTGACACCCCTAGGTACAATATCTTTTATTGAAATGTTTATGCCCTTTTGACCTTTGGACGGTTCTTATTTGAAGATACCGGATGGTTGAAATATCCCCATTCATGGTGAGGACCATCATATTAACAGTTTGAGCCGATGAAAAATGACCCCAGATCTTACATTCAACTGCAGTGTACCTCGACTAGTACTGCCCCCTAACAGGGTGGTGGGTTGCATGACTTGAAAAGAAAAAAAAAAAGCTGCAGTGTACCTCGAAAGTGATAATCTTTCCCATGCACAATGGGCCGGGTTAGGGCCAGGCCAAGTTTTGTCCAAACCCAGCCCGCTTCTCTCAACTTACGTCCAAACCCGGCTTAGACCGTGACGGACCACAATAGTCTAGCCCAAGCCCCGCCCAAGATACAAATGCAGGGCCCGTCCTAACCATTCACATAAAGAGAGAAATTATCCTTTAATCCCATGCTTTTCCATATATATAAACAAAAAAATCACCATAGCTATAGAAAATAAAAAGAATTTTAAGAAGGATATGAATTTTTAGAATTTTTTTTTTTTTTTTGTATAATATTTAAATTTTAAAAAGAGGAAAAATATTATAATTTAAATTTTAAATTAAAAATTTATTTGGGTCGGGCCAGGTTATCGGGCTTTTGAACAACCTACTCGAAGTCTAGCCTGTTTGAAAAATGGGCTTATACTTTGGCCCAAACCTAACCCGCAGACCTCATACTCTAGTGCAAGCCCAGCCCAATGCGGGCTCAGCCCAAAAGCCTGTCAGGCCAGCCCGGTCCTTTAACAGCCCACATTGGTCTATAATTGAAATAAAAAATTAAAATAAAAAAGACCACTCCATTGTTGAAAGCAATATGATTGTATGCGTTTGGTTTGCCCATCCCAATGGCTTGTATTGTGAGTGATTAAGGGCATTTTGGGTAATTAATGATGCATGCGATCAAATTTCTTATAGCCGTCATTTTGTAATTGGTTTGCACCTTCTATTTCTCGAGGACTGACGTTGCATGGTTTGTGGTTTTATGCTAGGGTACTTTTAGAATTAAAAAATCATGGCTGTCCGTTTCATTCATTGGATATGACTCATTAGGATGAAAGAACTCGTCAATAATCGCAGTATCTAGAGCTCCGGTGGACCGTACTCCGTGAAGTTGGAGTTTTTTTTTTTTTTTAATTACTTTATGAGGTGGTCCACCCGAGCGTTGAATCAGCCTGATGTATGGAATAAAGGCCAAACAAGTGTGATGCCCTTGATGGACGGCTGGATTTCATGATGTTGAGTCGTTTGGGAAAACTATCGTCTGGTATGTGTGACCTCCACTCTGTACACGTCTGCTGGGTTTACTGTGTTGTGCCTTGTGATAGCCACTCCGTCCACTGAAGTGAGCCTCTTGATGTTAGGCACTGGGCCCAAAATCAACTTAACAGTGTCACACCACAAGGAATATGATGATTGGTAAAAACCATTTAAGTACTTTCCTGTGGGAACAGCCATGTGGGGGTATAATATACCATCCAACCCTTCCATAAGGTTCACCTCACTAGGATAAGCGGCACACTTCATGAATTTTTTAGTGATTTTGTGTCATTTTACATTATTACATATGGGGTGGTCATCTTGGTTTTGGATAATGTTGATTTTTGGGCCGTAATGTGACCATGAGATGACTCCCCTAATGGATGGATTGGACTTCACACAACATGGTGGGACCTACAGCCTGGTTGATGCAGCTGTTGGGGTTATAGGAACAACATGTAGTAAGGCATAACTAAAAGGGGCGAGCATCATCATTCTTCATGTTGTAATAAAACGAGGTCAATCAAATGATTAGGAACCGATAATTTTTGGGGAGCAGATTAGATGGGGCTGGGCTTCACCAAACACAGTAGGCCCTAACTGTAAAGCCCACCTTGCTATATATATATATATATATATATATATATATATATATATATATATATATATATATATATATATATATATTGTATATCCACGCTGTTCATTCATTTTGATAGCTTATTTTAGAATATGAGCTAAAAAAACGAAGCAGATGCAAATCTTAAGTGGACTGCAAAAGCTTTTTGGTGTGACAAAAGTTTGAATCAAGCTGATTTTTTTTTCCCTTGGTTCAGTTTTGGGTGACCTTGATTATCAACAGTGCCTTGCCTGCTAGCCCAGCTGGAAGACACCTAGGTGTTTCAATAGCAGGTCTCAGGTTTTGAGTACTAAGGAGACACACTAACCCCACTGGTGGGTGGGTGCGTCATGTGACCACCTGTGTGGATGCGTTGCCTGTCTAACCCACACACAAAAAAAAAAAAAAAAAAGAAAAAAAAAAAGAAGACCTTATCAATAGGTTATGGCAAATATAAACATTACCCTGGGGCATTACAGCTGTCCCTGAAAATTTTTAGTGGTGGACGTTTAATCACGACTGTTTCTTATGGTATTCTCCACCTTAGATTTGGATATGCTTCACTTTTTTGCCTTGGAAATCATTAACGGTGGACCGTTAAATCACCACTGTTTCTCATGGTATGTTCCACCTTAGATTGGGATCTGCTTCATTTTTGAGCTCATGCCCTAAAAGTAGGGGAGCTAACATACAATTAATAGATAAAGGGTGGCTAACAGTGTGGGTGTGTTTACTAACAGTGGGATGTGTATACTAACAAAAAAAAAAAAAGTCCAAATCTTCTGTTGGCTGCCATGCAGGGAAACCCTATTTGAAGCATTTTCATTGCTCCACATCACACTGTGTGATCAGGTTGCACTGTGGGTGTAATATGGTTGCAAACCTATGTGATGATGTGGACCAATAAAAAGGCTCCAAACAGGATTTTTCTGTTTGGCAGCCAACAGAGGATCCAGATTTATTAAAAAAAAAAAACCAATCACCAAACACACACCAAATTTCCCAATATAAAATTGCTCCCTAGAACCACTAATTGTTCACACCATGTGTTCCAACTGAGTTTTTATAACTGGCTGATATTTGTATATTTTTTCATCATAAACTTATGGTTGGCAACCTAATTCCCACTGCTCCATGTGATGTGGCCCATTTCCATATGAGTAATGTATTTAGCTTTTCTTTTCTTTCTTTTCTTTCTTCTTTTTTCTTTTTTCTTTTTTAATCTCAGGCTTAACCCCCACTGCATGGGCATTGGAACCCATGACTTCGCTGAAACTCATAGAGTCTACCACTGAGCCACAAGTCAGGACCCACATCGAAGATAGAACCTGATGGATGGACAGAGTGGATTATATATTTATAACATGGTAGGGCTCACAAACTCAGGTGTTTTATGCACTTCGTAAAATAGGCACAGCAGGCGTTTTGGTCCAAAGATTGATGGCTCTGTTTGGAAGATATTAGTAAACATAATTCACCATTTTCCTCCTATTTTAAGTATCTTTGAAAGCCAACGACCTCATGCGTGGGATAATCTTTTGCATCTTTGATCTTCTATGATGGCGTGAAAGTAGAAATTCTCTGGGCCCCGGGCTCCTTCGTGATGTTTGTGTGACATCCAATCAGTCAATTTCAAATAGACACACCATATTAGGACGTGAGCTAAAAAAAACAGGCCTGTCTAAAACTCAAGCTGGCCAGATATAAATGTATGAAACCTTATTATAAGGCAAACCAAGGTTTGGATCATGCTGATATTTGGTCTTTACCTTCATTTTGGATGTACACTATGAATGAGTTGGAAGGCATATAAACATGATGGATGGCCTAGAAAGCTTTCAATGGCCATCATTCTCATACTTGCTTTTACCTGCAGTATGGCTCATCTCATTCTTCATTATGTATTCATTTTATGAGGAAATGACTTATAGTCATAATGGAGGGCTTAGGAAGTTTTAGTGGAAGGTGTTCTCATTTCCACTTGTCCTCATGGAGTGGCCCACTTGATTGTTGACCTTATGTTTGAGATCACGTCTTAACGTGAGTTGCCATATTTAATAATTAATTGGGTAAGGATTGTTGCAGCAAGGGGCTATATTAACCCAGTCCAACGATAAAAGAGCACCAGTGAAAAAATTCGGTGTGCACATGTCAGACTTAGGATTCACAAAAGTAATAAATTGGAGATACATATAATGATTGGAGTAGTTATCAAACACACTTCATAGTGTCTCACAAAAAATTTGCTGTTGAAGGAGCAACATTTCTCTTGAAAACAATTTACATCCAATCCATTGTGGGGGCAAGGAGATGATCTGCCCTCGTTGATAGATTGACAAGTCGCACAACAAAGTGGACCTGGTGATGGGGGAAGTAGATTGGGTAGGTGGTGTTGGGCACTGTGGGGCCTACCATGATGTATGCATTTATCCATGCTATCCATCCATTAAACAAACTCGTTATAGGACATGAGCCCAAAAATGAAGCAGATCAAAGGCTTAAGCAAACCAAGCCGCAAGAAATGGTGGTTGTTGTGGGTAAATTCAAACTGACCTTAGGTCACGAGGAAAGTTCATAGTCCCACGGGCCCAGGTACAGGTCCTCAAGATCATGCACTAACGCCGGACTTTAGATGGACAACCATGACAAGAAAAAGAGTCAATGACAAGAACTGAGGCCGACCTGAGACCATCAAGCCGAGGACTAGAACCAATGTTACGATAGGCCGACCTAACCCACAACTGCCATAAAGGCACGCGACAATCCAAGGACGACTTCAAAGAAGACAGAACGCATCTCCCACCGGCCCAAGCGTGATCCACACCTCAATAATCACGTCGCTCTCCACGAGTGGCACCCATTAATGTGGCCATGATCATGGCTTTCTACAGCTCTTTAAAAGCCATATAAATAGAGGCATGTACCCACATCATAAGGTATGGACAACTCCTAAGCACTCTGCCTCTATGCTCCTCAAACATTTGGCCTAACTTAAGCATTGAAGGGCTAATAGTTGAACCCCGTCCACCCTAAGCATTCTCTGGCGATTTGCACGCCCAAGAGATCTTCCAATCCAGATCCAGTCATCTCAAGAGATCAGAGGTAGCAGTTCGCACAGTGGTGAAGGTCACGTCATCTCATCTGTTGACCAGTTTTCAAGCGTCGTTTATGGGAACCAGCAAAATGTGTTCTCACCATTTCTAAGTTCGACACAGGATTCTAGGTCTTCCTCTCCTTACCTAATGGCGAAGAAGAAAGGGAAAGTTACAGCTGAGCCCTCCCACCAAACTTTGTCCAGGGAAGAGTAAGCTCCCCAGCCGCCTTCTCTACCTAACTAGTTCTCGCTGACCACGAGCCAACGAAGGTCACAAAGCAAGAAAGCCCGAATAACTTCCGTTGAGGAGCAACTCGACACCTTAGCTCAACACGTGGCCCATCTCACGACGGTGGTATAAGCACGAGGCTGGATTGACATACGCCACAGGAGTACAAGCCCTCAGCCAAAACCACCGAGCTGAGGTGGAGTGAGGCCGAACTGAGCTTTTAGAGCAAAGAGGCCGATCATGCCTCGATAGGCTGACTAAGCCCCATAGGCCGATGAGGCCAAAAAGGTTAATCAAGCCCCAAAGCCCTAGACCAAGGGTCAAAAAATTGACCTTGGCAGTCGGAATAGACGTAAATTAAGAGTCTAAAGACCAACCTGGGCACTCGGAATGCCCAAAAAAGTTAGACCAAGCGCAAAGTGTTCAAAGGAGACCTTCGCCACGCCCTAGACCAATAGTTCAAAGAATCGACCTAGGTAGTCACAGACATCTACATGGCGACCCTAACAGTTGGCAAAGCCTATGAGGCCACCCATTCAGGTTGACCTAATACAGTTGATAGAGCCTACGAGCCACATCTACAAGCTGACCTTAACAGTTATCAGAGCCTACGAGGCCACCCCTTCAGGCCGACCTAATACAGTTGGCCAGCCTATGAGGCCATGTTACCAAGGCGACCTGACCAGTTGGCAAGATCAAGCACAAAATGTGCCTAAGGACAATCTGTCTCCGAAAGACCTATCCATGGAAGACATGCCGAGGACGAGCTGCCCAAGGAGATCGGTCCAAGGTCATTCACATAGTATAAGTAAGCGACCGAAATCACCGAACAAAGGTGGAATGAAGCCGAGCTCATAGATCAACTGATTCCAAGCAGTAGCAGAGTCTCAACTAGGGGAAACACCTACAGAGGCCAGAGGACGACCTCAACTCTTAAAAGGGAATCTACATCGCCAAGCATGATCCTACGACAATTCAATGTTTATGCAAAGGTAAGCTCATCCATTTCTCTTTACTCCCAAGCTGAGCAAGTCAGGCTCGAGAGTAGGGGGCTTCTGTTGTGGGTAAACCCGAGTTGACCTCATGTCAGGAGGAAAGTCCATAGTCCCATGGGCTCAGGTATAGGTCCTCAAGCTCATACACCAATGTCGAACTCTAGACGAATGACCATGACAGGAGAGAGCCGAGGAGAAGAACTAAGGCTGACCTAAGATCATCAGGCCGACCTGAGACCACCGGGCCGAGGATTAGAACCGAGGTTACGACAGGCGGACCTAATCTACAACCGCCATAAAGATGCGCGACAATCCAAGGACGACTTTGAATAAGACGGAACACATCTCCTAACGGCCCAGGCGTGATCCACGCCCCGATAATCACACTGCCCTCCACGAACGACGTCCATGAATGTGGCCACGATCATGACCTTCTACGACTCTTTGAAAGCCCTATAAATAGAGGCATGCACTCATAGCCTAAGGTATAGACAATATCTCCCAAATACTGTCTCTACACTCCTCAAACATTTGGTCGAACTTAAGCATTGAAGGGCTAACGGCCGAACCCTGGTTACCCCCCAAGCCTTCTCTGATGATTTGCAAGGCCCAAGAGATCTTCCAATTCAGATTCAATCCACTTATCCCAAGAAATCAGAGGTAACACGTCGTATAACGGTGGAGGTCACTTCGTCTCATCTGTTGACCAATTTTCGACAACAACAACGATGATTAAGAAAAAGTACCTCTACCACACTTTCCAATAAATAAGATGAGGAAATATAATTTCCTTTGCCACTCTTCCTGCAAATTCAAATAAGCCCATGAAAGAAATTTTGAGCATGTGCAACTTTAGTGGGTGCCACCATTATGTATGTGTAAGATCCACACAGTCCATCCATTTTTCTTCATCATTTTAGTGCATGATTCCAAAAATGAGAGATGTCTCAGGTGGACCACCCCACTGGAAATAGTGGGAATTTGACATATAATGTTGAAAGCTGGCCAAAGAAGCTTATAACAAGCTGATATTTGTGTTTTCCCTTCATCCAGGTCAGATGGAAAATAAACGTTAAGGGGGGCATTAGCAAAGTTAAAGTTTCAATAGTAGTCGTTCAATCCCCACTTCTTTCTGTGTTGGGTCCACTTGAGCTTTGAATGGATGGCATATGAACATCACTGTGGAACTTAGAGAGGTTTCAACGGTAGGAATTTACCTACCCACCTTTTCCTTTAGTGCGGCCCACTTGTGTCTTGGATCCATCTCAGTTTCTATCCTAGGTTCCTAGCGCAGGAACTTCTTTCCATGTACCAATTTTGAAGAAGATTCAGAGCTAAAGTGGACACTGTTGAAACCTTCCTAGAGGCCACCCATCCAAACCGTTCATAATGGCATATTAACCTAGATAAATGGAAAATATAAATATCCGCTTGATCCAAAACTTCTGCGGCAGCCAATAAGTTTTTAATGGTATGATTTCAATCCCGGTCCACTTGATCATTGGATATGCCTCATTTTTGTGTTCATATCATAAAAATTACTGTAAAAATGGATGGACGGTTTGAATAAAACCCATACATCACACGCTGCCACGCCAAACAGTTTTTTTTTTCTTTTTCTTTTTCTTTTTTTTTTCTTTTCTTCTTGAGTTTTGTCCATGGAACCCGCGTCAGAACCCGCGTCAGTCTCCCATGCTCCAGAATTCTGTTTCCTGGTCGTACTTGCCGTGATTTTTCATGCATTGGAAATTTCTAAATTTGGTTACTATGATTTTATGAAATTTCGTCTTTATTGAATTCTCAAGTGAGGGATCCTAACTTGTCTCTTTCCCATTTAAATCAAAATAATGGTTGTGTGATATATGATTACTCTGGTGTGATTCCTCTGCTTTGTTTTGCTCAATTGGAATTACGTGTTTCGTGTTAGCAGTTGTCCATATGTATCGATGTTGATAGACTATGATAATTGCAATTTAACTGTTCTATGCCTATATTTTATTAGAATCCATTGAAACTGTAAATACACTAATTGATGGTGGAAACTAAACATCATACAGGCATAGTAGATGACTACATACATAGTTTGTCTCGGAGGACCCTAGAAGATGTATCTAGTAGCCTTGCTTTTGGATATGGGATTTAGCTATGCCTACCAACATGTAAATATCTTCCCAGGTGGAGGACATGGGTTGACAATATTTCAAGTATATACATTCCCTACCTAATGCATACATGTATTACATTCATTTAATTAAAATGTGCTGCATATTGCCTTTTGCTAACTTTAATTTATGTGATAAAACCTTGGTGAAAATTTTCACTAAGCTTGGCCAACTCACTTTTTATTGATAAAAAACCATACAGATGTAAATGTGATTGAACAAGTGGCATGGGAGTATGAAGATGCGGTCGAGCTGGTGAACGACCCACTAAACATGTGGCCTTATCTCACTAAAGAAAACATTGATGCAATAGATTGATTTTCAATTGTGCAGTTGAATTGATTTGATTTAAGTTTATAGTGGACATGAATTTATAATTCATGAGATGAAATGTTGAATGTTTCTTGAATAAAACCTCAAATGGGAGGGTCATTAGATGATTTATGGATTCTCGACAAGGAATGGAACTTGGTTTTGACGGCGTCTTTATACATAATGAATGCATGTGATTATGTCAATATTTTTAATTTAGACACACTTAATGTACAAGTTGCAATGTTGAAGTAGGGATTGGAATGCCCGCTCAGTCTCCAAATATTAGGTCATGATAGGGTTTGTGTGACCTTATCAATGGGTTGGATGACAAATAAACATGGCAAAACAATTGTGATAGGACTACGGGAATTTTTTTACTTTTGTGGGGTTGAATCATCACGCTTTCCAATAAGATGGTTCACCCGGGATTTAGATTTGCTCCAATTTTTTTTGCTCATGTCCTAAAATGATACGGAAAAAAGGATGGGCATCATAGAAATAGGATACGGATATCAAGATGGACCCATGGCAATAACTGCACCTAATCGGCTCCCCTGTACGCGGACACCCCAAAACACAATCCACACGGTTCAAAATCTCTGAACCAAAAATTTCACCAAATTAATATTAAACATATTATTTTTCTTCTAATTTGGACAACTTACTGCTAGCTATCTATTTGGTAAGCCATTAATTTGACGGTTATGATCACTCCATTGATGTTATTTTAGAGATATGCTCCATCTACGATGAGAACAAAAAATTGGATGGTGTGAATGTGGTAATCAGTGCAACGGGCGCGAATTAGGTGTTACCCCGGGAACAGCTTAGTGGTTGTTACCCTAACTGTGTGGGGCCCATATTGATGTATTGTTTATATATCGAAGCCGTCTATATGTTTTGAAATATCATTTTAGAAGATGATCCAAAATACTAAGAAGATCCAAACCTCAGGTGGACTATACCAATACAAAAAGTGATGAATAACCATTAAAAACGTTTTGTGGGCCACAAAAATTTTGGATGAATCTGATATTTACATTTTCCCTTCATCAAGATCTTATTGACATTATAAAGATATTGGATTGCAAATAAACACTACCAAAACCATACGATGGGATCGTTGGAAATTTTAATGGTGGGGCACTCAACCACACTGTTTCTAGTGGTATGATCCACTTGTGATTTGGATCTACATAATTTTTGGTACGTCATCCTAAAATGGGATTAAGAAACGGATGGACGGAATGGATATACAAAGTATCATCCATGTGGGCCATACGGTAGGGATAACACCCACTAAGCTGTTACCGTGGTAACACCTAATTCGCGCCCCAGTGCAACGTGGAGAGGAAGAGTCACCGCCAATTTTCAAATCTGTGCAAGACTAACACGGTAGTCTTTCCGCTCCAAAAATGCACGTTGGTTCGAACCGTTTTGAGAGGGAAAGAGAAAGGGACGAGAACCAGAGAAACCCTATCCCCAGAAACAAAGAAAAACCCCAAAAGAAGGAGTTATGTACGAAACCCTAGCTTCTCCTCTTCATCTCTCCTCGATTCCCAACATTCTCATCTCATCATCATGGCCATCATCGAAGCTAACATCTCAGCCCTCCGATCTCTTCTTCCTCCCCCATCCACCCTCCGCACTCGCTCCCCACCCGCAAGCCTCGATCTCAGCCGTCCAGATATCCAGAAACAGAAATCTAGCTTCCGATGCAAATCGACGAGTCGCGATAGCGAGAATGTAAGGAAATCTGCGTTCTACGATCCGGTTTCGACTCAGTTTTGGGAGGATGGAACTGACTTTTGAATCTGTGCAGGAATATTTGATAGATGCTCCTGTTTCAATTGGGGACGGATTCTCCTTCAGCGGAGGTTAGCTTCGGTTCTCTCTCTCTCTCTCTCTTTTGGAATTGGTTTATTGTGAGGAATTATCACGTTCTACATGCATAGCACTTGCGTGTGGTTAATCCAGACAGTCTGAATTATGGGTCCCAATGAAGATAGGGCATATCCTGAAAATCACACTTATCAGACAATCCTACACGTCCAATCAGTGGCTCTCAAATGGATGATTATAAAGGCAGATGGTCAATTATCCAAAATTCAACATGCAAATGTTCATTTGCCGTCAGCGTGATTGTCAGGCGATTCCCCCAAACCAGCAGGGTCCACATATAATTCATTGGCTTGTTTTAGATCCTATCTGAGATTCCAGATTTCTTTTGTTGAATTTTGGTAGGGTCTTTTTGGGTTCTACTGAATTTGGGTATTTATGCTGAAAGTCTTGTTATTTTATGGACAGGAAAATATTCAGATGGGCCAAGCCCATCCGATGAATGGTTTAAGCGTGGGAAGATTGTAAGTACCAACTTTTAGCCTTGAGTGTATTTTTCCTTTGTAAATGGTAATACATGAATCTTGTTGGTATGTATATAGGCGGCTGATTTCTGTAATCAGTTCACCAATTCACAATGCAACTAAATCAATATTTCAAAACTGGACCCTAGAATAATAATAGAGAAGTGACCCTAGAATAATAATAGAGAAGGAGATCAAATAGATGACAATTTCATTGACCCACAATGCAAAACTGGTTTGACTAGTTCAGTCCATCTAAAATCCATACCTACATTTAAAGGACCATAGATGTTGATGTTAACCAACTAGTCTCCTGATGCTAACATGGCTTACACTTTGACATCTTCTCATTACTCTGATCCCTTCTGGAGAAGATGTCTTTGAGAGTAGCCTCTCCTCGTCATGGGGCTTCGGAATTTAATATGAATAGGTGGAGACCTTATAGGACTTGTTAATGGGATTAATTCCTATTCCTCTGCCTCTACCTGACTGCAGTCTTCTCCCAAAATCTTGACCATCATTCTATTGCACTCTTCACATTAGCTACAGAGAGTACAGTCTCTGCTTCCACCTGCTTTGGAGTCTGGATTCTTCACTAGCACTTCACACACAGCCATATGACGATTCTGGTGCTTCGTTGTAAGTGGATTGTCTCGACAACTGTTCCCACACCCACACAGTTACCCAACTCTTTGAAAATCTGTTCTTCCTATGGTCAATGTGAACCTAATACCTGAATTCATCCCTTCTCACTACCATTCCAAGGATCAAAAGGGAACTAAGCACTCCCTCTACACTGGTGGTACCAAGAATAAACCAAACTGACTGGTGAGAACAGTGTCTATATTAATGTTTTTTCAAGAAACCAGACTGGTTGGGTGGAAAGTTCTAGCGGAACCTGTTCCCTGTTTTTACAGCAATGGTTGGTGACTAATTAGAAAGTAGGGTGAGATTGTTAGGAAGTGTCACATGTTAGTAAACTTGTATTGTTAGGATTTGTTGAAGCTATGGTATTCACTAGCCTAGTTTCTGCAAGAAATGCGGACCAGAGTCTAACTAAATTAATATGTTGTTGGTTGCGTAATGTTAAGAGGAAAAAGGTTTCCACATGTTTTGTGGTAGGCTGGTATTTAGTATGAAGAGTTTTAATAGGTAGCCCTGTTGAATGGAAGTTTAAGTGCAATTTCTTTTGTATAGCGAAGTTACTTCAGAGAAAACGAACCATATTTTGCATGGGCGGGCACATGGTTGATGTAAATGTTTGAGACTGGACTTCAACTCTTTTCTGGATGGGCACATTGTCAATCTAGATACTGGAGTATGACTGCCAGTTTAATGCTGTGAAAACCTTTGATGGGATTGACTACACTCACGGAAGCTAACCTACACCCAATAAAGCCTTAAAAACCCAAAGTCAGATTTATTAATGGACAAAGGGATTTTTTGGTGCAATAATTTAGACTTATTCTCCAGTAAGTTTTTGTTCTGGAGTTATGTAGTGAGCATAAACAGTCAAATCTGGAGTGCGTAAATTCAGGTGAAATAGATATGGAATATGATTGCATATAGCTGTATGACTGCTGAACATGGTATACCAAAACGGTTACATAACAACTGTTACGCTTTACGGAAAAATGACCTCTAACAGTCCTGAAACACACACACACACACACACATAAGGTACTATGCGCTCGACCGCATTTTAGCATCCCGTAAGGTCAAGCGCTGTCAACACATTAGCTGTCCGATGGTGAATTTTAAAATAAACGGTGAGATTCACTCGCTGCAGTAAAATAAGAAAATCGGTGAAACCGGTTATATAGGGCCAAGCAAATACATGGCCCCTTAAAAAGGGGTTTTATCCCATTGCAACCCTAGCCATGTGGCCTTATCTCTCTATCCCTACTAGCAGCTACCCCCACCTCCACCACCTCCCTCTCTCTATCGTTTTTCCCCCTCTTGTGATCCCACTATTGAAAACTCTCTCAATCTGGTTTTTCCCTGCCCTCACGCTCAAGCACACGTGGGAGAATCGAGGTTTTCGTTCTAACAATTTTTTAGTGACATTAGGGGTATTTCGGGGACGAAGAAGTGGGCATCTTTTGTGAATCCCGTCCATGTGTGCAAGTCTCTCTTGATTTGATCAGGGGCATTTTAATTAAACTTGCCTATATGGAGGGATTGGAATGTCTGAAGCAGTCTCTTTTGAGAAGGAGAGTGTCCCTTTTTAAGGAAAAAAAAAACAATGTTTCATGCGTCTTTTCTGAAATGAAATACCAACACAGTCGAAATGTTCTGTTCCTATAGTAAAAATGGAATCAACATCAAATTGGGATTTGATAATTATGGCAATTTTTGGTATCTTGCATCTTTGATTGTGTGGATGATTGTAGTTTCTTGGATGATTGTAGTAGTTTCTTGAGGGACAAGGGCTGTGTTTGGTTGCAAAAGTGAATTGAGTCACGAATGTTCTGTTTAATAAAGAGGAGATGACAACTATCAATGATGTTTTCTAGCATACATATTGATGACATAGCCCTCAACTTGCATTACATGCCATTTAACTAATGCATGGTTTCAATGTGGATGCTACAAAAGGAAATTACCATTTTTTTCTTTCTACTTTATAAGACTTAACAATTGCAATTCAATTCAATAGTGCATCCAAATACACCCTAAGCTTTTCTGTCAACTACTTTTTTTTTTTTTTTTTCAAATAAGAGCAATTCACATGATTCATCATCATCGTTGTTGCCATTGCCTTGTTTGGGGTTGGCCTTATGAATTCAATTTTGCAAGTCATTCCTATCCAAGGCCCTGTAAATGAACAAGCTAAACAAGGGGAAGGGTCTTCTTCAGTGGATGCCTCTTGTTCTTCTTTAGTCCCCATCATCTCGGAAGTTATTTCTTTTCTTACATTTGATTCTTTTGCACTTTCCCCCCTTTCTCCCATCCTTTGTATCCCTTTTTGCCACCTTGATCAATCCTCTCATATGCTTTTCAGGACCTTCAACCTCAATCAATGTTTTGGTCTTCACTGCACATGACCAAACCATCTCAATTTCTTCTCCATCATTGTATCTCATTGAGATTACTACTAGGCAGATTTGGTTGAACTCATTCATAATTATATCTTCCTAACCTTTTTACACTTCCATCTTAACATTTTCATCTCTGCAACACTCAATTGTAGCTCATGTTGCCTTCTAACTGCTCATAAGCATATTCGGTCAAATTGTCTTATAAAAATTTCCCAGAAGTTTCATATGCACAACACTCTAGAAGTCACATTATTCAAATAAGAAAAAGAAAAATTGATGATCTTATTTTATTGATTTGAATTGAACCATCACTCGTCAATGAGGGGTTGTCCACTCATGATCATATCTGGCCATGTTGTTCATGTCTTTGGAAAATTTGTGTGTCGTACTCGTATCATATCTGGCCATTGTTTTCACTTTATTATGCCATTAACTTCAGTGTTGAAAGTGGCCTGATATGACCGTGGTGGGCTTGCTATGATTGTAATTTATTGGCAAATAAGGCTTATAAAATGGTAAGCATTAGCTTGGCGGCAACACCCCTAGCTCATATGCAGAGAAAAAACCAAAAGCGTTAGCTTGGCAGCAACACCCCCAGCTCATATGCAGAAAAGAATATCTTAACATCCAACATTGCCTTGCATCTACACCCTGCACCTACACCTGAAAAAGAATTCACTGCATCTACACCTGCAAATACATCCAACAAGCAGCCTCTTCCTATGACGGTAACCAAACCCACCGCACGTATGCTAAAAGCCAGGACCAAGAAGATGCAACAACAGCATGCCAAGTCAACATCCATCCCACATTAAAAAAAAATCTTTCCACATTTAATCCATTTACACAATTAATGTATATTCATTCTACATTCAATCCATATATATGTAAAAGAAAAAAAAAGGAAAGAAGAAAAGTCCGGCATTCATTCCCTGTTCTAATGGAAGTGGGGGCTTGATATGACCATGGTGTATTTCACACTGCCCTTAATGGCTATGATCGGGTTTGCCTACTAAAGATGAACTCATTCCCACCATAAAAAATCTCTGATCCATTACGCCTTAAGAACAAATCCAAATGCAATGGACTTATATGTCAACAATGACAATTCCATGTACAAGATAAAAGAAATCCGCATTCAACTAATATACGCAAAAGATCCCTATTGTTTCACATTAATCATGCATTCAACCAATATACACAAAAAATTCACATTTTTTTAAATAAAACGGATAGTAATAAGGCAAGGCAAAACAATATCCCATACGAGGATAGTAATAAGGCAAGGCAAAACAGCATCCCATAATAAGCTCTTACATATATGAAGATTGCTCAAATTGTTCGGTTTATTATGCACTTCCCATATTCAAGAATTCAATTTGAAAGATACAATTTTCATCATCATCATCGTGCATATAGCAATCATAGGCTATGGTAAAGATCTCTTCAATTAACAGTAAAGGAACCCCCCCCCCCCCCCCCCACAAAAAAAAAAAAAGAAAAAAAAGAAGCTGCTATGATGCCTATGATGTTCTGTTCGCTCCCAACAATTTGCCTCGACTGTTCAAGGCTAGTAGCATCACTGCATTCAAAGTTCTCTAGAAGCATGAGATTTCTCTTTGGCATCTTTGTTTGCTAGATCCTCCAAATGTGCCTGCCATAACGGCCTGATGAGAAAGAACATAAATTCCTAGTAATCAAAGGAAGACATGGCCCCAAGCTCACGTTCCAACTGCTGCATGGCAGCAGGGTTCTACCTAATCCTTGCATCAAGTCTACAGAGCTCCGGACAAAAAATTCACATTCAATGCACAATAAAAAATAAAAATGAAAATAAACAAATCCACATCCCTTACACATTCAACCCATATACAGAAACAATCCATGTTCTTCCGCATTAATTCTACACAATCCACATTCATTCCACATTCTTTTTCAAAAAAATGTACATCACTTCGGGTGAGCTCTACAAAAAATGTAACTTTGTTGATAATGGGAAAAATATACATCAATTCTACAGAGCTCCACAAAAAATGTAACTTTGTTGATAATGGGAAAAATGTACATCCATTTGGGTGGGCTCCACAAAAAATTGGGCCTCACCTATCTTATAAGCCAATGAATAACATAAAAAAAAAAAAAAGCAAAACAAAAAAGACACCCAAGCCCCTCCCCAACAATACATGAGGGTTGGAAGAAGCACTTGACAACAAGCCCCTCCCCAACAATACATCAATAACAGGCCATCTGAACGACAACCAGCAACGGGTAAAAGCATATGTTTTACAGCAATAAAAAACCCGACAAGACCGGATGGATGCTGAGTCACACCCAACTCCTAAACCAAGTTGCCTACACCTACAAATGAGATCACTTTGCCCTTCATCCTCTCTTGCCTTGCACGTGTAAACATTCAACATTGCCCTCCATTTGCACATGCATCTGTAAAAGAAGTCATTGCATCTCTGCACGTACAAACACATCCAACAAGCAACCTCTTTCTGTGATGGTAACAAACCCACTGCACTTACATCACATGCATGCAAGACAACTGTTCAGTAATTCAAGCATACCACAAAAAAATGGATGTGCCCAATGTATGTATCAATATGTATATTGGAGTTGCATTTTTACAAAAAAAAAAAAGAAGTTATTCAACTTGAATCGATTAGAGAAGAAAGTGATGAAAGCATAACATTTTTGCCTGGATATAGAACAGTAGGATAAGTTAAATTCTGCAAAATTTATCAAACAGTACAATTGGGTCCAATGATCACAACAACAAGGAACATAATTCTTGTCATTGAATTAACATGTTTCAAATCCACAATAAAAGGGAATAAAAGGCAATAAATGATTTCATTGCTTCAGCTAAATCCATTAAAATCATTTGCAATGTAGGTCCAACAAGTAGTTTCTCCCTGTAATCAGGGACTTGGATTGACTACACCTAAAAAAGCATGGATGCATCATCATATATAGGCAATGGCAGCAAGTGATTGCTAAAAGTAAAAATAGCACAACTAGGCCCTGTTTGGTAAACACCTGAGAGAGAGAGAGGGAGGGAGGGATAGAGAGAAGGCTGCATGGCTAGGGCTGCGATGGGATAAAACCCCTTTTTAAGGGGCCGTGTATTTGCTCGGCCCCATGTAACCGGTTTTCTTATTTTACTGCAGCGAGTGAATCTCGTCGTTTATTTTAAAATTCACCATTGGACGGCTGATGCGTTGACAGCACTCAACCTTAAGGGATGCTAGTCGAGCGCATAGTACCATCCACACCCCCGCCCCGGGCACACACACACACACATTCGGAAAAGGGGGCCCGTAATGTAATGGTAACGGTGGTGGCTGTTACGGCAATTGTTACCGTTATAAAACACTTGCTGCTTAAGCTTGGTGAGTACAATGGTTTTAAGCATGGAAAGTAGGCTTTTTTTTTGTTGCAAAATATTACTTACCTATTGAATCTATGCATGGTTTTGATGCTTGTGTGGCATGCAGTGTAGGATAATTTGAATATCCTATCGCTGTGTTACATTGTATTGGTATTCATAGAAGAATCCTCTTTTAAGTGTTCTTTTGCTGTAAACGGTATGCTTTATGATCTATGTTATGCGTAGTTGAAAGCTCATCCTGTTCTTGATAGTGGTGGGAAGGCAAAGGATCCCATTTTTGGGCTTACAATGGGCGCTGCTTCTCAAGCCTCAGCTGATGTTTTCAGGTGAATTCAGCAGTCTATGGATTAGGAGGCTACCGGCTTAGTTGGAGTTGTACTCAGGAAACCTTCAAGCCTGGGATCCCGGTATTTATTAGCCATAGGTCTCCATGTTACTCAAAATCGGTTTTAAAATAAAATGGACTGTTTCTAGGATTTACCAACTGATATTTGAACTTTGTTTTTCTGTATGATAGATGGTTTTGCGTTGAAGAAGGAAGTGCTGCTAATCCTCCGGTTATGTTGATTCATGGGTTTCCTTCACAGGTAAGAATATTGTATGATTGGCAGTCTTTTTTTTTTTTTTTTTACCATGGATATTTCAAAATGAATTAATTTTTTCTCCCATGATCACGAACATATGGATCAATCTTTTGGTTAATTTTATTTCTTTGTAGTGAGGAATATATGGATCTTTATTGTTGTCCTGTTGTTCAAAAGAGGCTGCTCATGCTATAGTTTGTTCGTTTTTCATGAGGTGATTTGTTCTATTACTGTAATAATTATCAATAACTTCTGCATAATATTTGATATGAAATCATGGGGAGTGGTATATTAGGTGCCTACACACGCAAAAAAAAAAAAAGAAAAAAAAAAAAGAAAAAAGAAAGAAAAAGAAAAAGAAAAAGAAAGAAGAAATGAAAAAAAAAAAAGAAAAAGAAAGAAAGAAAAGTATAAGGAGCGCACTGGGTTATGAATGGTCCCATACAACAGGGTTCCTCCATTTCAACCATCCAAAACAGCTGATATCTTGTTGACGTTCTCCACCATGTAGGGCCAACTGAGCTCCCTTCATTTTGCAGCAGGTGTCCTTATATTTTCTCCAAATTCAGATATTTATGGAATTAACTCCCATCCACATCATGGGTTTGCATGTTCCCAAAGCTTGTAATGACACGTGGGACAATCAATCGTTGATTTGAACTGTTCCTTCATTCATACCCCATGAGTAAGTCATGTGAAAAAAATACACCGATTGGGTGATCCTAACCCTTTCAATGTTGGTCATTTTATTGTAACCATCCATCTGTTTTGGAGGCATAGATGATAGATCAGATGATAGCATCATCTGACCAAAGTGGTTCTTTGAAATCATAAGCAGTCCTCACGGGGCCTAATGAATAGATGTTTCAAAATGATGATTGTACCTACTTTTTTGTCTGCTTGTTCTTGATTGTCCATTTTTCATGCTATTGTGAATGGTTAGGATCATCCAATCAGTGTGATTTTACATTATGGCTTGCCCGTAGTGGCATGGAATGAGCGGACAGTCCAAATTGTGGATTGGCTGTCCCATGCATCATTAAAAGCTTTTGGGAGATTGCTAACATCCCTACGAAGGTGGGGGTGTTAGTATTCTGTACATGCATGCATGCATGCCAATAAGTTCCTTCATTTTGTTAAAACACGGATACTTTTTCCTCAATGCTTATTGGTTGGACTTATCCAAACCTTGAGTTTTGTGCTGAAACCCCACAACTATGTGTGCCATTTCCCCTCCTGTGGCATCTATTGGGTGACATGTTGATGTAAAGATTACTCTCTTGCAAAATCACTTCAGGTTTGTACAGAATCAAGGTCTGATGCCCCTTTCATATGATACAGTCCATCTAGGAATTAAATGGTCGTTTAGATCCATTGGTAAAGGATGGACAACAATTCTCATCGCCTAGTTATGAGCATTTCAGAATTTTTCTAATAAAAATCTGTAAAATATACCATTAAAAAAATCTTTAATGAATTGAAATTTCAGCTACTTTGATTAATTTCTAACAGTCCAAACACAATTTCATTCACTCGAGATGGATCTCCAGCAATTAGATATAAATTCTGGCAACTTTACAGCAATCAAAACTTTAGGGCCTGTTAGGAACTCAGGATTCTTTGAAAAAAGAAAGAGAGAGAAAAAGGTCCATTTTGATAATTTTACATAAATACATTGGCCCATCTTCTTACATGATCTGTTACATGGCCCATCTTACACATGCCTCTTTCAATGTATGGCCTTTTGCATTGGTCAACATCTGTACAAATGTGGCACATCATTCACTGACCATCGTCCAGTCACCCTTGGAATCTCTTTGATCCGGCAACATCTGTTGTAATTAATGGTTGTTTCTCCATTGAACGTCAACTTCTGGCTACTCATTTTAAATGGTCCATTAGTAGGCTGCCAGTCGGAAGGTTTGGATTGGGTTACCTTGGGGCATAATTAATGACATTGGAACCTCTCCGAGAATGGTCATGATCACTGGATCATTCTTCAATGCATACGAATCCAGTGAAAGCTGTTTTACTGTTCCCCGTGTGGTGCAAATCTGTCCCAATTTTAGTTTATGATTGTAAATCTTAGTAGATAGACCCTGAGTGATTTGCAACGTTTTGCCTGTAGCAGCTCGTGTACCAACCATTTGCCACGTGTAAAGTTAAGTCTGGAAGCGGTGGATGCGACTTTCGTTTGACCTCTGCGGCTGCCTACAAAGAGCCCATATACGTGGAAGCTCCTTGGTGCCCACCATGATGTCCCTGTAAGATCCGCTTCATCCATCAGTTTTGCCAGCCCATGTTACAACATGGACCAAAAAATGTGGTAGACCAAAACTGAAGGGGGCCAAGCCACAAGAAACACTGGGGATGGATACACCCATCGTTCAAACCGTCATGGTGCCTATTGTAATGCTTTTATGCCATCCGATCTGTTCACAAAGTTATTCTCATTAGGATGAATATTGAATGGTAAACACAAATATCCTAATCCAAAACTTTTGTGGCCCCTGCGAAGGTTTCAGTGGTGGGCGTTCAATCTCCACTGTTTCTCGTGGCGTGGTCCCCTTGAGTTTTGGATTTGCCTCAGTTTTTTGGCTCATGTCCTAACATGGGCTTGCAAAATTGATAGACGGAGATGTCACACCAACATCACGGTGGGCCCCATGAAGCTTCTGCGTATAGGGTCTCCCTATAGGCGGGGTCACAGGAAAGTGGCATCTAGAAGGGGCTGGTGTGAAGCTATGGGAAATGATATGGTGGAGCTGGAAGAACCCTTACATGGAAGAAACATCTCCTTGCAGGATATGTGGTTGAGTGATGTGCAAATCAGGTCTGCCTAGATGCAGGGCCTAGCATGGATGTTTTTTTTTCTAAAAAAATAACTCTTTTTTTGACAATCCTAGCTATCTAATCTTTGGCCATTAAAGAAAGTGTGGAAACCAAAACAGTTACGATCAAGCATGCAGTGGGATAATAATAATAAAAGTAATGGATAAGATTTCCTCGTGGGTTTTATTTTTAAAGCATAAGCCATCCGTCCTGTTACTAGTAAATGGGCGGACCTGATCGATATATCACGTTGCCATGTGTCCTAATAAGAGATTGCTCTAAAATGTTATGGTTCTTCGGACTTTACCGCATCATCTCCCGTCGACCTTGTCTTATAACATGGTGATAAAGAAACCCAACAACTCCAAATTTCATCTTACACGAAGGATAAGATCATCAACCATTACACTTTGGTAGTATACTAGGGATTCATTTCTGACAAGTGGTGCCCATGTTTACTGATCAAGGGAGATGGTTTCCTGGGCCCCACCGTGGATAGACTATAACCAAAAATCTCATGGGTAGGACAATCATAACCTCTCAATTTGTTGCCTATAATAATGTTGAAAGAGAAATAAAGGAATGGTAACTAGAAAAGGGCAGAAATTGGTGGATAGGATCTTCTGATCTAGGAGAACTGTGGCATGTTCCATCCATGGTGACATCAAATAGTTGGAAGGATCAGACCCCATACGTGTGCCTGCATGTGCATGTGTAAGAATTCACATGCATGTGAGAGGAACTCTCATATTAGCCCTGTCCTTTTTTATCCTTCATTTTTGGGAAACTCCATTTCTTAAGTCAGAGTAAGGAAACGAAAAAGGGCTAATTTTAAAGAAATTTGGTAAAAAGAGGAATCAACATTTCCAGAAAATCGATTGCATGTGTAAGAATCCACGTGTGTCTAAAACCCATCATCAAGAGAAGAACTCTCATATTAGCATGTCTCCTTTTTTCCCTTTGTTTTTGGGGAAACTCTTTTTCTCAAGTCAGTAAGGAAACGAAAAAGGTCTATTTTTGAAGGATTTTGGGAAAAGAGGAAACAAAATTTCCAGAAAATTGATAAAAATAAATAAAGCGAAGAGGGATTTTTGCAGAAATGTTGATTCTCTACTTTTTTCAGTGAATCCAAGCATGCCCTAAAGAAACTTGTAAATAAATAAAAAAGAAATCAAATGTCTGGTATATATATGGAGAGAAGTTTCAACTATTAATTATAAAAGTCATTGATTGTAATCAATCTATGTCATAGACTATTAAGTTCCTGATTATAATCAACCTATGTAATAGTCTATTACATTGTGTCTACGGGAGTTTTGTGCTCTGATTGCCGGTCCCAAGCCTGGATAAAGGAAGAGGATTGCATCAGGTTGGCAGCTGGTGCCAAACTTATGCCATGCTTCCAACATGAATCCTAACAATATGATATTCCAAACTCAGGCTAGGGCGTTCCCTGTAAGTGACACATTGCGTTGGAACCTGGAGACTTGATAACCTCAGGTGTAACTGAAGGTATGGCCCTTGATAGAGTGAAATGGTGGAAAAGATTCATGTAGCTGACTCCAATTAGTTGGAATAAGGCTTAGATGATGATGATGATGTAGTTTCGGCTTTCATGAACCAGGGTCAAAACTGAAATCCCTAAGAATGTCCGCACACTTTCTAAGTGTTCTCAAATCTATTCCTATGGTTGAATGAAACAGTCTTATGTACTTCTCTGGATGCCTAGGAATCCTTGCATTTGTCATTCCATCATTAGAATTTAGAATTTCAAAATCTTCAGAAAAACAAAGAAGTTCAATGCAAGTGGTAACTTGTTCGATATCTGATGCAATAGGCATTCGTGAATTCTTCACAGGAATAAAAAGTCATAAAACACTAAGAGAACAGTTCTTGAATTAAGCCCCTTAAAATGAAATTTGTTGATCCTCGAAAAGAGGGAAAAAAAAATCTATAAAGCACTTAGAGAACAATTTATTATCACATAAAAGAATTTTCTCAGTTATGAAAATGACATCAGAAATGCAAAGGTGTAAACCAATTATCAAATGTCCTATTCATGTTCAACTTCTATTATTCAAGCTGGTTTTGTTCATTTAGCATAGATGTTCTATAAAGAATTCTTTACTGTGTGATTTACTTCTAACCACATTAGGTCTTTGTAGGGTTTTTTCTGAAGGAGTTGCATCTCGGAAATATAGATATATTTTTTTCATTAACATCATCCTAATCTTTTTGATTTTTGAATCATTTAATGATAATTTATTGGAGGTGTATGGTTAAAAAATATGTTTTTCTTGGGTTCGATGGAGGAAACTAAGGAACCTATGCTAAGTCGCATCTCTTTTTATGCTATTAACAGGCATATTCCTATCGCAAAGTTCTTCCCACACTGTCAAAAGATTATCGTGCCATTGCTTTTGATTGGCTAGGTAATTCCTACTGTCACAACAGATCGTCTTTTCTAAGCAGGAAAAAGAAGAAGAAGAAGAAGTTACAACAGATGCTGTGGCCTAATTCCATTTTGTAGTGCACATTTAAGACATTCTATGTTGTTTCTTTATTTCAAGTATGCATGTGTGTGTTTGAGGGGTTCACTTATTTTATTGGTCATCGGTTGTTTTTTTTTTTTTTTTTCTTTCCTTTTTTATTTCTCAATTTTTGTACCATTTCAATCTTCCTTTAATTCATAGAGGCCTATTATTTATTCTGTAATTACAAAAGTTAAGATAATACATCGGTGCTTGGAATTTATTGCCATACCCAGGGAGACTCTCATTGTGAAAAAAATGATACTTACGGGAACCCTCAAGGTCAGAAAGACAAGGGAAAACTGAAACTTTTCTTTCTTTCTTTCTTTCTTTCTTTCTTCTTCTTCTTTTTGTTTTTGTTTTTGTTTTTGAAGCATGCAGTATGAGATTATTAGATTTGTTTTATGTTTTTATTGATTTGGTTATTTGTCCTGATAATATTGGTTTAAAGACTTGACCATGACCAACCAAATATGAGAGGCCATACTGTATAGTTAACACTTTAAAGAGTGCAGTTTCGGTTAACAAAATTCCATATATTTGAGGAAATAATATTATCTTTTATCAGCAATGTTTGAAGAAATATAGTTAAGAATGTTGGTTGCATGGATTGAACATTTATGCGATTATCTGGTCTCTCTAATATTCAGAAAGCTGAATATGAAATTTCTTACTTAAACAGTAAATGAAAAACTATATTACCCAGGATCACATCCGGGTTTTCAACATAAAATATTCTTTTGTACTCCCAATTCTAACAAAAATTAGTTTCACAACTTCCAAAAAAAAAAAAAAAGGAAATGTTTGTTTCACTTGATTATAAAAAATGAAGCGAAAAGTTCATGTTGTCCTTGTGTTGTTAGATCTTTGTCTGTTGTAGATATCCTTGATTGAAGTGCCTTTTTATAATCCATGCAATTTGAGTTTACATTGCTTGAGAAGAGTTTCAATCAACCCATCAGTCAATTTTCTATATATAAAAAAAAATCAATCGTTGCTAGTGAGAAACCTGTTCCTCTTGCAAATGCATATGTTTTACTGTCCATTCCATGTAATAACCATAACAATTCATTATATAAAGAGACAATACTTGCATCATTCCTGAATCTGTTTCTCAGTTGAACCAGTATACTGTATACCTTCAACACTCTTTGGATTGGTTTATATAACCAATTATATTTAAACGGCCAGTACTGAGGCCATATCAAGATATCACCTTTATGAATATGACAGTTCTCTTTCCAAGAAATATTTGAGAAAACCACATCCTCCTTTCTGATATCTTGAAGAGGAATTTCTTATCATCTTCAACAAAAACACCATTGACTTCTGCTGCAGTGTTGTCCTCAAATTTGGTTGCAACAACAGGAGAAAGTGTTACTGCAGCACTTGTGACTGTTCAATGTTCTCTTATTTACGAATGTGTTTGAGGACCCAGCTTTGGAGGAAAAGATCTTCGGTGGACATTTTGTCTTCAAACATTGCTGATAGCAGCTTTTTCTACCCTTATCTGAATGTGGAGCTTCTAAATATTAGTCATTATCCATGAATGCCTGTCTGCATTTATATATGGTCTGTGCATCTGTATGTGCTAACTAAAGTTCAATTTTAACTGTTTTTCAGGTTTTGGATTTTCAGATAAGCCTCAACCAAGATATGGTTTTGACTACACTTTGGATGGTAACTTCTTTTAGAAGTATAGATATATCATATAAGGCTAGGGCTCTCAATGGCTCGGATCTGGATCAGATCCAGTTGGATCCGGCTCCAAGTCCGTATATCTGTAGACGGATTCGGATTGGATTCGGATCCAACTCGGATCCAAAAGGTAATATCCATATCCGATCCATTTATAAATTGTTGGATCCATTTCCGATCCAAAATCCATATAACCATCGGATTTTGGTTGGATCTAGGTCCAAATCGATCCCCATTACAAATCTAAAAATATATATAATATAAAATATATAATATAATATATTTAATTTAGTTGAAAAATGATACAAATCCCACTATTTAATGTGGTATGGTCGACCTAAGAGTGGCATGGCCTAAAATAAGTGGCATGGCCTAAAAGAGTGGAATGGCCTAAAATAATCTGGAAAACGGATGGCCAGCATGAATATAACATATACAGTAAGGTGTCAATGAGTCGGATCTTAATCGGATTCGGATCGAACTCGGATATGTTCGTGTGAATCCAAATCTGGTCCATTTAAGTAATCGGACCTATTTTAAGATCCAAATCCAGTCCATTTAACTAATCGGACCTATTTTAAGATCCAAATCAGCATTATACAGATTCGGAACGAATCGGATCTCGGATCTGACCCGCTCCATTGAGAGCCCTATATAAGACAAATATGAACATATCCTTTCCTTCTAAAGAGGAATTTTATGGTCCTTGGCGAGAGGATATGCAGTGTTATCATACCTCGAGTTGGTACAAGTGGGGACCATGACCTGTTGATCCAGACAGTTGATCTGATAATCCCAACCAAGGATGGTCCATGCCTTCAAAAATCTTTCTTTTGGGACAACACTAATCCTTTGAGTGACAGCTGGCAAACAAATGGTTAAGAATACAGGAACAATATGAGTTCAACTGAAAAATACCAAAGAATGAATAGCTAGGATCTTTCAACCTGGGAGACTTTTGGGGCCCATTCCGTGGTAGGGACCATGAGGTTAACAGTCTGGATCCCCGAACTTGGAACCAACCTAAGGGCCTGAGGATACTATGTAAATTCCTAGGCAGAGGATCATATAATTCTTCTATTTGAAAGATTCAACATATTTCATTCATATAAAACTCTTGTTTGATTCACAGAATATGTGTCATCCTTGGAATCTCTTATCAATGAACTTGCAACAGAGAAGCTTTCCCTTGTCGTTCAGGTACATTTTAGATTCTAACTTTGTTGATTGCAATTATGCAAACCACATAATCAAGCTGCATTAAAGTGTGAAATGCAACTGAAAATTGGAAATCTAAGAATTGAAATATTTTGCAGGGATACTTTGCTCCAGTCATTGTCAAGTATGCTAGTTCTCATCAGGAAAAGCTGAAAAATCTTGTACTACTAAATCCTCCGGTATGGATTGTTTGAACCTAGAGTAAACAAATGAACCTAATGGTATTGGAAAACTGGATTCATGCACATCTCTGCAGAAACATCCACAGGCAACCATGTGTTTGACATCTTAGCATTGTATCCTTGTATCAATTTGGTCATACCATGTAGATGACCAGACCAAAAGATCATTCCAATTGACTATCAGGTAGATAAGACTTAGATGATGTCGTCTACGTGGTGATGCCCACCTGTTGCATTGCTTGGATGTCACACATGTACACCAAGTTGGCATGTTGGCATGTGGAGGTGGGGGGCATGAGCTTAGCAAAATAATTAGAATGAAATTTAAACAATTATGAGAATTTCATGATGAATTGTGCTTAAATCTGACAGAAAGAAATCTGATATGTTCATGATTGCATGAAGCTGACGGACAAGCATACAAAATTGCCATCAGCCTTATCCTCATTCAGCAATTTCCTGCTGGGTGAGATTTTCTCCCAGGTTAGAAGACTATTTAGGATTGTGTTCTGGTGATGAAGGACAAGTGTATAGTTGATCTGATTGATAAAATGTGAATCCTCCAGGACCCTCTCAGAGCAAGTGATAAAACATTGACGAGCTGTGGGCCATATGCAATGAAAGAGGAAGATGCAATGGTTTATAGAAGACCATATCTGACATCCGGTTCTTCTGGTTTTGCATTAACTGCTATAAGCAAGGCAATGAAGAAGGACCTGAAGGTTAGCCTTTCTTTTCTAGTAATGCATTTGTTAGCCATTTGTTCATTGACACCATTTTTTTTTTTGAAGACTTCATTCACAACCACTATCAGTTCTCTTATGAATAGAATGCCTTATAACTTTTTAACACAATTCTGCATGTGGACATACATGATCATAATGACCAATAGAGATGCATCCAGGCCAGACATTACACTTGTGTGTCAAAGAAGGGCCAAAGTAGGCTCCACTTAACTCATATGTGGCAGTTTATTTTCTAAATGGTATCCTTATGGACAATTGGTGCCCAAGAAGAGGGGTTAGCTTTATATGCCAATTGACTGGACTGTAGGGTTGATGGGTCCGATTGGGTGGTTTTTATATGCCCAGATGTCAACCAGTTGCCGTTTTGAGGCTTGTATACAACCATCTAGCAGGTAAATACCATATGGTTGGGTATAGAGACCCATGGCCACACCAATAGTATATTGGAGTTATATTTGAATTTGGATTCTTTATTTCAGTTTCCTTGTTCATTTCTCCTTTGTTACAATTTTGAGTGCAAGAAGACAGTTGTTTAAATGTATAAGATTATTCTACACTAGAGACAAGGATCATAGCTTATATACAGGCCTATTGGGCCATACATATGAACCATACTGTCGATCATTGATTGAATGGGAGTTTCTTTGGAGCTTTTTCTTCGAGGAATGATTTTATCATATTTCTTTTCCAGTCCTAGAAACTAGAAGGCTGTGGGATTTGTTTCAACAGTACCTTTTGGGCTTAATTATCAAGTTTATTGCAATCATAAATGAGATTGTTTTTCAGTATTGTTACATATACTTAATCTCTTCAGAGCCCAAAAATCACCCTGATCCAAAACTCAGATGGGCCACAGCACAGGGAACATATTCAGAGGGAATGTCCACTGTTAATTAGCATGGGCCCCCCACCATGTTGTGCATATTTATTCAAAGCTGTTCACACCCTTCATCCAGTCTAGATAAAGGCAGGGGACAATTTAGTTTGTTTTCTGATGCAGGTGGGCCAGTTTGAAATTCGAGGGTGGGCGCTTTCTGCCAGCTCACCACCATGAATTTATAGAGGTACCGGTACTACTGGAATGCGCACCCCTTAAATCTGGCCCCAAATTTGCTAGGAGAAAGGCTAAGATGACGGTGGTGGTGATGATGATAGTCTTTCTTTTATAAAAGCACAAAATTGCCATCCACCAAAGAAAGCAGATGACTGGCTAAGACATTTCCTGCATTTTTTTTTTCATACATTCATCATCATCATCATAACATGCTGCAATTCTTTTCATTGATTTCTCTAAAATGCAGGCTTATGTTGAAGACATGAGGGCAGTATTATCCAGCCAGACTTGGAAAGTGCCCACAACAATATGTTGGGGTCAAAGAGACCGTTGGTTGAGCTATGATGGTGTTGAAGATTTTTGCAAAGGATTAAACCATAAACTGGTGGAACTTCCAATGGTACTGAATGAGCTATTGTAATGCGTGGCTTTCTAATCATGGTTTTAAGACCTAGAGACTCATATCAACTCGTTCGACCCTGAGTCGAGCTGCGACTCACCTGAGTTGGGGGTGACTCAGGGGTGCGACTCGTGATATTGAACCAGATCGGGTGCCACCAAATCCAAGTTGACTTGGACTAGTTGCATCAGACTTGTCCGAGTCTTAAAACCATGCTTCTAATTCAGAAATATAGCTTTGTTCTATGACTAGGACTGTCAACCTTTCATTTAGCTTCCTTTTTATGGCTGCATTTGGCTGCACTATTGAATTGAATTGCAATAACTGGAGCATTTTGAGTATGCAGTCTTAACCTCAACATTGAGGAATTGGGTTCAAGCCCCGTTTACATAAAAATAATAATTGCTGTTTGGCCCATTCCACTTTATGCATTGCAAATTCAAGCCAATAGTGCTTCCAAATGCAGCATAAAAGAGCATATCCACATCATGGGCATCATATGTTGTCCATCTCCTTGGGGGCAAAGATCATAACATCACGTATGTCTGAAATTGACAACCAGATGGTGGTGGGTGAAAGTGGGCTGGGCTGAGCCATGGGGCCTGTAGGTGAGGCTGGGCAGGAGTTCATATGCCTAAAAACTAATTGGGCCATGCTTGGTCTTAAGCATGCTCAAAGGCTAACTATTGGCAAGGCACTTGGATGGGGCCGGGGTGGGGCCTGAGCGTGGATTTTAAGCTCATGACCCTCTTTATTGATGATGATTTCTGCCTGCCCCATATAGTGCATGCGTATAAAACATGGTTGCATCATAGCGAATATTTAAAGAACATGTTAGGTGGGGTCCAGCCTGCAATCTCTGTCCCACTACTGTTTGTTCATATATGTTCAGGTGATTTGATCATAGACTTGGTGGGTTTTTGCAGGCGGGACATCATGTCCAGGAGGATTGTGGAGAAGAGCTTGGCCAAATCATTGGTAGGATACTTGCCAAGAGCTAAAATCAACCATTGATCTTTAGTCATTTTTTGTGTGTGGGTATTTTAGTGTGCACCAGGGGTTCCACGTATCCTTAGTTGATACTGGAGTTTGGCTGGGGTGTTTTGTCTGTCTGATTCAGCTTCAAAGTTCAGGCTTCTGGTTGTTGATCATCATACAGGCAGCTTCATTGTGTATTTGGCTTATTCTCCTTGGGAAATTGAAATATTGGCTGGGGAAGTGGGGCTTATGATTTGGTGATTTAGATCATTTTGGATATAGACCATGTCCTAAAAATCTCCCAGACCAGAAGACCCTAACCACCAATCGTTGAATTTGATGACTGTTGCTGTATTTGTCAACCAATATTGATGTGGACCTCAAATTAAAAGGTCAGGACTATCTGTTGTGTGTTTTTCTCTGGTGTGGCTCGTTTTCAAGCACTGAGCAAGCATGGTTCATGTATCCTATTAGGGATGCGAAAACTTGTCCTAACCCATAGGTTCAGGTCGACCAATTTCTTATATTGGTTGGGTTTAGGTTGTGTTAACACAATTAAACGGGTTGGATTCGGATTTATGAAGCTAGACCGGGGGTCATGAATATATTCATATATGGAATTTTGGTCTCTTTTGAGCGAGCGAGACCGAGTGAGACCGGAGAACACAGCCCATGTGAGTAAAAGGGTTGTGTATCTGAAATCCATGCTGACCACCAGGTGCTGACCCAATTTTAGGCCTAGATCTATAAAAACCACTTAATTTTAAATATTGGTTACTATTTCTAATTTCTATCTAGTAATTTATGAAGATGGATTTTATTTTCCACTATGACTTTAATGGCCACCTATTAGATGGCACATCTATATCTAAACTGTCAATTTGGAGCCATAGCACCCCCAAAAAATCAGCTTTAGCCAAACAAGATTTAGATTCGTTGCGGTCAACACAGCTAATCCTCGATCAAATCATGTGGGGACACACTTGGCATCTAAAATTAAGTGGGCCACACCACAAGGATAAATGAAGATAGAAATCTTCAAGGCCACCCACCATAATTCTGGGGCAAATATTTGGGTTTTCCTTGTTTTTTTTTTTTTTTTTCCCTAATTGCACTTGTGGGATTTTGGTGGATAATATGGGCTTTGATAGAGCAAGTTGAGGTGTTTCCAGAAAGACACAGGGCCGGGTTTTTTTTGGGGACCCGTATCTGTTTTGGTTTCTCTAAATTATTTGAAGTTTTCGACGCGATCGACACCCAATTTCCAATCCAACGGCCATGATTAAACCTCACAAATATGGAATGACATTTTGAAGATTCATTAAATGAATTGCATATCCTACATATGTTGACACTAATAATTCATATGATGGGATTCATAACACCTATGAATTCCTATAAAAGAAAGGAATGCTGAGTCCTCAAATTGGAACATACATTGAAAATGAATTTCCATAGTTTCTCTCCAGCTGTTACAGGTGCAGAAGATCCAGACAAAGGAGAAACACGTAGCACAATTTATGTTCTTGTATTATTCTGGATCCCATATCTGGTGAATAGCAGGGTCCTTCAATTCCACGGTCTAGTAAGGTTAGAAATTTTAAACATTTTTAATAATTTGGTAAAATTCCTCCAAAATTCAGATTTTACCAAGTAATGCCTCTATTAGCCGAAATTACTGGAGAGTCCTTTGCATTGAGAATTATGGGGCTTAGGAGGTATATGTCTCACATCCAACCCATCCAACAGATGGGTTACACACTGATATTACCAAATGGACAAAAATTCTAGCTAATCAAAAGATAAGATGGGCCAAATCGTAAAAACTAACATACACCATTCAAAATCATCCAAATTCATCTGTACCTCATAATCGGCCAGATTTTGGGTTGGTGTAAACAGTATGTATAGGCATCTTAAAATCTAATTCTACTAAATCTCTACTTATTAGGTTGGAAGGATAAAAAAAAAAAAAAAACACAACTAATCCTAAAAAAAGAAAAGAAAAACAGAGTGGTTCTTAGAAGAGGTGGTGGTGCTTCTTTCCATTGGCGGCTTCTTCTTCTTCCTCTGCTTCCTTCTTCTCATGATCCTCGTGAAAGGCGTATCCTCCACTTCCAACTGCAAATGAAGCAGCGATCTCCTCTTCGGTCTTGTGTTTGTTTGCGTGCTCTGTATCTTTCTCTGCTCTATGCTTCTCATGCTACAAAAAAAAACAACGATAAATGAAATGAAGATAAACAATGTTTGTGATCGATAAATTTCAATTTGGGACGTGCATGGACGCAGATTTACACCATGATGTATGTGTTTTATCCATTATGTCGAGCTATTTTTTCAAATCATTTTAAGGGCATGAAACTGAAAATTAGGCAGATCCAAATCTCAAGTGGACCAAACCATAAGAAAAGATTGGTGATTGAACGCCCACCAATAACAAACATCCTGGGGCCCATTGTAATGTTTATTTTCCATCCAACTTATTTATCAGGTCACACAGACATGGATGAATCAGGTCCGATGGTTTCGAACCAAGACCATTACAGCAAGCATGCTGCAGGTCTGGACCCGGTTACTTGAAAGGTCCATGTTTTCCAATAAAAGGACTGGACCCGGTTACTTGAAAGGTCCATGTTTTCCAATAAAAGGACTATCCAAATTACAATGCAGTTGCAATGTGTGGGGTCACCCTGATGCGTGTACGTCATCCAACCCGTCCTATGTGGTTCAACCATCATTTTGGGTGGGCCCAAAAATAATACTGATCCAATCACAAGGTGGGCCACACCATAAATAACTAAATGACGACAACCCAATAGCTCTGAATTCATTCAGGGGTCCATTATGATATGTGCATGAAATCCAATTACCTGTCTAACAAGCACATCATCATCATGTGGGCCACAGCATGCTTCCAAAGGCATCCTGATGAATGGGTTGATCATCACATGCACATCACAGCAGGGCCACACACAAGCCAACTGTATAGTATAATCGACTGAATGTGATCAACGGTCAGTTAGTTAGATCAAGATTTACCACAGCAAAAGCACCGGCGGCCGCGGTGCCAAGCTCGCCAAGGTGCTCCATGTGCTTGTGGTGCTTCACTTCCTTCTCATAATCAACGGTGGATCCAGCCTCTTCTTCCTTGTGATGGTGGAAAAGGTGGTGATGGTATTTCTCCTCAGACATGGTGAAAAGGGCAGAGTATGAATAAAAACCAGAGTAACAAGTGTAGAAGGAGACTAAAGCGGAGAGAAATAAAGAAGGGTGTTTTTATAGGGGGAGAAAGTAAAGAGTCCCACTCCCACGGCTTACATCTGGGGTGACCAGGATGAGATGGGTGGCCACCATTCTCGGAGAGTTCACCAATGGGATAAACGCATTTAATAAAAGATGTTTAAAGATACACGGAAACTTTATGAACCGTATCTTAACCGTTGGTTCGTGGGCCATTGATCTAAGCTTTTCCAATTTACAATCTTGAATATTTCTTACTAGTCTGCCAGCATCTGCTATGTGGCCCATCATATTAACGGTTTTGATCACCCAAAGTGAGCACTAGATCCAACGGCTACAGTCGAATGAACCTTGTCTTCCACGTTTGTAGGCGTGCAGTTCCCAAGTCATATAAAACGCTCAAAAGATTGGATCATCCAAACCGTTTAAATATGATGGGCTTCATCGTGAATGAGGGATGCCTAAAAGAATTTTCATATTGGAGTATTTGGGCCTGTCTGATGATTGAACTATTTTCCTTTTGAGTACTGACTGTCTTCTCAACCGTTGTTTTATGGGTCATTGATTGAAAGCTTATGATGTTTAGATCTTGAAGATTTTTGAGGCAGCAAGCATCATCTCCGTGGCCCATCATATAAACGGTTTTTATCACAAAACATGACCACCGATCCAACGGCTATAGTGACACACGCATACTCAAGTTACTTACATGAACACTCACACATAAGTATTTTAACATTTGGTCATTTTTCTTGTTTTGGGAGCTTTGATAAGCCCACAAGCGTGTGCCTTACGGCTCATCGTGATGCCACACATGTGCCATCATGGCACGTAGGTACCAGATCCAATCCATTCATCAAAAGGGCATTACTGTCTTGATTCGTTAGCCCATGAATCAGGTTGATCCACTTGCCAGGTGAGCCACAGTTGCAACACAAATGTACAGCTGTGAAAATTGGACGCGGATTTCTTAGATGGAAGTTCCTGCGCTGCGAACCTAGATGGGGCCCACCGTGATTTTTTTTGATAAATCCACCCCGTCCATCCGTTTTTTTGAGGTTATATTAGGACCTGAGACAAAAAATGAACCGGATCCAAGACTCAACTAGGCCGCATTAAGGGCCTGTTTGATTTTTCCCCTCAACTGTAATTACTGTGTAAATGGGTAATGATTATTTACCTAGGTAATTACTGCATCATTCCGCATGAAGACAGTGACGGTTACTTTTCCTCACACTAAAATTGAGAAATTTGTACAATAAATGTGGGGCCCACTGTGATGTATGTGGCTTATCCACACCGCCCATTCGTTATGACAGTTGAATTTAGGACGTGGACCAAAAAACGAGGCAGATCCAAAGCTCAAGTGGACCACACCAAAAGAAACAGTGGGAATCGAGCGTGTACCATTAAAAACTTCTTGGGGGCCCTAAAAGATTTGGATCAAGCTGAAATTTATGTTTGCCCTTTATCCATGTCTGTGTGACCATATGAACCGGTTAGATGATGAATTAACCTCAATGAGGACCCAATGAAAGAAATTGCTTTCAACGGTGGACGAAGTAAGACCACTGTTTCCTTTCGTACGGGCCATTTAAGTGTTAGATTTGCCTCATTTTTTTTTCTCATACCCCAAAATGTGTTAATAAAACATATGAACGGCGCTGATATATCATATACATTATGGTGGGGCCCACAGATTTGAGTCAACACTTTTGGACCGATTTTTGAGGTGGAAATACTCACCCATTTCCAAACAAGGTGTCTCACCACATATTTACCATTTACATATATTTACGTGTATCATGGAAAATCAAACAGGCCCTAAAGGAAAAGGTGGGTAGGGAAATTACTACTGTTGAAACCTCCCTGGTCCACAGTGATGTTTATATGCCATCTATACCGTTCATAATACCATTCCTACTGGGATGAACTGATTCAAAACTTCTGTGGCCCCACGAATATTTCAACTGCGGACGTTCAATCCTCACGTTTTAGGCCCACTTGAGTCTTGGATCTCCCTTTTTTTTTTTTTTTTTTTTAATCCTAAAATAAGCTCACAAAATGGATGGCCGGGGTGGATTTCTCACAAACATCATGGTGGGCCCCACCTTGGTTCCGAGTGCAGGAAATCCACGTCCGTGAAAATTTGCGTCGTACCTGATGGATGGATTGGATCTCGTATCCATGCGCCATGTTGGCACATGTGGCGCGTACATGAGTTTTATTGCACACGCGTGTGGATTTAGAGGAGCTCTTTGTTTGGGGATGCGGTTTGGCTAGTGACGCTGCCACTAGCCAGGAGGCTAGTGGTCGGTGTTCTGTGGGCCCCACCATGATGTATGTATTTCATCCACGCAGTCCATCCATTTTTTTCAGATCATTTTAGGGCTTGATTCAAAAAATGAGGCAGATCTAAATCGCAGGTGGACCACACCACAGGAAAACAGTAGTGATTGAATTTCCACCATTAGAAAACTCCCGAGCTCACGGTAATGTTTATTTGACATCCAACCCGTTGATTAGGTAATACAGACCTGGATGAAAGGAAAAAACAAATATCAGCTTGATCCAAAACTTTTGTGATCCCTAAGAATTTTTTAATGGTGGTCCTTCGATCAACACGTTTCCTGTGATGTGGTCCACTTAAGATTTGAATCTTCCTCATGTTTGGGTTCATACCATAAAATGATCTGGAAAAATGGATGGCCGGCGTAGATGAAACATATACATCATGCAGGGTGGGGCCCACAGAGCACCGACAACTAGCCAATTGCTAGGGGCAGGGTCACTATCCAATCCGCGTCCTTTGTTTGGAAGGTTCTATACTTTCTCTTTTTTGTTGGTAATGTCTATCATTTTTATTCTACTTTGATCATTTATTTTCTTCCATTTGGATGTAAACAGTCTCTGCATCCATTGTTTTGTAGATCACTGATGGGAAGTTCAGGATATTTTAATCTTGAAGATTTTTATGATGATCACCAGAATCAGCTATGTGGCCCATCATTTAAGCGGTTTGGATCATTGAACATGACTCACATTTCCACACATATCCTTCTTTTAAAATTTTAATCATATTAGTAGAATAGCTGTATTAGAAGTCTATCATTATCAACAAGTTTATCCTTCAACAATATCCTAAATCCATCAATGATATACCCATTTTCGTACATGAACCCACACATGCTCACACGTGTACTATCAATTCCATATGTGATGATACAAACCGTTTACACGGTGGGCCTCACTGCGATTCCCTGTAGAATAAGCTTGTTCTACAAACCATTTATGCAATGGGCCTACTCGCCAAGATGGTTAATGGTGGCAATGAGCCAGACTAGCTAGGGCTGGGGTTAGCCCCAAGCTCAGGCCTTAATAGGCCTTAGCTTCAATGGGGCAAAAAAGGCCTCTGCCCTAGCTCCAAACCTGTGAAGAAAAGAGTAACGGGATCAAAGGTTTGCACTAGTCTAGGCTTGAATTTTTTTTTGCAGTATGCCTTCCATTCCCATCTACAACGAGTCCCATAAAAGGTTTTCTGATGATAGAATGGTGACTAGTTTTAAAAGTGCCATTAAACTAAATATGAAAGTTGAATAAACCTTTTTAAGTGTCTTCAAATCATCCATTCTTTTATATAACGGTGACCCGCTTGATTATCGGACTGGGCCATTCATCATTGATCCCCGCCTGGACTCTAGGCCTAGATTTCAACCCGAGTGTGGGGCCCAACCCGGTCCTAGTGTCCACCCTATGGGGCGGTAGTTTGAATGGCCTATGAGCTGAAAAAAAGGTCCGGATCATTGATTTATTGAGCTGAATATGATCCACTAAAGAATTTTCCATCAATGTTCCACGTTCAACTATTCATATCATTGGCAACAGTCATCCATTCGACTTCTCTCCCAGTGTTGCATCTGGGTCAGCATCCAATACATTGACGGTTCTGATCATCCAACCATCTCCCCATGTGGGCCGCAATCGGGCTACACATGTTAAAAGGTCGAACTGTAGATACAATATGCAACTGTCCTATCAACACCCAATTGTGAAAGAGGATATCTTCTTATCGTAGAATTGCATGAAGTTTCATGCCTGAATCCGCACGCATTATGAAATTTCATGAATATTTTTTTTATTGGAAATTAGAGACTTTAGGTTTAATTCCCAATATCACAAAACCAAAAATACAAGATTGATTAGCTCAAAAATCCTAGAACGACGAAGTATGCAATCAGCACAGGCAAAGAAACCAGCATTCCAAAGATCACCCTGCAAAACAAGCATCTTCTACGTTAAGTCCATCTCTTAGAAATCTCGGATCGAATTCAATTGCTACGGTCAATTGCAGTAAGCATCCAAACAAATTTTGGCCATGGACCAGATCTGGTGTCCAATCAGTGCCAATGGCATCGCAATGATGTTTCGATCTGGAGACATTTTCCAATGATCCAAACTGTTTATATCATGGGCCCCACCTTGGACAGGGGATATCCAAAAATGATAACTCTTAAATTGGAATATTTTAACCCTTTGATCATGGGATTTTGATCAGCCTATGTAACAGATTATACTCCTGTGTAATCACAGCTTCTGTGCAAATTTTGTGCTCTCAGTGCCGATCGCAAGCTCAGATAAAGAAAAAGGGTAGGATGAGGTTGGCAGGAGCTTTTGGAGATGATGATGATCATTAGACTCTTTTACACTTTCAATGGAAACTGTCTACGAACTTTTGAAGGGTTAAGATTCTTTAATCTGATAGTTTGCTCCTTTGGGTGTCCCAAATCCACGGTAAGGGTCATCATATATGCACAATTTGAGCCATTGAAAAGGACCCAAATCCAATGGCTATGGTCCCGACCTATCATATAGCAATACGTGGGGATGCTTTGTAGAAAGCTTATTAATAAAAAAGAATGGTTGACAACAACTTACGCGGTACTAAGCACGTCTGCATGTAATCCATACTCTCGCGCGTAGATGAAGGACGTGATGGATTGTGGCAACGCTGCCTGCACAAGATCAAAACCAACCATTTCAAATCCTTGACTAACAAAAATCATCCCATCCGTACATCCTGTATTAGGTCACTATTAATCATTTGATGAAATGATGCACACGAGATTGTAAACGGCAGAATAATACTCGATGTGTGGGTTCTACAGCCCATGTCGACCAAGTAACCAATGAAATCGCGCGTGGAAACCTTTCTTTTACAAGCGCGCGTGAGATGACCATTTTGCTCGAGTTCATGCATGCATGTTTTTACGTACGAAGTTAACAATATTTGAGAGGGAAACTCAAACCAGGCGATTCGCCGCTCCCCGCTGGGACCCGGTGACTCGACTCTGTGGGGCCTACCGTGAAGCATGTGTTTTATCCACGCCGTTCATCTGTTTTGCCAGCTCATCACGGTGGGACCCACAGAGTCGTACATGGTGACTGGGTCACCCAACCGCCTCCGCTAATGTTGGTACATGTAGTAGAGAAAGCTGGCCATTCATTAGGTGGGTCCCACTAAAACATGCCGGTCCAAAATCAGGCTTTTCCACAGGAAGGGCCGCGTATTGAACACGGACTTGTCAATTACTTCCCGAGGAATCTGTGCTTTTTGAGGAATGAAATCGAAAATAAAAGGCCCTCATATAATGTTTCTTTAAAAAGTAGCGAAAGTCGATACTCGTGGGGCCATTTGTTTTGTGTATAACATCCAACCCATCCAACGTATGCACCCCACCAGAATGGTAATACGAATAAAAATCAGGCTAATCAAGTCATCAAATGAGCTAAACTTGAATTTGGATATTGTGAGTGGTGTATATTATTTTTTATAGACTGGCCCACCTTATGATTAGATCAGCTGTATTTTTTGTTTGTATAATAAGAATGATGGTGTGCATATATTGAACGGCTTGAATGTCATACATATACCACGTGAGTCCCACAATTCTCGATTATCCACCAAGAAAAAGATAAAGGAAGGCAGTAATGTAATTTCTCCCTTCAAAAAGCACTGCCTGGGAATATCGGTTGCTCGAGGGACTAATTCATAAATTCCGAATCGTGAAGGAATTTTTGCTTAAAATTCCCTTGGTCAAGTGTCCATTTTTTTTTATCATACAGATGGGTCCACTTGATCAAGTAGACCGAACTAATGGTGTGGCTGGGTCATATATATACGTGGTCTGCCCCATCGGATGAATGGCCTGGATCCAACACACATGTTCCAACTTGGGACATGTGTGATAATCACCCCTTCTATCTATATATGCAACAATGGTCGTAGCATATCTCAAAGGTAGAAAGATAGGCCACCTGAATGATAGCCACACGCAAGACCGTGCCATGCAGACCCATGGCAATGGCCCCGATCGCCATCGCTGCAGGCCCTGCGAAAAACCTCAACACCATCCCAACCACCGTCAGGGATGGGCCGCAGGCTATTAGCTTCTCCTGCAATGCCATGAACAACCCTGCAAACAAAAAGTAGCACTATCATCATGTATGAAAATTCTACAGCAGACGAGCTTGATCACATGGTCTAGATCTTACCCATGCTAAACATGGCCATGCCAGTGCCCGCTCTGGACATGATCATCACCGATCCCTCCACGAGAATTGGCATTTTAATATGCCACCTATATATCAATCATGGTAATTTGGTTATTAACTCTAGTTATGTAGAGGAAATATAAGTGTGTGGCCCACCCTATGGTGATCTGAGGCGTTCATATTGTGGATCTACGATGCCACTGAAATCTCCTCCATCTAATGATCCTAACTGTCCAATCCGAAGTTTAGTTTGGGCCATTGATGACAGTTATCGATTCTGATCAGACGGGTAAGATTCTTTTGATGTGGAAGATATTTGGAGCCACCGGATGTATTGCTTAGTTTACCGAAAGGTGGGTCCCACGAGTGCAATTGCTGCAAATAATGTCATTATATGTGATCCAAGCCGTTGGATGCATTGATCTTTGATCATCACACCCCAAAGAGTACTATCCAACGGTTCTGATCAACTGTTATAAGATTTTTCCATACCTATTCGCGATGAAAGCCCACACGACACCAATGATGCTCGCGTAAGAGTTAGGATTAAGAGCAAGCTTCAGCCACACGATCTTCATAAGTTGCCAAAATGAGGGCTTACTTCCGACCGTCGAACCCTGATTGCACTCTAAATCTTTTGCTGGGTCTGTGGACCCCACCGCATGAGTACCCACACTGGTGGGCCCCACCGTGATGTCGCTGGTTGTCTTTCTGATCTCCAGCACGAATAAAAGGATCGTCAGCCACACGATCCCTTGCACTACTGATGCTTGAACAACAAGATCCAGGCTTTCGGGCCCATACATGGCCTTAAGAAGTGGGACCCCCACAACCAAAGTGTTAGTAAGAGTGGATAAGGAGAAGCTGGTGATGGACCAGCAATAGCTCCCTTTGCTACTGCACTTGGCCCATGCGGCTAGAACGATCAAAATGATCACCTTCGATATTGCATCGGCTGCGATGAATCGGTAGTTCATATTGAATGGGTCGATGTTGGCTGTGAACTCGAAAGTGAAGAGTGGGAGTGTGAAGAACGACACGAGCAGGTTGATCGCATCGCAGTGTTCCGGGGTGAAGATGGCCCACCACCTGACTGATCCATAGCCCAGTAGTAGTGCAAAGTAGAGTGGCAGCATGGCCACCACAACGTTGTACACATCTTCCCACCCTATCATTTTTCTTTAAAAATCTCTCTTGGGTGCTCTAGTTTTGGAGACTTGGTGAAATGAGTGGAGTGGATGCATGGGACATGTTCTTGAATGAAGCAATGTAGAGTATATATAGGAGAGAGAGAGAGAGAGAGAGAGAGAGAGAGAGAGAGAGAGAGAGAGAGAGAGAGAGAGAGAGAGAGGAGAGAGAGAGAGAGAGAGATTTTAGTGGGTGCATACGATTCTATGCCGTGGATTCTCACCAATGGAAGTGTTTTGGTGGTGAATGAAACGTTAGTGTTCCTTTCACTAATGGTATATGTTTAGCAATCTGTGTCCAGCTCTAGAATATGGAATGAGATCCAGCGATTATTCCACTCATCTTGCAAGGCCAGTGTTGGAAGTTTTTTTGAGTGTTATATATTCTTCTATTTCTATTGAACGAAGACTGATGTTTTAGGACCGCAGGATCACCTAAATATATAGTCCTTCACCTCCTTCATCATCCATGACCCCCAACCTTGTTGATCGGGTTCGTTAGCCCATCACGCTCCATCATCGATGGGCCATGGTGAAGAACTTGCACCAACTGAAACATCCTAGCCATCAGATTAAAAAAAATCCTGGTTGGCCAATCCACATCGTTGGAATTTTTTTTATTTTTTTACCATCCATTTATAGGCCATGTGGGACCCATAAAATTAACATGATTCATTCACTTTGGGGGCATACTTGGACCAATGACTACAGTGAGCCGGGCTCTGCAGGCTGTAGCTCTGGATGCCTGTTCCTGCGGTCTACCAATCCTATTATCTTATACAATTATATACATATGTCTAGAGAATATAGAATACATGCTCTTTTAAGTGATGGAGAAAATACATTCTAGTTAGATTTTTGTTTCATTTTTCTCTCTCCCATCTAAAATAATACAGTCCACTACCTATATTCCTAATCTCTTTACATATGGTTTTTGATGGTTCTGGAATATAGATGCCGTTTCATTATGCTGATGTATTGATTGGATAGATGGCCTCATCTCGTTATGCTTGAAAAGGTCCACCATTATTTTTATGTATCATCTTGTCGCTTTGTTGGCCATACCTTCTTTGGAACAAATTGGATTTTGATGGATAGTAATATGCATGTTGGTGCATGTAAGTCTGTGCATCTCCCTACTTATGTACACGTGGTGAACATTCGCAGTAATTGGGTCGATATATCTGGTGGGCCACGACCTGGATAGGCTATTGACTGAAAATAATATCGAACAGAGAACTCAGACTGTTCATTTGTTGGACCATTAATTGTTTTAACTGTTCCTTTTTTCTAGGGCACTGATTGGATGGATAAAGGAGTAGTATTATGTTGGTTTTTTAGATATGGCATAAATACATGTTAGCCCATCATAACAACGGCTATGATCGATGGAAGAAGGTGCATGCATGGAACTTTTATGCATACGCGTGCATGTTTGTATTATTTATTGGAATTGACAATATGTTGGAGTGGGATATTGATGTAGAACTTTGCCATTTCTCTTTGGCTTTTATTGTTATCCTTGGATTATCATCTTTGAAACATGTTTTTATTACAAATGAGTACATGTGTACGTGTCCATTTTAGTGGGATTTCTAACCGTAGATGGGAGGACCATGCGTTAGCGTAACTCTCTTATGGCAAACAAGGAATAAAAAAACTAGTGGACATGGTGCTGTGACCGAATTCTTGTCATTTGCTATCTTGTCTCCACCATCATTTATGCATGACATGTGTCTAAGAAATCTGGACCTTTGAAATTGTTGGGATCAATGTAGACGGACTGTGACCCAAAAATCACACTGATCGTTCGGTCTTAACTACCTTATTGGCTGCCCATTGATAATCATCGATTGGATGGTTAGGATTTTTTCGATGGGGTCCAATGATTTGATCGGTACGGATTGATTGTAAATTGTGCCACGTGGGTTGTGGATGGATCACCACCATTTAAAATATGGTGTTGAAGTATATCACTCGAGTCCTGTGACAGTAGAGATCCACAGAGGAAGAGGTTTACGTAGGCATACAACTTTCTCCAGAGGCACCGTCTTGTAGCTGGTGGGCCACTGAAGTGAATTCATAGTCCGCTGGTTGGGCCACGTGTAAGGGTGATCGGAGCCGTTCAAGAAGCCCCCACCATCAATAGGCCACTGGTAATGTATGGGTTGCTAAGATGACGGTAGCCGTTCGATCTACGAACAAACGAAAATTATAGAAATATCAACGGTTTAAATGTACTTTCCTATCACAAAACGTGTCGGCAAGCCTGAACCAATTTACATAACAACTTTTGCCAACGCGACACACGTGTATGAGATATGGGTCCCATCACGTGATGCCTTTCTAGTAGAAAGATAACAGGTATAGCTTTGGTTTAACTGTTGCCAATTTCTTGAGTGAAGCTGATCGAAGTCTTGTGAAATCACCGCTTCATATCAAGGGCGCGGATTTCCCGCGAAAGCCTTGCGCAGGAAGTTCCTGCGCTGGGAACCAAGGTGGGGCCCACAGTGATGTTTTTTGATAAATCCACCCCGTCCATCCGTTTTGGGAGCTCATTTTAAGACATGGCAACAAAAATAAACCGGATCCAAGACTCAATTGGGCCTCACTAAAGGAAATGGTGGGTAGGTAAATTACTACCGTTGAAACCTCCCTGGGTCCACAGTGATGTTTATATGACATCCATACCGTTCATAACGTCACTACTACTGGGATGAACTGGAAACACAAATATTATTCTGATTCGAAACTCCTGTGGCTCCACAAATATTTCAACTGTGGACGTTCAATCCTCACGTTTTCGGCCCACTTGAGTCTTGGATCCGGTTCATTTTTGTTCTCATGTCCTAAAATGAGCTCCCAAAACGGATGGACGGGGTGGATTTATCAAAAAAATCACTGTTGGCCCACCTTAGTTGCCAGCGCAGAACTTCCTGCGCAAGGCTTTTGCAGGAAATCCGCGCCCATCATGCAGTTGTTTGGCATGCAATCATAGAATAAGGTCCTGTGTTCGAATGCGGGAGGTAGCAAATATGCTAACCGTAATATATTCTCTCGTAGGGAGCGTTTATGGTAGGGTTATCGATGGGTCAGATCTGGATTGGACCTAGTTGGATTTAAAAAAATATTAATTTAGTAGAAAAGTGATGCAAATCCCACTATTTATTGTGACATGGTTGACCTAAGAGTGGAATGTCTCAAATTCTGAGACATGGCCTAAAATAATTTGAAAAATGGATGGCCAACATAGATATAACATACAGAGTTAAGTAACAATGAGTCGGATCTTAATCCGATTTGGATTGGACTCAAATATGTTCCCGTGAATCCAAATCCATTTCATCTAAGTAATCGAACCTATTTTAAGATCTAAATTCGGTCCATTTAACTATTCAGACCTATTTTAAGATCTAAATCCACATTACACGGATTCAGAGTGAATCGAAACTCAGATATGACCCACTCCATTGAGAGCCCTAGTTTATGGTGTTTGTTGTTTGTCCCTCCACCCTTGCCAATGTATTCATGCACGTGTAGAGGAGTGTTAGAGTCCCTTGATATGCATTGATACGCCCTCCTCTAGCAGCTCAAGCTTTTAGATCAAGTGGTTGTTTGACAAGTCTTGGCAAGGTCATCTACAATGTGGGATAAATATGATGGACGGATTGGATCTCACATGTGTACCACAGAAGCTCATGGGCTGGCATGTAATACAAGCGTGTGGGCTTTTCACCTGGCCATTTCGAGATGGGAAATGATCATGGACCAACATGCTGCTTCTAGAAGGTGGGTCACAGCATGAAAATCACGTGTGTTGAAATAAGACTGTCTTAAGTGGGCCACACCAGACCATCGGTTGTCGATTGATGAGAGAGTAGGGGCGTCATCTCTCTTCTTTTGTGATCTTCATGGCGGGGCCCACCATTTAGATGACACGAATGGTCGACCGTAGGTAATCGGTACTGTCTGTCACTCCAAACAAAAGGAGCCGGACACGTGTCACGATAGGAGTGTGAATCGACTTGTCGTATCACCATATGATCACAAGAGAAAAAAAGAGGACCGTCCATGGCATTTCTACTGGGACTTACTTTCTAAAAGTGGGCCGTACAATTCTCGACGCGTTCCTAACTTGTGGACTATTATTCCATTTCAGTAATCTGCACACTGCCTTCCTTTACGAGGGTTTATTTGATACTCTGGCAAAGTGGCCCTTGATGCGCAGGTGCAATATATAACTTAGCTCAGAAATTGTACTCTCGTTGCGTGCAAGAACAGCCTCGTTTGAACGGTTGAAATATAAAATGATGAAATGTCATTTTCATGAATATGGCATTTGCATTGTTTGTGTTGGTAAATTACTACGAAAATAATGCTTTTATTTTCATTTCATTTCTTCAAAATTTTTTTTTTTTTTTGAAGAAATGTTATTTCTAAATATTTGAAAGAAATAAGAGGAATGTCCTCCCTCTTTTTATAAATTCTCTCATGTGATTGTCACATCTATCATTTCTAACTCTAATTAGTACCCCACACATGCATGCAACGGTTCATCTTCAATTGTGCCGCATGTGCCATCATCTATCATGCATACATTGCTGCCCACATTTCAATTTACCAGATCAGTTGTCATGGCATGTTTGAAAGGGACGAGTTGCCCTGGATCAATTTCACGAGACGCCACAAAACTTCATGGGCCCACCAGCCTATAAGTGTTACATCCACTCTATCTATTCGTTAGTGCAGGTCATTTTAGGGTATGGGCCAAAAAATGAGGCAGAAAGCTCAAGTAGACCACACTACAAAACACAGTGGAGACTGAATGTTAGCCATTTAAATGATCTTCTTGTAGTGTGGTCCACTTGAGTTTTGGATGTACCTCAATTTTAGAGGCACACCCTAGCTAGAATGATCTTACCGAATGAATGGACAATATGGATGAAACATATATATCATGGCGAGACCCACAATAAGTCTGATCTTAATTTTTTGCACCTAAAAGTCGTTGTTGTGACAGTGATGCTGCCTCCCTTCCCTCACAAATTACCGTGGCAAGTATTCAATGCTAAAAAGTGTAAAATACACTACAATTCACATTAAATACTTCCAGCCAAACAGGCCCTAACGTCCAATATGCAACATGTGTGATCATTATCTTCAAACATGTGCCCTCAACCATCATTATCACCACACATCTGCAAACTTCTAATCGATCAAGTGCCCCACATGTGCCACTGTCCATTTTAAAACCTTACATATGAGGGACATGTACATATGTGTATACACTTTTCAATGTATCATATGTGTGACACACACACACACACACACTTTTCAGTGTATCATGTGTGACATGTACAACCACCCATTTTCAAGCATGCCCACACCACATATTCCAATGTACCATATGTGCAATATATCACCCTCATTTTCAAGCACTTCAGGTTTACAAATGAGTTGTGTGTTTTTGCCTAATGTTTGCCTGCTATGCCTTCAACATGAAGAGATTGTTGATCACTTGCTGATCCATTGTCTATTCTCTGCTCACATTGGTGGAGCACCCCGAGAATAGCCGGTATTCAGTGGGTGATGCCTCATTCCATTAGTTCCTTGTTCAAAGGCTAGCATGCTGATCCGAGAGAATCAATCGACAAAAAGAAATGGCGTGTTTTTGCTTTTATTGGTCATTTGGTCCTTATGAACTGGATGAAACAACTGGTGCTTCCGCAATCAGTCATTTGGTTATGATGTGAATAAATTTTTTTCTTACAAAAATAAAAATAAAAATCAGTCCTTGTCAAAGATTGGAATCTTCTCTCCAATCATGGTTCTTTTTAGAGATTGGGCTCCTTCAGAATCTTCAATGGTTGGGCCTTTCTAGGTTTAAGTGGGGTTTCGGTTTTTTTTTTTTTTTTTTCAATAAAGTATCACCTTTCAAAAAAAAAAAAAAACAAATGTGTTGCATGTATCATCATCTAAGTACTCCACTTGTACATGTGTTGACATGCCTCATATGCTCCTTAAGCCACAATTCATCTTCAACCATCCTACATGTGCTTATATTCTCCATATGCCATGTGTCATGTGTGACAATCTAGTTTTAGTAGATATATCTGTCCACTTCCATTGGAGTAAATTTTTTATGAAAAAATTATTTTCTAAAATAACATATATATTTCAAAATGAAAAAATACATTTAAAAATAAAAAATGAAAAAGATAAGAAAAGTTGAAGACGATCAACGGTAACAGCTTCGCATTTTTCACTGTTTTTTAAAAATGGCAAATTTCCATAAGATAATATATTTTTTTCTTCATATATAACCCTATTTTTTGTCTAGACCACATTACCATTTACTACTGATTTATTAGCGTATGTAAATTATCATTTAACCTTATGAGAGGGACAACATATTAACATGCCTTGTAAGATGGTAAGCTAAGGACTTATAAATGATGTACACGATATTTTGGTGAGCTAATAGAAATGCAAGCTAGAGCTACTATGCATTTGTTTATGGGATGTGCGTCAGAATTTTATAAGGTAGGCCTAATTGATCAATGGTCTGGATCTCCATTCTATTTCCTTGGAAATGCATGTTGTCCCAAAAAGTCTTACATTGGGTACCATGTTATGTACCATAATCATATGAGCCCCATCATGACATGTGTTATATCCATGCAGTCCATTCATTTTTTCAAATAATTTTAGGGCATAAGTTAAAAAATGAGGCAGATCTAAAGCTCAAGTGGCCCACTATAAGAATAATTACATTTACCATTGAACCTACTGTTATCAATGGTGTCGTCCACTTGATCATTGGATCTGCCTCATTTTTGGACTCATGTCCTAAAATGATTTGAAAGGATGAATGAGCGGTGTAGATATAATGCATACATCATGGTGGGCCTATAGAGTTTTGCTTTAAAAAGAGGTTGAAATTTGCATGGTTTTTCTGGTGGAATTCCATCTCTAACAAACATGGAATTTGCATGGTTTTTCAGGTGAAATTTGCATGGTTTTTCAGGTGGTAAAAACCAGTATTACCCTTTTACCACAAATTACTTTTATTTACTTTCATTTACCTCCAATCAAATCAGCCATAAGGTTGTGATTAATTTAAAATCATGTGGGGTGGGGCTAAAGTAGGGGAGTTTGGATGGTTACAAACTCCCCACCCTCAATAACTACTTGAACAAAGCTGGGTGATAAGCCTAGACATATGAAGCTTCTATTTTCATCCCAACGCTTTTCTCTTGGGTGTAATGAGCTGAAGATTCCGGCACTATACGATCCTTCAATTACCTAAAACTATAGTCTACACTCCGGTCATTCAAATATTGGTGGGCCTTGCTTTATTTTTATAAACCCTGCTGCTTTTTACATGTTCATACGGACCATACCCATGGTTTGATGATTTTTGACCCTTCTGTACAGCCCATCGATCACATTGCTACCATCATTTTATTTTATTTTATTTTTATAAAGTTTGACCGTCGATTTTGCATGCTATGCAGAGGATGGTTGCTATCATCTGGTAGTAGAGGTGGGCAACGATCCGGGCCGAGCCGAGTTAGCCCTAGTTTGGTTTGGTTTGTTTTTGTACCACCGTAGTTTGTGGATCGGTTTGGTTTGGGTTTCGGACCGATCCATGTGGCCCGAGTTTGGTTTGCTCCAGAAAAATTTGATTCGAGCTAAGATCAGTTTGGTAAAAAATTTCAAACTGGGCCGGGCTGAGTTCAAACAAGCAGCTGCTCATTTTTTCCTTATTTATTTAATTAGAAAATAATTTAAAAAGATAGAAAAAAAAGTACAAATGTATCTTACTATATGATGTTTAACATCCTCCAAAGGAGGGCAACTTCAAAATAGACATGAAAGAGTATTTTACAAACAAAAGTACACAAGCATAATTTTACAAGTGCAAGGAAACTGTGTGCATTCATGTATATGTATTATGTATTATCCATGTCATTATGTATATGTATTATGTATTATCCATGCTGTCCATCTGTTTTACATATCATTTTAGGACATGATCCCAAAATGGAATCATATCCAAAGCTCAAGTGGATCACACCACAGAAACAGTGTGCTTATAATCTACGAGCCGAATCAAACCAAGCTGAATGAAATCAAGCTTCGAGCCGAGCCGTTACTGTCCTAGCTTGAGCTTGGTTTGTTTTGTCAAACGAGCTTGACTCGGAGGCTTGGTTTGGTTTGAACTTTCATTCGAACCAATCCAAGCCAAGCTTTTTCAAACCAATTCGAGCCGAGCTTTCGAGCTGGCTTGGTTTGTGCCCACCTCTATTTGGTGGTCATAATTTCATGTCGTGGCTAGTCTATAATATTGCTTCTAGTTGGAAAAGCATTAGTAAGCATGGTTAGTAAAGGTGAACTTGTTAGTGCACTTTTCTGTGGCATACTAGTGCTTTGTTTGTCAATCACTTACGCCAGTGAGTCTAATGTCGGTTGAGCCTAATAAAGACGAAGACAAAGACCAAAGACTCAAGTGGCCCCGCTGCATCAAGGAAGAAGATATAGGTAAAAGTGATGCCTAGATGTGCCTTAACCTTGATCAAAACCTAACCCCTTAACCTCTTTGATGACCTTGACCATGATTAGGGAACCTTTAGTCATCATAGATTGGCCCTAGGTGTCCCAAAAGTGCACCCAAACCTTGGCCAACGCAAAAGGGTTGAAGAGTACGTGGGTCAACAACCACCAGGCTGAACCCAGGCCTGTCCGACCGGTCGGCCAGGCTGCCAGACCAAACAACAGCTTTGCTGTGTTTACAGGCTACAGGACCGACCGGTCGTGACCGGTCGGCTGGGTTGTTCCGACCGGTCGGACAGACCCCCTATAGAGATAGTGTACTCTCTGTCTTCATTTGGCCTTTGGTTGACCGGTCGGGACCGGTCGGAAGGAGCCGTTTTTGCCCGTTTTCTGACCGTTGGAGCTTATTTCCTTTATATATGGAGCTCGATTTTTCTGCGCTCCCACACGACGTTCTTCTCCCTTCCCCTTTCCTTTCGGAAAGAAGGAGATGAGGATGCGTGAGTGCAAAATCGCCGTTTGTGCCACTGGCTTGCCTCGTTCTCGAGGGCTTCGTTTGGTTGTCGTGTTAAGCTGGATATGTTTAAGTGTGTTTATATAAGACCAGAGTCGCCACTAGCCAGTTACTTCGAATCTACAGTCGGCTAGACCCCGTAGAAACGTTAGAGAAGGGAATCCGAAGATTCCTTCCTCTAAAATGACTCCTGTTGATCTGCGGCCAGAGATTCAAGGTAAGGGATCACGGTTACAGGGTGGGAAGAGGTTAAGCACCCCACACACTGCCCGTACCGAAGCACGGTCTCTACTTCACAGAATCGATCGGATACTTGAAAGTCTAGTTTAATCCTCGTATATTCTCATGAATGACATGATGCATGAATGTGGGTCTGAACAGTAAGAGTTTCTGATGGGCAGGTTCCAACAACGGGCAAGCCCAGAGCGTACGCTCGAACTGACAGGTGCTTAATATAAGACGTATGCAGTGTGCTTGAATGATCAAGGTGTTTTATGGTGAAGCATGAATGCAGGTCTGAACAGTAAGAGTTTCTGATGGGCAGGTTCCAACAACGGGCAAGCCCAGAGCATACGCTCGAACTGACAGGTGCTTAATATAAAGACATATGCATGTGTACTTGACGAATCAAGGTGCTTGTAGTGAAGCAGGGGGGTTGGAAGAAAAGTAAATGTTGCACTTATGCTAGATGCAAATGAGATGATGCTGGAAAAAGAGTAGCTGGATGGACGGAAGTGTCGCAAGGGTTGGCTTCGAGTGGTTGGATCAAGACTTGGGTGACTTGAGAGGCTTGGACCAGTGGTCAGGCTGGGCTGGACCAGGGCTAGACTCTCCTCACTCGGGCTCTCCTTGGTGGAAAAATGGGCTAAGGGGCGGAGAAGGACTCGGACCGCACCCGGACTGGCTGGACTTGAAAGGCTTCGAATGGATTCGAATGGATTCGAATGGATTGTTGAAATGAGAAGGGGAGGGGGGGTATTTATAGCAGCAGAGAGGGGCACTCTCGTAATTTTTTCCAGGCGGCCTGCCATGGGCCGCCCGTACGGCCGCTCCTCGGTTTCCAGCGAGTACGGTCGCTCCCTCGGGGCTGCTGTTGGACTCGCTGGTCGACTCAGTGAGTTGACTCAGCGGGTCGACTCGGTGGTTTGACTCGACGGGTTGACTCGACGGGTTGACTCAGCGGGTTAACTCAGCGAGTTGACTCAGTGAGTTTGACTTTTTTTGGGATTTTTTGACTGGCCTTTTTTATGGGGGATTTTTCAGGGTGGTGTTTAGGACTGGGTTGACTGGGTTCAGGCTTGAACTGGGCTATGGAATGGGGCTTACAAGGGTGAGTTTGGCTCAGTTTGGACTTGGGATTTGGGGGTATAGTCCTTCGTTCAACCAGCTATCTCTACCAACAGTGTAGCCGAAGGTGGGGTGTCTACAGATGCCCCTCTTTGGCAGAGGTTGCGTGCAACCGAATGCCAAAGCGAGTGGACACCCCACTTCTGACCCGGTCATTAATGGATCATGTTCTGAAATCTTTGCTTGCCTTTGCATCTGTGTCAGTTGATCATTTGGAAACAGATCACTCGCACATACCGCGGGAGTTTGGAGAAAACGTTGCGATTGTCCCTGCAGTTCGCTGCAACCTGGGTACCCAATCGCAACCCTTCCATTCCCGATCGGTACTAACATCGGAAAGGTACAGCAGAGCCTCTGCATCGACAGTCTTACGAGGATGCTGACCCTGAGACTGATTGTGTGATGTTTGATGTTTTCCCAGATCACTCCAGGAGTACTTATTTCGCTTGACTGTCAAAGTGGTTAGACGCCCTGCGTCAGATAGTCTTACGGGATTCTACTACGCCGACTTGGACTCAGTCAAGGTACTTCAGGCATCCACGCCTAGGTATGTGCGGGTGGGCTTTTTCCACCCGATCCGCTGGTTTCGATGCTTGGTTTGCAATTCATTTTTTCCTTGATTGTGGTCTGGAGTCTTTGTTGTCCTTTGTATCTGAGTCAATTGATTGTCTGGAAATTGATAACTCGCACATACCGCGAGAGTTTGGAGAAAACGTTGCGATTGTCCCTGCAGTTTGCTGCAACCTGGGTACCCAATCGCAACCCTTCCATTCCCGATCGGTACTAACATCGGAAAGGTACAGCAGAGCCTCTGCGTCCGCTAGTCTTACGAGGATACTGACCCTGAGACTGATTGTGTGATGTTTGATGTTTTCCCAGATCACTCCAGGAGTACTTGTTTCGCTTGACTGTCAAAGTGGTTAGACGCCCTGCGTCAGATAGTCTTACGGGATTCTACTACGCCGACTTGGACTCAGTCAAGGTACTTCAGGCATCCACGCCTAGGTATGTGCGGGTGAACTCTTTCCACCCAATCAGCTGATTTTGATACTTGGGTTACAATTCATCGTTTCCACCTGTTCAAATGGTTTCCGTGACCGAACCTTTTGGCTTTCATCTTTTTGTATCTTGGCATGTGGTACGACCACACTGACACTGGAGTTCAGTTCGACCGTACTTTGAGTGCATTGGATCCGATGATCTCCGGGGAAACCGCGAGACATCGGATCTTATTTGATTTTTGCGTTGGCTCCTACCCAGAGATATGGAAGATCTCCCGGCGTATTGGAGGCAGAACGCTCTACTGAGAAAATATTTTTGAATTTTTGAAAAGATACCCACTCTGGAGAGTGATACTCCGTGGGGTTTTTATTTGCAAATAGAAACATTTTTTGTCTTTTTGAAATGAAAATCTGGTTTGCATGTGCCTCCACTAGAGATGCCTGTGGGGTCTTTAGCTAACCGACTTTTATTTTGAAAGCAGGTAAACATGATGATTGATGCAATGGATGCTGATGCATGGAGATGCATGATGAATGCATGGCTTGGTTCATTCTCTTTTCGTTTGATGATTTTGCTTTTGCTGGAGATGCAGAGAATTTTGAGCTTATTGCTTGCAGGGTTGTACTCCCTTGGGGATTTTTCTTTTTGATACGGAGGTTTGGACAGCGGGTTGGTCAAGATCCCGACCCGTGGTCGATCAGGTCCATCGTCCCAAGATGCTGTTTCTTTGCTAATGAGAATGTACGAGGATATCATTCAACTTCAAGATGTTCTTCTGGGCATTCATGTGATTGAGATGGTGTTTAGTTGCCCGTTTTGGTCAAGATTTCAATTTGCGGGCGATTAGATCCGTCATCCCATACTGTGAAGTGAGCGGAGTTCAAGACTCCTGAATTGTAGTGCTGGGGATGCTAATTTTTGTGATTTTTTGTAAATATGTGGTCCGAGTTTCAACTGAGTGGTCAGGATAGAGATCGGTTTATTGAAAACGCAGGAAATATTTTTTGTGATTTTTGAAATATTTTTGATGAAAGTAAGAGAAATATTTTTGTGATTTTTTGACAATATTTCGATTGAAAGTAAGGGAAATATTTTTTGTGATTTTTGCAATACTTTGGTTTGAAAGCAAAGGAAATATTTTTTTTTCTGTGATTTTTGCCAATATTTAATTTGAAAGCAAGGGACATATTTTTTTGTGATTTTTGAAGAGGTGATTTTGCAATGTTTTTGTATTTTGTGATTTTTCTGAAATGCAGGGAAAAGTGTGGAATTTTCATCCACTTCCAGCTTCTACTGCTGGTAAGGCACCCGATCCATTTTACGTCAGCGAGCAAGACGAGTCTCACACAGTTAAGTGCCGTAGTTTTACATCTTCGGATGAGGAGATTTTGAGGGTTTTCAGTCAACACACCCACAAAGTTGCCTGTTCCTCATGTGCAATGCACATAGACCACGTATCGTCCGACGGACTCCTTCGGCCACAAAATGAGCCACATCCTCACATTTCCCTTAGTCAATCCAGTTTGGGGTCTTACGTTGCTCACAATTCCGTGAGGGTGAGCTCCACCTCCCAACAGCCTTAATCCCCTTCATGAGTTCTAGGAACAGGGAACATCCGTCAGATTCAACAGCGACTTCCAAATCAAGGTTGTCTATCACGGTGCGTTCAACACGAACAGGATTGCGGAGTTCTGCCCGCCTCAGCCCTTACCTGTTTAAGAGATTCCAGACACCCGTACGATCAAGTGTCAGCCATGCTTGGAACAGGTTAGGAAAGAAAGCCCCTGAGAAGTTAATCCCAGTGTAGTTTACGGTCTTCGGACCGCTGGGGATGAATTTGTGCAGTTTGAAATTTTTGGTGAATCATTTTTTTTTGTTTTATATTGTATCTATATTTTTTTTGTTTTGAAAAGGTTCCAGACTTCAACTCGGGTAATCGAGATTGACACTGGTTTTTATGGAAAGCTTTAAAATATTTTTAGTATTTTCGAAATGATCCGGGTTATCAGACCTTGATTTCAACGGTCGAGGCCGATGCCGGTTTTTAGTTGAAAGCGAGAAAGGTCCCCCGAGAAATTAATCCCAGTGTAGTTTAAGGTCTTCGGACCATGAAACTGTACAAAGAAGGGCAAACATGTTTTTTTTTTTTTTTTTTTTTTTGTTTTTGGAAAAATGTCCGGTGTCAGCGGATGGACAATCCAGACTGATGCCGGTTTTTATTGAAAATCTCTCGGGATGTCGATCCCGACGTAGTTTAAAGTCTTCGGACCAAAAACTTTAAAAGAGGCAGATATATTTTTTTTTGTTTTTCTGAAAATGTCCGAGATCGTTAGGTCTTGATTCGATCCAAACCGATATCGGCTTTTATTGAAAATCCCTCGGGATTTTGATCCTGACGTAGTTTAAGGTCTTCGGACCACTGAATTTTAAAAGAGGGGCTGGTAGTATATATATATATTTTTTTTTGTTTTTCTGGGAAAATGCCCGGTGTCAGCGGATCTTGATCCAATCCAGGCTGATGCCGGTTTTTATTGAAAATCTCTCGGGGTCTTGATCCCGACGTAGTTTAAGGTCTTCGGACCCAAAACTTTAAAAGAGAAAAGACATTTTTTTGTTTTCTTTTTTGAAAAATATTCTGGGTCATCGATTCTGATTTTGATGGTCGAGATCGATACCCATTTTTATTAAAAATCCCTCGGGATCTTGATCCCGACGTAGTTTAAGGTCTTCGGACCCTAACACTATGTACAAAAGAGCAGCAATCCAGATTGGAGACTACGGGAATTCTCTTTGGAATGGTTCGGATCATCAGGTCATAGCTTTTGGATGGTTGAGATCATTGTTTGACCAAGTCAATCTTTTTCTTTCTTTTTCTTGAAAATCCCATGGAACTTTTCCACATCATCCACCCAATTTCTCACCCATTTCTCATGAGATGAGATTTTGGTGAGATTTCCTTTTTTTCTCACCATTCTCTTCCATCACTTCATTCTTACATGGAGGTACAAGATTCACTTGCAACCACCCTTCCCAAGGAGGAGTTCTTCCCAAGGAGAGGAGGTGAGAAGTCACCTCACCTAGGTGGAGGCTAGGACGGCCTCCCATGGGCTGCCCGACCGGTCTGTGCCTCCTGGTCTCTTCAGGGGGCTGGGTAAAAGGGTGCCCTCCCCTTTTCTATATAACATGGGGCACCCTCCCCCCCTCAAACGTGCAATCTCTCTCTTCTCTCTCTCATACTCTCTCTTTTTCAAGTTTTCTCTCTCTTCTTTGGTGGCCTTTGCTCTTCTCAAGTGGTGGGCCTTAGAGAAGTCTTGGGACAGCAAGGTGGTCCTTCTTTGGTGAGTAGTAAAGGTATAGACCACTTCCTTTCTCTTTCTTGTCCTTTTCCATCTTCATTGTCTCTTCTCATGGTCCTTTTTCTTTTTTCATGTAGCTATCCAAAGAGGTGTGAAGGTGGGCCCAAGTATTCTTGACCTTTTTCTAGATCTCAAGTTTCTTCCAAAGGTGGTGCATGGAGAAGGACATTGCAAGCTCTCCACTTCATCATTTTTTCCTTTTTCACACTCCTTCCATGTGCATGTAAAGAGTGATTTTGCCATGTCATCAAGTGTGCATGGCAAAATACTCTATCTTTTTCATGGGAGTTGGGCCTCTTTTCATATGTATCAAATGGGTTCAAAGTGAAGTCATGGCCCTTGGTGTATTTGATGGGCCCAATGCTTCATTTTGGGCTCCCTCATGCTTTCTTACCCTTGTCATTTTTTTTTGGAGCTTTCTATTTCTTTTCCATTTTCCTTTTCAAAATTTGGGCCCATGGGCATGGTAGGGCCCATGGGCATGGTAGGGCCCATCTCAAGTTTTGGGCTCATGGGGCTCACTTTGGGTGACCTCATCTTTTTTTACATGTGTATGGACCAAGATGACTAGCCCATTCTTCATTTAGATCTCAAATGGGCTAGATTTCCTAGTTGGGCCTACATGGACAAGTGGCTCAAGTCTTCCACTATCTCTTGATTATGATGTACATCCTTGTACAAGGTGTAGTGGGCTCCTTGGAGTTTTTCATGTGGATGGGCTTTTGGGCCTTCTTTAGAATTTGGACACTTTTTTGAACCATGTGTGCCCCACTACACTTTGTCCATGTGGATTTTTTCTTTTCATGCTTTTTTTGATGGATGGAGGACTTGAGCTACTTGGCCATCTACAAGTCCCATGAGTGAGTTGTTCCAACAATCTCACTAAGTTCAAATGGTTTTTCTTTGTGGTAGGAATGTGATTCTCAAGAGTTTCCCTTAGATGTTATCAACCTCAAATGGATGATCCTCAAGTGAGCTATCCATACAACCATGGGTCCTTGATCCTTTCTTTGGGGACTTGGTGGGTCATCCACCATCATTCTCAAGTATGAGTGATTTTTCTTTCCATTTGTGGGAAAGAATGATACCCATAAGTTACCCATTTTTGTCCCCATGCTTTGGGACATTTTGGATTTTGATCTTCAAGTGGGCTACGTGTACCATTCTTACCCATTTTCATGATGGTTGGGTGACTCATCAAGCCATGCTCTTTTGTGCTCAAATGGTCTCCCTTTTGGTGAAAAAGTTGGTGCACATAAGTTGCCCAAACTTGCCTTTTCATGGGCATTTTCAACTTTGATTCTTCATGTGGGCTATATGCATCAACTTTCTACCCTTAGCTTCTTTGATTCACATGTTTGTGGGTAGACCTCCTTGTTGTATTCTCATGGTCAAAACTTTCATCAAGATGAGGCACATAAGGTTGCCCATGGTTAACCCATGAATGGGTTCTCATATTCTCCAAAGTGGGCTATGTGCTCTCTCCAATCCATTGAGAGGAGGCATTTGGGTTGCTCTTGGGGGCCCGTTTCCTTTCTATCCCCCACTTGTCCATGCATATGTGTAAAAAGATGGAGGCATCCTAAGTGAGAATCATGACCTTGGCATAAAAGTGGGTCAATCTTTTGGCCACATATGGACTTTGAAGAGGGGCTTCATGTGAATTAAGATCCTTTGTTGATCTCATGGCACTTGAGTGCATGTGTTGTCCAAAATGTGTTCTTGGATGATAGACTTTTCTTGCCTAAGGCATGCCATGCAACCTTCTTTAAGGTGGGCCTTACTTTTTCCAATGGGCTCAACATACATCCTAAGTGACATATGGAGTTGGACTTTAGATTTGCATTTGGATATGAGTCCAATTCCATGGGTCTTCTGGATGATAATTTGGATTTTAACGGGTAAAGGATAGGGACTTACCTTGCCAAGCTTGTAGGATTCCATGGCCGATGGTACCAGGGGCCACCGAGTGGTTGACGAGGATGATCCTGCTTTCATTGTCCGCCGAGGGGACCACATGTGTTCCCTAGCTATGGAGCATCAACCTCTTCCTGCTATCAAGGGTCGAGGTACCAGGGATCGCTGGGACAATTGGATGAAAGAGCCACAGCCCTTGCTTGAGCGAGTACTAGATGGTACTCCTTTTGCCGGCCTCCTCACCCTACGCTTCCATAATAACGACGCCAACCGCATGATGCTTGCGGCTCTTTGTGAGAGGTGGCGGGATGAGACCCACACCTTCCAGCTCCCTTGTGGAGAATGGGGAATAACCCCTTTGGACATTTACATGCAGATAGGCTTCCCGTTTCATGGGGCCATTGTCCCTCAAGTGAGCTCTCTAGCTCCCCTCTCTTCCACTGATTGGCTGCGGCTTGTCGGTGACGTCCCTCCTGAGGGTGAATTCCAAGGCCATCAAGTGAAGATGCGATGGTTTTACAACAATTTTGCTTCCGTCGTCCCCACCACCGAGCGAGAGGCCCTCCACAAGGCGCGGGCCATGATCACTTATGCTTTTGGATCCTTTCTCTTTTGCCATGCGAATGAGAGAGTTGATCCTAAATTTCTTCGTTTAGTCGAGGACCTTCATCACCCCTACAACTGGAATGGGGCCATCCTGACCCGTCTCTTTCAAGGTCTGGACAAGACCTGTCGGCATAGCCGGTCCTTCACAGGCTTCTGGCCTGTCGTTGAGGTACCTCTTCTTTCGTCTTCCTTGGAGCCATTTGCCTCCTTTCTCTCTCTGATCATTAAATGTACTTTTATCCAGACCTGCTTTTATGACCATTTTTCGCATCTTGCGCCGAGGATGCGAGATGACATTGAACCCTCTCAGTATCGCCACATGTACTGGCATCAACAGAATCGTCAGCGGAACTCCCGAGTTTTCGGGGACAATTGGCGTGCTGATATAGACGGGCTGACCGTTGAGGACGTAAGTATCTTGCTTGTCTTTGTCCTTGTGCTGTACTTGTAACTGATCGTGGTAACCTCTTCTGCTGCAGTTTGCCCGGATGCCGTACGCTAGTTTTCCTCTCTACTACACACCCCAGCGCGTGGAGGCATACGATGCTTCATGTCTCCGTATTATGCTTTCTGACGCTGAGTCTTTTCAATGGTACTTGGGAGAGAGATTGCTTCGGCAAGTCACTGGGGTGGCTCGGGTCCCCTGTTCTGCACCTCCTCTAGCTGCTCGGATGCCAGCTGATGAGAGAGTTGAGGCTCTAGTGGGCCAGCCTGGCTTTCGTTTCACGATCCCGGATCGTGATTATGACGAGTGGTATCTGCTGTTTGGCCAGGGGCCTCTGCTTCCTTCGCTTTATGTTCCAGGTGGTCGTCGCAGGTATGCTGGAGGTTCAGTGACTGCTCCTTTGATGGATCTTTATCGTCGGGAGCGGGACGCGAGGAGGGGTGATGATGATTATGTTGGTGACTTGTAGCTGCCTCTGCTTTGTATGGCCTTGTACTTTTGCCTCTATCTTTGTATCAAGCTCTTTTGAATGAATATATATAGTCTTTGTTTTGTCTCAAATTTCTTGATGATATCTGGATGCTTTGCCTTATGACTTGTTCCTTGATGATTTGTGATTCCTCAACTGCATGGACAATGACTTGAACGGTTCAGATCGCTTGTTTAGGCCATGCGGGCCCACTTGATGATTGGATCTTGGATTCTGGCCCTCCTTTTGATGATTGGACTTTCGATCTTGATACTTCATGATTTGTGTAAGCTTTCCAATGGTTTGGATCTTGACGATTTTGGCCCTTGAATGGTTCAGATTGATGGATTTGGCCCTGTGGGCCCACTTGAGGCCTTGGCTTTACTTTGGGGCAACTCTTCTGATGACTGGTGAGGCTAAGAAGGCTGCTCATGGTGTGGATGATGGCTTGAACGTCTCAGATCGCTTTGTGGGCCCACTTGATGATTAGATCTTGGATTCTGGCCCTTCTTGTGATGATCAAACCTTTGATCTTGTAGTTTGACGGCTCATGTAGGTTCTTCAATGGTTTAGATCATGATGATCTAGTCTTTGAATGGCTTGGATTGCTTGTGGCCCCCACTTGATCACTTTCCCCCTTCTTTGGCTTGATCAGCCATGTTCCAGCCACATTGCTTCGTGATTGGACCAGTAGGGCACCTTTTGTATGATCTTGATCAATCTCAGTTGAAATTTGGAGTGGACCGGAGCCTTGGGCGGCCCACGGAGCGCCATCTGCTGACGTGGACTGTCAGACTCACCTACCAAGAACCCTGGAGCCAATCCCGCGGAGAGAGGGGAACCGCGTCCGTACGGGCGGCCCAGGGCAGGCCGCCCAGAGCTCGTCTCTTGAGCGGCCTGGCCTGGCTCGTGCTCGGACATTCTCTGGTCCCTGTTGCTGCTGTCCCCACCTGCTGTGTACGTTCAGGTTCGATTCCAACAATGAATCTTCTCTTTGTCTCCTCTTTCATCATCATCTTGACCTCATCTTGCTTTGTGCTTTCTTGGGCAATGGATGGTGGGGATTTATGGGCTGTGGGGGCTGTCCAAGGTGGGTCCCATACTTCAGATTTTCAATTGGGCTTTGATAATGGGGAGATGTCTTTAATGGATGGGGGAGATGGGGTTTTGATTGGAAGCATTGATGAGGGGCTAGGGATGGTGGTTGGTGGAGCTTTGAATAGCTCCATTAATGGTGGGATGGCTGGATTTTCAGATTTGAATGGGCCCCTCATTATGGGAGGAATGGATGGCATGGATGAGATGGGAGGATGGGACATAGGTGAGACTATGCATTCTTTGAGTGTGGGCCCCATGGATGATGCGATGGATGGTGATGATGGGACCATGAGGGACATAGATAGGCTGATCTCATGTCTAGATGGTATGGATGGCTCAGATGGTACCTTTGACGGTTTGGATGCTCTGGATGAGGGCCGAGATGTGCGGCACACTTGTTTGGGTGGACTTGATGTGATCATTGATGATGTCCCCTTGATGATGGATGGTGTAGATGCCTCGATGATCCCCTTGATCGGCCAGGATGATGACTGGATACATGATTTTCTGTTGGAGGGGGCTGCAGGCACAGATCTGACCGTTGATTCTTTGATCGGGGTTGCCGGGACCCCTTTGGATGGTTCAGATGTATTCTTTGACGGTCAGATTGGTCAGGATGCCACGATGTGCGGTGTGATCTTCACTGATGGCTCTTTTGGTGGAGAGCATTGTCCTTCTTTTGATCGTCGGTCTTTTGCGCACTCTGTTCATGAGGTGGGCGAGTCTTCTCATGCGGCTGAGATTATGACAGTTTCAGATGGTGATGCGACCATATCAGACATAGCCGTCACTGAGGGCAGGTCAGGGGCTGTTGAGTCTGCAGAGGTTCCAGCATTTCCTTCTCCTTCGCCCGTTGACCTTCCGATCCTTGATGAGCTGTCCTCGATTTCTGGGCCTTTTGTTCTGGAGGGGGTTCCAGTGAGGACTTGTCAGTTGCTTCCTCGTTCTTCTTGCTCGCCACGACTGCTGGATTGGCTTGACAGCTTGTCAGTTTATGAGATTCGAGATTTGGAGTCTTATGGCTTTGGCAGTCTGATTCATCTGGCCAGAGTTGATATTGATTGGAGGATGCTTGGAGCTGCCTTGATTGACTGGGTCCCTTCATTGAACTTGTTTGCGTTCAACGATATGGAGATGGGGCCCTCTTTGGAGGAGCTTGCACGCTTGACAGGCTTACCCTTGGATTATACTCAGTACTTCTCGCCGAAGACATCGCCGAAGACTGCTACACCGTAGAACTGGTTTGGGATCCCTTATCTTGTTCGACCTGCAGCTAGTGGCCAGGATGCTGTAGTGTTTTCTTTAGACTTGCTGTATGATCTTTTTTCGGGTCCTCAGGGTACGGCCGGTTCCACCTTTGCTCGGAACGCACTGATGTTCTGTTTGATTGCTGAGGTGCTGTTCTCGGGATGGCGCAGGTCCCAGACTCCTTTGCTTTTTGAGGTGATGAGCCGAGCTGTCCGTCGACAGGGGATCATTTCTCTTATCTTGGCCAAGCTATTTGATGGGCTGACCGACTGTGCCCTGGGCCGCACTCGTGTCCTTCGCGGCTGTTGTGCTTTCCTTCAGGTATCTTTTCTGCACCTTTTTTCTTCTTGCTTTGCTAGGAATTGTTTTGCTCTAGCTGAACTTCTTTTGCTTTCTGTGATCAGGTATGGCTATGGGAGCGTCTTTCTCTGACCGTTCCTGTACCTCTTCCTGGCATCCCTAGCTCTGACATCATGCGTTATATCATGGAGTTCCTTCCGCATACGGCTAGGATGAGCGAGCCCTTGTATCGCAGGATATTCGCTGAACTTCGTGACTGGAACGTTCGTTGGGAGTCATCTTGGCTTTCACTTCCTCCAGTGCTTTGCGATGCACACCGCCTTCCTTTGATGTTGGTAGGCCTTCGATTTTACTTCTCTTACCATCCCATTCGGTTCCTGTGGCAGTTTGGGTATGAGCAGGATGTTCCTCTTTTCGCTTTTGCGGGTATCGGGCGTCGAGTGCTTCCATCTAGGTCCTCTGACTTCAGGACCCGGATTGATTGTTCCTGGGCGAGTTATTTGACAGCTGATTTGTTGGGATTTGAGCTGCGGACTTTTCCGATGGCGACCGCCCCGTATCAGTACTGGGTTGCTGAGCAGTCTTTGTACCGATGTATCCCTTGCTGGCACCAGACTGCTGATGAGGATGAGCAGGATATCCTTGGGGATGCAGGCTCTTCATTTGGTTCATATGAACCCTTTGAGGAGCGCCCGTTTGTCGATCCTGGCTTCCTTTCGGCCACTCATGGCCATTTGCTGTCTGAGATCTCCGCACTTCGGTATCATTGTGAGATGATGTCGAGGAGATTGGCTGCCGATCAGAGGTTGTCTGATGAGGAGACAGCGATCCGTACCCTTGAGCGCGATGAGGTGCATTACCTGCGTATGGAGGTGAGCAGGTTGAGAGCGAGACTATCTTTTTATGAGTCAGAAGACTCACCTGATGTGGCCGAGGAGGAGGGTAGAGATTGATTGTGTTGGCCACCTGCACATTCTTTTTTGCATATATGATTGATGATGATGTATTTTCTTATATTTATTGAAAAAGATGATATGATATGTGTAAAGAAATATGATGCATCTAATTAAAAAAGAGAAAACTGTTTAAAAATCTACTGTGCCATGAGTTGTCTTGTGAGTGTTTCTGGACTTTGTGTTGGGATATAGAAATCAGAACTGGGGCTCGGTCAATGATTTGACCGATGTCTCGAGATTTGACTTGCTTGATCCTTTGGTTCCCTAGAGATGTAGGCAATGGAAACTCTTGCTTCCTGAGATTGTCAGAGTTTGTAGAGTTCTTCGCTCCTGACTGTACTTCCTCTTGTTCTTGCACTTTCACTGCTTGAACCGATCTGGACTGTCTGATTTCTTGGTACCTGCACTTTTATTTTTTTCTTTTTTCTTTTTATTCGCCATTTTTGCCTGCAGCGCTCTTTCGAGTTTTCACTACAGCCGGCCTTTTCCCGTCATTTTTGCCCGTGGCGCCCTTTCGGGTTTTCACCACGTCCCGGGTGTTTGATCTTGCCTGCCCCTTGGCAGCTATGCTGTTTTTACCCTTGGCGCCCTTTCAGGTTTTCACCAAGTCCGCTGTATGCCCACTGTTTTTACTCGGAGCGCCCTTTCTGGTTTTCACTCCGCCCTCTTTGTTTAGGCACACATTTTCTTTTTCTTTTTCTCTTTCCTTTTCTTTTCTTTCTGGATCTCTGGATAACTGCGGCGGCTAGAGGTCGGGAATCCGTCGTTGCCGGCCGATGGCAATCTTTCAGCCCTTATCCTAAGTTACGATGGTAGAGCTGTTGGTCTTAGCTAAAAGACCCTTCTGAGATGAATGGATGGATGACTGTGTTTCTTCTTGGACTGATTTTTTTCTTGGGTGCCTTTCTTTGGCTTCCCCCTTTTTTTTGTCTTTTTTCTTCCCTTTTTTTGTATTCTTTTTCTCTCTCTTTTTTTTTTTGTATTTTTCCTCCTCTTTCTTTTTTTTTTGTATTTGTATTTTCTCTTTTTGACTCCCCTTATTTGAAACACTTGTTGGTGGACGGGAACGATTTCTCAGAGGTCTTAGCTTCGACCTCTTGACTTCAGCTCTATTAAAGTAACTCTTGATAAGGTCAGAATGACTTACCCGTGAAAGATCTTCACGTTGTCGGCGTTGGTTGGCTCAGGAAGATCCACCCCTCTCATGCTGGTGAGTCTGAGGGCGCCTCCGGGAAGTACTTCTCTGATGATCAGCGGCCCGTCCCACGAGGGTTTGAACTTTCCTCTGGGGTCCGGAAGGTGCGACGGTAGAATCTTCTTCATGACCATGTCGCCTACCTTGAAACTTCTTTTTCGGACTCTCTTGTTGTAGGCCCGAGCGATCCTTTTCTGATAACACTGTGAATGACTTAGTGCACGCATGCGCTTTTCATCTGCTAGCTGCAACTGATCGAATCTGGCCCGTTGCCATTCTCCTTCTTCAATTCCGCTTTCTAATAATACCCGAAGCGATGGTATTTCCACTTCGACTGGTAGAACTGCTTCCATTCCATAAGTAAGCTCGAAAGGAGTAACGCCCGTAGCAGACCGTACAGACGTTCGATAGGCCCAAAGTGCATATGGGAGCATATCTGACCAATCTCGATAGGTCACGACCATCTTCTCGAGTATTCTGACGATTGTCTTGTTTGCGGCTTCTACCCCACCATTCATCTGGGGACGGTAGGGGCTTGATCGATGACGCTGGATCTTGAATTTGCTGAGGAAGTCATCCATCTTCTTGTTGACGAAAGGGGTCCCATTATCTGTGATGATGGCATTAGGGATTCCATACCGGCATATGATGTTGTTCTTCATGAATTTGATCACTTGAGATGCTGCAATCGTGGTGTAGGAGGCTGCCTCTACCCACTTGGTGAAGTAGTCGACTGCCACAAGTATGTACTCATGACCATTTGATGCTTTGGGACTGATCTTGCCGATGATGTCAAGTCCCCACATGGAGAAGGGCCAGGGGGTGGTCAGGTTGTATAACTCTGATGATGGGGCATGGATTTGATTTGCATGCTCCTGACACTTGAAGCATTTTCTGACGTGCTGGCAACAGTCTGTCTCCATGGTGAGCCAATAGTAGCCGAGTCGTAGAATCTTCTTCGCCATCATGTGCCCGTTCATGTGTGGGCCACAGATTCCTTCGTGTATTTCTTTCATGATCTTTGCAGCTTCTGTTTCGTCGACGCATCGAAGAAGGATGTGGTTATAGGATCGCTTGTAAAGAACTTCGCCACTGATGGTGAACTGGCCGGCCAAACGCTGCATGGTTCGGCGATCTGTTGCTGTTGCTGACTCTGGATACTCCTGGGTTTCGAGGTATTGCTTGATGTCGGCATACCAGGGTTTGTCAGGGATAGCTTCGGTTTCTTCTATTTGCAGGCAAAAAGCAGGTTCTTCTTGAATTTCGACTGTGAGCTCCCATTCTGAAGCTCCTTTTGGTATCTCGAGCATTGATGCAAGTGTGGCGAGAGCATCTGCAAACTGGTTCTTGGCTCTGGGCATGTATGAGAAGGTGATTTCCTTGAATTCTTCGATCAGATTGTCAAGATACACATGATATGGTATCAACTTCTCGTCCTTGGTTTTCCATTCGCCATTGGTCTGATTGATGATAAGCTGTGAGTCTCCAAATACTCGCAGCTTCTTGACGCCCAAGATTATGGCTTCCCTTAAGCCAGCGATGCATGCTTCGTACTCTGCCATGTTGTTGGTGCACTCGAATGCTATGCGCCTTGAGATAGGAATAGGGACATCATCTGGAGAGTAGAGGATTGCTCCAATACCACTTCCTTTAGAATTTGCTGCGCCGTCGAAGAATGACGTCTACTCGTCTTTCTTCTTCTTTTCTTCGTCTTCAATGAGCAAGAGATCTTCATCAGGGAAGAATGTCTTGAGCGGTTGATAATCCAGGAGAGAGTGAGCCGCAAGATGATCGGCGAGGGCCTGTCCCTTGATTGCCTTTTGAGTGACATAGGTGATGTCAAACTCAGACAAGAGTAGCTGCCATTTAGCTATCCTTCCAGTGAGTGCCGGCTTCTCGAACAGGTACTTGAGCAGATCCATGTGAGCGAGGAGGAGAATAGGGAATGCAATCATGTATTGACGGAGTCGCTGAGTTGCCCAGACTAGGGCGAGGCAAGTCTTCTCGATCGGGGAATACCTGGTCTCGTAGTCGGCGAACTTTTGGCTCAAATAGTATATTGCTTGTTCCTTCTTCCCGGTCTCGTCGTGCTGGCCGAGGACACAGCCAATGGCTTCTGCTGCTACCAAGATGTATAACAATAGTGGTCGTCCAGGAGCGGGCGGCACTAGGACTGGAGGATTCATGAGATATCTCTTGATGCGATCGAAGGCGACTTGGCAATCATCATTCCATTCTTTTGGAACGTTTTTTCGGAGGAGCTTGAATATGGGTTCACAGATAGGTGTGAGCTGTGCGATGAAGCGACTGATGTATTGAATTCTGCCGAGGAAACCATGAATTTCTTTCTCTGTTCTAGGAGGGGGCATCTCGATGATTGCTCTGATTTTGGTCTCGTCGACCCTGATACCATCCTCGCTCACCATAAAGCCGAGGAGCTTACCTCCCATTGCACCGAAGACACATTTCTGAGGGTTGAGGCGGAGCTTGTACTTTTCTAATCTGTTGAATAACTTCTTCAGATCTTCAAAGTGTCCTTCAATTGTGCGAGATTTGACGATCATGTCGTCCACATATACTTCAAGTTCTTTGTTCATCATGTCGTGGAATAATGCTGTTATTGCTCGCTGATATGTTGCTCCTGCGTTCTTTAGACCGAACGGCATTACCCTGTAACAGAAGGTTCCCCAGGGAGTGATGAACGACGTCTTCTCGCGACCTTTGACGGCCATCTTGATCTGATTGTAACCTGAGAACCCGTCCATGAATGAGAAGATCTTGTATCCAGCAGTGTTGTCGACCAGAGTGTCGATATGTGGCAAAGGGAAGTCATCTTTAGGACTGGCTTTGTTGAGATCTCGGAAGTCGATGCACATTCGAACCTTGCCGTCCTTCTTCGGTACTGGCACGATGTTGGCGAGCCATTCAGGGTAGTTGGAGACTACCAAGAATCCCGCGTTGTACTGCTTGATGACTTCATCTCGGACTTTCAGAGCCCATTCTGGCTTCATTCTTCGAAGTTTCTGCTTCACTGGCTTCATATCTGCCTTGGTTGGCAGATGGTGTACAACGAGCTCTTCATCGAGCCCCGGCATGTCTTCATATGAGAACGCAAAGTTGGACAATCTTGGAGCTAGGAACTCTATCATTTTCTGTTTCATCTCAGGTGGCAACGATTTTTCGATGCGTACCTCCCTAGGGATCTCAGGTGTCCCCAAGTTTACTGTCTCGAAATCATCGGCTACAACATTGGCTTTAGATTCGAACTTTTTGAGGAGATCCTCAAGTTCGGGAGCTGGATCATCATCTTCCTCATCCCGAGCTTCGTCCAGACCCATGAGCTCGAAGTCTAATTCGATGTCAAAGTCATATGATTCGACTTCAAACTCATGTGACTCTTTAGACGAACTTGGCACACTATTGAATGCAGGAAAAGAAATGTTTTTTGGTTTTTGAGATTTTTCTGAAATTGAAATGCTAGATGTTTTTGGTTTTTGAAAGTTTTTGATTTTTTTGGCTTTTTGAAATGCATGGGACTTTGAACAAGCGGGCATTGCAGACCATGATTGATCCCAACTTGTTCCAAAGTTCCGATCGTTGCCTAGACAGGCATTTTTTTTTGGAAGCCAGAGTCCTCAGATGGCTCTTTGGCTGATTGAAAAGTCAGGGGAACAGATGACCATTCAGGACCCCACACTTCCTCCCCTGAAGAGGTGGTGGTTAATGATTTGGGCGAAGAGTCACGATCTGGCCCAATGACCATGACTTCTTGCTGGTCAGGTTCGAGATCTGAGTCGTACTCAGTCCCTCCCGGATCACTTACCTCGCATTGCAGTTCGTCTGGTTCCACAGTGAGACACAAGTTTGGAACCTGGACATCGAACCAATCTAGGGCTGGCCACTTCCCTTTCTTGGTCCAATGGATGGGCTGCTTCTGCCCCTGGCTGATGATTGATGACGTTGACTTTGCAGAGATGGGCAAGTCGTGCCCCTTGCTAATTGGTGCTGAGATGGGCGAGTTGTGCCCCTTGCTGATTGAAGCGGGCAGGTTGTGCCCCTGGTTGATTGAAGTGGGCAGGTTGTGTCCCTGGTTGATTGATGCTGACGTGGGCAGGTTGTGCCCTTGGTTGGGAGCAGGTGTTAGGGTAACCTGGTCTTGAAGGTGTTGTATTTGACTTCCTTCTTCGTCTTCATCATTTCCTTCTTCTTCTGGAGGCTTAAATGGTTCGAGAATCTGATCCCATCGAATGGGGGGCCACGTGGCCCAAACTAGGCTCATCGGGAGGCCTTTGTGTAGTGCAGTCGGTTGATTCCCTCCTGGATCTTTGCAAGGTTCTCCTGGCTTGACGAATTGGATGGGTGAGCACCGAAATTTCTTCTTTCTCTTGTCCATGAAGGTTGCCTTGTATCCGAGTCCCCATTTGCGCTGGTTATATATCAGTGGTACCTTTCTGGACTTGAAGTGATTCTTCATTCGGTATTTGAGGCTCAGACGCTCTGCCGGTGAAAAGACACGGTCCACCCTTATCAGTTCTGGATTGGCGATAGAGTTCACAGTCTCGAATTCAAAACTGTGAAACGGGATGTCTTCTTCAGAGTGCTGGATATCGATGACCGGGATGTCTGGTTCAGTGGCAGCAGCATTGGAAGGAATGATGAGCTCCTTCTCTGCATGGATAGAGATCACTTGATTTCCACAGATATACTTCACTCGTTGATGCAGGGTTGATGGCACAGCTCCAACCTTGTGCAGCCAAGGTCGTCCGAGCAGCATGTTGAAAGAGGCTGATATATCCAGGATTTGGAATGTGATGGTGGAGACTTCCGGACCTATCTGTACCTCTATGTCGACCTCCCCTTCCACTGATTGGCGGGTGTTGTCGAATGCTCTGACGCAGATGGTGCTGGGTCGGAATGAAGAAGGACTGATTCCCAGACGTTCTGCAGTCTTGAGTGGGCAGACATTTAAGCTTGAGCCATTATCGATAAGGACCAGCGGAACACAGATGTCTTTGTATCGTAAGGCTATGTTGAGGGATCGCCCATGATCACGTCCCTCTGGTGGTAACTCATTATCTGTGAAGGTGATGGCGCGCGGAGCCAGGAGTTGTCCAATCATCAAAGCTATCATTTCTGGTGCTGTATCAGAGGAGACATGAGCATCGTTCAAGGTTTTGGCAAACATTTCTCGGTGTATGCGAGATGTGCAAAGTAGCTCCCATACTGAGATTTGAGCAGGGATTGACTTGAGCTGAGTCGCCACATCGTATGCGGCTTCATTTTTGCTGCCGAGGCCTGAGAGGATGCCTTTGGGATCTCCTCTGTTTTGATTATCTCTTCGGATGCAACGCCCGTTGGGATTCATGTTTCCCACTTCTGCGCATTCTGGATAGTGCCATGGGACCTCTTTATAATTTTCCTCACCCTTGCCTTCTAGGACCACCGGCTCTTGCAACGGTGCTTGTGTGGGTACCAGATCTTCCTCGTATGGAGCTTTTGCCTTGAGGACTACATTGTTGCCTGTGCTGAAGGGGTAATATCGAGGCTTGTCTTCATAGACCACATAAGGTCGTGGTCCTGGCTTGACTGTTCCTGGAGCGGGAGGCTCCCACAGAATGAATACTGGTCCTCTTGATATGGCAGGAGGTTTCTCTGTTCGTCCGAGCTGCCGTAGCGTGATTGATACGCCTCCGGGATTTGCCCCTTGCAATATGACTGGCTCAACTGGAAGAGCTCCTTCCAAGACAACGGGCTCTTGCTGCTGATGAGTATAATCCTTCCATTGCGGATTGGATTGTTCTTGAGTTGCCCCTTGCAAGATGACAGGTTCGTATGTGGGCTCGATGTATGATTGTGCTCCTTCCAGGACGACTGGTTCCCAGCTTGAATGGTTGTAAGGTGCCCCTTGAACAACTGGTATATCATATGGAGGTGCTCCTTCAAGCACTACTGGCTCGGAGATTGAAGGAAGAAAGGGACTTGCCCCTTGCAAGATTGGAGGAGGATTTGTTGGCTCATAAGTGTAGGCGTGAATGGATTGGATGGGGGAGAAGAAGCGATCGAGATGATCCCCTTCTTCTATACTATTGACTGCAGGGCCACGAGACGAACTGGGGTCCGTTGGATGCTGAGGCAGAGGATTCTGAAAGATGTTGGTGGAAGCTGCTGGAGAAGTTCCAGGGACCGAGATGACGATCTTGCGGTCATCAATCATGTCTTGTATGGCATTCTTCAAAGTATAGCATCAATCAGTGGCGTGGCCACGTCCTTGATGATAGGCGCAATACTCATTTTCTCGGTAGTTTGGTGGTAGAGGATGAGGCGGAGGCCGAGGTGCCATTAGAGTAAGTAACTGCTTTTGTACCAGTGTAGTCATGATTTGACTAAGTGGTTGACTGAGTGGAGTGAACTTCCTGAACTCCCTGTAATTCTGCCTGTTCTGGTATGAGTATTGACCGTTTCCTCTGAATTGCTGTTGTTGTCGAGGTGGTTGTGGCTGAGGATTCGGTTGTGGCTGATGCCGCTGAGGCTGATGCTGAACTTGATTCTGCTGATACTGTTGACGTCCCTGTGGGGGAGCACGTTGATTCCCTTGAGCAGTGGTGTTGATATTGTTTACCTCCGTTGGGCGAGGAGGAGAACCACTACGGTTTCCATTCCCGTGCCCGATAGGTCTTCCTTCCACTCTGTTCCTCTTGACTGGAGTGGCTTGATGAGGCCATGGGGAAATCGTCCCGGCACGGATTCCTGCTTCGACTTGCTCTCCAGCACGGATTAGCTGAGAGAAGTTTGCATATGGATGCGAGATGAGATACCCGGATATGCCTGGGTATGTTGAATGAACAATCATGGAGATTTGTTCTTCGTCGTCGATGGGTGTCCGCATTCTGGCTGCCATAGCTCGCCAACGTCCCACGTAGGCTGACAGTGTTTCATCACTCCTTTGCCTGAGAGCTGCGAGGTCGGCTCTTCTGGGTGCCATGTTGAGATTGTACGCAAATCTGTCGACGAAAGCCTGGGAAAGCTGTTCCCACGTCCTGATGCGGTGGCAATCCAATGAAGTGTACCAATCGAGGGCATCGCCCTTCAGAGATTTTTGGAACAAACGAATGAGGGCCCCTTCATTTCCTGAGATTGCACTCAGCTCTCCACAGAAGGCCTTGAGATGTGCTGTGGGACAACCGCTGCCGTCGTATCTTTTGAACTTTGGAACCTCAAAGTTTTGAGGTACCTGAGCATCTGGGAAAGGACACAAGTCTCTGAACTTGGTCGAAGGTAGGTCGATTCCTTGTTGTCGCTGAAGCTGATTTTGCAAGATCTGGAACTGCTCCCGCAACTCGTCCAGTCCTGAGTGATCCGTTCGAGCGACTGGTGCCTCTTGGAGTAAGGCACGTTCTTCTTCGGCATAGTGGTCGATGTCTTCGACCCTATGGGCTTGCTGAAAAGCAACCGCGTGTTGCTGAACTTGATTTGATGATTGAACTGGATTCTGATGAACTTGAGCTTGAAATGATGGTAACTGAACTGGAGACTGTACTGAAGGTTGAACTGGAACTTGCTGGAAATTAACTGGATTTTGCTGAATTGAAGATTGCTGGAAATTAACTGGATTTTGCTGAATTGAAGATTGCTGAAAATTAACTGGAATCCCATCGGCGGGGATGTGCTGGAATTGAAAAGTGCTCCTGTTTGCAGGAGGCTGAGATGCTGGGAAGTGACCCCCTTGTTGGGTATTCGCCACTGTCCGCTGATTGATGTGGGCTTGACACTGACCCCCGTTGTGGGCATTCGCCAGTGCTGTCCCTGTTGCTGGAAATTGAATTGAAATCCCGTCTGTGGGGATGTGCTGAAATTGAAAAGGTGTCCCATCGGCGGGGACATGCTGAGATCTATTGAGATTGTTGTTTGCAAGATTGACTGGAAGTTGACTAGATGTTCCTGCAACGGAAGTGCTCTGAGATGGCCTTGTCGTCGCAGGAAGATATTGAGAAGGATGCCCCATAGCGAAGGGCTGAGATGGCTGTTGTCGGTAGTCTTGGGCAGACTCCGATGGTTGTGCTTGATTTGAACTGGAGGCCGGAGGACCCGGCATGGTTGCTGAGACTGGTGAACTGGGCCAACTTGATTGTTGGCTGCTGCAGTGGCTTGTGCTTGCATGAATTGCAAGAGCATTTCTTGCATTGCTCTCATTCCTTGTGCCAATTCTTGTATGATTGGCGTATTGTCAACGGGCTGTTGCGCTGGAGGTTGCGCTTCGGTCATTTCGAGAGCAGGGAAGTGATGAGTTTCTTCTTCGTGGTCGGACATGGCTTGCTGAGCCCGAGTGCGGATTATGCTGCGGAAGGGAAGTTGTCTCCGTGTACATTGAGCCCGAGGAGGCGCAATGATGAGGACTGTACTCTATTCTTTTTGGGTTTTGGGATTTTCTATTTTTTTTTGTTTGGGTTTGGGTAGAATGCTATGCAGATGAGATTGTATGAGGATTAATGACTTTCAAGTACGGGAAGGATTCTGTTTTTCAAGTCGGATCACGACTAGTGGGACTAGCTCATCCCCAGTGGAGTCGCCATTCTGTGGACCCTCGTCGATTTTTCCGCGCTCCCACACGACGTTCTTCTCCCTTCCCCTTTCCTTTCGGAAAAGAAGGAGATGAGGATGCGTGAGTGCAAAATCGCCGTTTGTGCCACTGGCTTGCCTCGTTCTCGAGGGCTTCGTTTGGTTGTCGTGTTAAGCTGGATATGTTTAAGTGTGTTTATATAAGACCAGAGTCGCCACTAGCCAGTTACTTCGAATCTACAGTCGGCTAGACCCCGTAGAAACGTTAGAGAAGGGAATCCGAAGATTCCTTCCTCTAAAATGACTCCTGTTGATCTGCGGCCAGAGATTCAAGGTAAGGGATCACGGTTACAGGGTGGGAAGAGGTTAAGCACCCCACACACTGCCCGTACCGAAGCACGGTCTCTACTTCACAGAATCGATCGGATACTTGAAAGTCTAGTTTAATCCTCGTATATTCTCATGAATGACATGATGCATGAATGTGGGTCTGAACAGTAAGAGTTTCTGATGGGCAGGTTCCAACAACGGGCAAGCCCAGAGCGTACGCTCGAACTGACAGGTGCTTAATATAAGACGTATGCAGTGTGCTTGAATGATCAAGGTGTTTTATGGTGAAGCATGAATGCAGGTCTGAACAGTAAGAGTTTCTGATGGGCAGGTTCCAACAACGGGCAAGCCCAGAGCATACGCTCGAACTGACAGGTGCTTAATATAAAGACATATGCATGTGTACTTGACGAATCAAGGTGCTTGTAGTGAAGCAGGGGGGTTGGAAGAAAAGTAAATGTTGCACTTATGCTAGATGCAAATGAGATGATGCTGGAAAAAGAGTAGCTGGATGGACGGAAGTGTCGCAAGGGTTGGCTTCGAGTGGTTGGATCAAGACTTGGGTGACTTGAGAGGCTTGGACCAGTGGTCAGGCTGGGCTGGACCAGGGCTAGACTCTCCTCACTCGGGCTCTCCTTGGTGGAAAAATGGGCTAAGGGGCGGAGAAGGACTCGGACCGCACCCGGACTGGCTGGACTTGAAAGGCTTCGAATGGATTCGAATGGATTCGAATGGATTGTTGAAATGAGAAGGGGAGGGGGGGTATTTATAGCAGCAGAGAGGGGCACTCTCGTAATTTTTTCCGGGCGGCCTGCCATGGGCCGCCCGTACGGCCGCTCCTCGGTTTCCAGCGAGTACGGTCGCTCCCTCGGGGCTGCTGTTGGACTCGCTGGTCAACTCAGTGAGTTGACTCAGCGGGTCGACTCGGTGGTTTGACTCGACGGGTTGACTCAGCGGGTTAACTCAGCGAGTTGACTCAGTGAGTTTGACTTTTTTTGGAATTTTTTGACTGGCCTTTTTTATGGGGGATTTTTCAAGGTGGTGTTTAGGACTGGGTTGACTGGGTTCAGGCTTGAACTGGGCTATGGAATGGGGCTTACAAGGGTGAGTTTGGCTGAGTTTGGACTTGGGATTTGGGGGTATGGTCTTCCGTTCAACCAGCTATCTCTACCAACAGTGTAGCCGAAGGTGGGGTGTCTACACCTATGCATGCTTAGACTAGGATTGTTTATTGCTAAACCATATGCTAGTCTTGTGATTTGACCTACTTAGGCTTGGAAGCCGAAGGATTCTTGCTTGCTTAGTTTAATTTGTTGAATTGTGTAAGTAGATGAAAAGAATTTTAAAAAAGGTCCTAATCACCACTCTTATAGGTTTAGCCATAATTCTAGTTGCTCTTTAAGCTTCAGCACATACGTGGGTGTCGTGTTAGACTACCGACGTACTTTCAGAACTAACATGAAATAATGACCATTTATTAGACAAAGTGGGCCATCATGTCAACTATCAAGATCATTAGACCCCAAGACCCCAATAGCACATAAAGAGATGCACATCAATTTTCAAATGCTATTGCATGAATGGTCATCCAATGGTTATGATTTCGCCTTCGTGGCATGCTATTTTGGTTTTCTATTGTTTTGGCAAACGTGCAAACGTTGCATGTTATGTTAACATATCAAATGTGATTATTTGATGACCAAAGAACGGATGGACAGGATCATGGCAACTATCAATTGGATAGGATCATCCAATCAGTCCAAGGAACTGCAGCTATTTAGGTCCTGAGATTATCTACATCTCAACAATCCAACACCAAACAAATCAACTGTTTAGACCACTAAACGATGGCCCCAATCGTCAAGCACATTGGGTGGGCCCAAATCCAATCCTGTGTGCATTTCCTGGCATCATGTGTATCAATCTTCACACTCAGCAAGAGAAATTAACTTCCTCAACTTGGGGCAAATATGTAATTTGGAAGCTTTATTAATACTAGTTAAGCTGCCATTTAATTAAAAAAAAAATTTAGGGGGGGGGGGCAACGCACACACCCTATTAGATGCGCAATGCACTCACCTGATTAGTCGCACAATGCTCCCACCCACTGGTTAGGTTAGTGGGTTTGGAACCTGAGACCAACAGTTGAAACGCCTAAGTGTCTACTAGCTAGGCTAGCGGACGATCCCCATTTAATTTAATTAGGACTGTAAATGTCAGGTTCGGGGCGCGTTTAGCCAAAACTAAACCCGCCCATTTACTAAAAGGGTTTGGGTCTAAAATTTGGACCCAGACCCATTTAGTAAATGGGCGGGTCTAGGTTAGGTTTGAGTCAACCCATTAGACCCACTTATATCTAATAGAGGGAGATCCACTCATATAAATGGGTCGGGTCTACTGGATCTGGATTTAGATCTAGTATGCAAGCATTTTAACAAGGCTTAAAATTGGGTCTGGACAGGTTTGGGCTGAATGGGTCCCTTGAAATATAGACAAAACTCACTTACTAAATGGATTCAGGTCAAGCCTAATATGAAGGGAATCAAACCCAGACCCAGACCTGTACCATTTAACAAATGAGTCGAATTTGGGTCGGGTCTAAATGGGTTGAGTCTGGATACCCCATCAAGGTCCGCTGACCCACTCACAGCCTTAAATTTAATTGATTTTATGGTATGGGGATTTATATATCATAGACAAAATTGAAAGGTGTTATTTACAAATAAGAACAATTAAGGGCTCTTTTTTTTCTTATAAAGACAAAAAGGAGGGGTGTATATGAAAAAAAAAAATTCTTAACCAAAATCAGATTGGTTGAACAATCCTGACCGCTGATCCATATACTCTTGTTCGTTGAATTAGGATAACTGGAATTTGTATTTTTAACCATCAAATTAATGTCCACCAATCCGACAGTTAATAAAAAATGTGTAATTTTCGGCACATGATGGTACATCTGAAATGTATCCATAATTTGGACAGTTTAATTTTAGTTGCTTCTATGTCTCAGATGCAATTTATAAGTGCCCGTGTATCATCTTTCATGTTCTGGCAGAGTATCAGTCTTTCTCTTCCCTTTTCAGTAGCGGTGTCGATGGGCCGGGCTCGGGCCTACAAAATCAGTATTTTAAGTAGGACCGGCCCGAAACAGTTCAAAATCCAGGCCAAGACCAACTCCAGGCCCGGCCCATTGACAGCCCTACTTTTCACGTGTTAGTGGAAAGATTAGAATATAATAATTAATTAGAGAAATGATCCAGTACCCTTATAGTGCTTCTAAGTTGTATCGGTTCACTTTTGGCAGTCCAATCGATCAATCTGAACCGTCTGTTAAGTCCATAGCACATTTCTTGGGCTACTATATAAAAAAATAATACTGATGGTATGGTTGATCATCCTTCATATGGCATTATTTTCCATATCGGTCCATTTTCCTAACCATGGATGGGATGGCTATGATTTCCTAACAAAAGTGATTCTTGGATATCATAAGCAATCCATGATTGGCCTAACAAATAAATGTATCAAATTGTTGATTGGACCTATCCTTGTGTAAACAATCTAGACCGTTCATATTGAAGTCCACTGATCAAATGGTTAATATTTTTCAATAGTGAGATGTTTCCATGGTAGACCATGAAATGTATGCTGGACATAATGAACAGTCAAGATCAATGGATTGGATTGTCTAAGTGTAGGAATGTAACTAGGAGCACTATAACTTATAGTGCTCTGAGAGTACTGAGCATTTCTCTCCTCAATTAATTAAGCTAGTAATTAAAATAGGGACCATTGTATGGTCCACATTTCGCCACGTGTCAATGCGTCCAAACTAGCATAGATATTGAACTACGGTGCCCACCGCGTTCCAACAACAAGTTGGTGCAAATGCGGTCCACATCAATTCTTCGGTGGACCACAGTGGAACGCTGTTTCTAGACCCTTCATCCTCAAGCGCAGAACAGAAACGCCCTACGCCTTCCTTTCTGGTCCATCTGTCTGGGATCCACGCCATCCATTGGGTGGTCCCCCTCGTAGACGTTAGTTTACAAGAAAATTCAGCCGCTCAATTTATCAGATGGACTTTATAACCAGCGGTTTAGATTCAACGTCCCAGATTCCGGGCCAATGGCCCGTGGGGTAAGCATGGCACCTGCTAATCTATACATAGCCCCGTCAGACAATCCATTATCCAATGGATAAAACTATCTTCGGTTCATGACGGTGCAGCACACGTGCAGAGATGACCCAGTACACTTGCACACGTGTAGGGATACAAAAGGTTGGTAATTTGCTATACACAGTCCTGCTAGTAAGCAAACGTACAGTGCATGAAGGGAGGTCTATGGTTCTCTGATCAAGACCGTTGATCTGACGAGCACTCCCAGATTAGAAGATCTCAACTCTTTGGTCTATAGATTATATATCTGAAGTTAAATCTGGACCATTGTTGTGTTTTCTCCATTATTGTCTGATTGTAGGCCACGTGGAATCCAAATGGCATGTTTACCATACATCCCAAGAGTCATGATGATAAAAACTCAGGTGGGACATGCAAGGGGAGCCATGTACAATCACACCTAAAACATTTATATTCATGTGATATGGCCCACCGGAGTTTTAAAATAGCCTGAGTGGATCCATGACTGTTGGCCCACTTTGATGTATGTCTTTTATATCAACGCCGACCATCCATTTTTCAGCTCATTTTAGGACATGAGCCCAAAGATGAAGCAACTCCAAATCTCAGATGATCCACACCAACAGGAAACGGTAGTGATTGAACGACCATTATTAAAAATTTCCTGGGGTCCACAAAGTTTTGGATTAAGCTGATATTTGTGTTTTCCCTTCATCTAGACCGGTGTGACCTTATCAACAGGTTGGATGTAAAATAAACATTACCACGAGCCCTAGGAACCTTTTAAAGATGGGTTTTCCATCAGCACTGTTTCCTGTAGGGTGGTCCGCCTGAGATTTGGGTCTGCTTCAATTTTTGGCTCATGACCTAAAATGACCTGGAAAAACGGATGGACGGCGTGGATATAAAGCACATGCATCATGGTGGGCTTCACAGTCACGTATCCACCTACTGTGCCTCCATCTCTTCGTTTTAGTGGGGCTCACCTGATGATTGGGTTGGATGGCATTGGAACAAGCTGACATACCGCACATTCCATATGAAAGTTTCAATGGGTGCACGGCTGTGATCCACGTTCACGTGACAAAATTTATAAGGTGATACTTCCATTTATTAGTTAGAAGAGCACTCCGCGTCCAAAGCAACGATTGATTTCCTTGATACTGACATAATCTTTGAAATGGTTTCGAATTTATTCCTAGCATCTTCTAAAAATTATTATGAAGGGTTATTATAGGATGTTCTATTTCTCCTGGAAATGTTCCATTCGGGAGACGTTGATTTGACGGTGTGTGTGTGTGTAGATGCTCACTTGAGCATTTTTCGCAATTCATCACACGTTATGTGATATCAAAATCTGAACAGTCTACGTGTCAAAAATTCCTTAGGGTCCAAATTTTAGCCTGATCCAGAATTTTGGTGTGCCATGGCGAAAGGAAACAATTTCATCTCTTGATTTGCTTCTCTCTCTATCTTTCTCTCTCCTATGGCTTACCAAAGTTTTGAATTAGGTTGAAATTTACACCTTGGAGTTTTTGGGGTGCTGCATCACATCGACAGTTTGAATTTCTCCGAAGTCACATGATGAGTTGTGAAAAAGTGTGGCATCGGTTCTCACTAGAATTCCCTCTCTCTCTCTCTCTCTCTCTCTCTCGAGATTGTCCACCAAAGTTGCAAATCCGATTCTGGAGGTAGGTATTGAAGTATTGGATCACGTCGATTATTCGAATTTTGAGCTTATATTACATGCCACAGGAGATGAACTCCCCCCTCCTCCCCAACACCGAAGGCAATAAATTATCATCTAATCAAGCATGTAAATTCCAGCCTATTACGATGCCTGTGACAGTCACCCTGCATAGTAGGTTGGCCCACCATTAGGACCGCCTTGTGCAAAAATCAGCCCCATCAAATCATCATGATGATCACACTTGTATTTTGTTATTTAAAAGCCGCTTTACATTGTTTTCTATGATGTGGCCCACCCATTGAGTGAACAGGGCTGATCTTTGCACAAGGAGATCGTCATGATGGGCCAACCTATTGGATGGGTGGATGTCGCATGCATATAAGATAGCATGTCAAAAGTCATCCGCTGTATGGCCAGCAACTTATCTTTCAACGGTTGGGATTGTGAGCATCTTTCAACTATTCGTATACCAGTTCTACATCTAAGGGCTTGTTTGGATTTCCGGAAAGGGTGTAAAAGAAATTGTATTTCCTAAGAAACTTTATTTCCAAGAAAGTCTGGGAAAGAAAATTATATTTCTCATATTTGTTTATCAACAACATTTTCTTGAAAAAATTGTATTATATTTTCAAATCATAAAATTTTCTTGACAATATTTTTTTTATTGCAACTTCTAGTCTCAAAGTATTTAAAATGCAATATGAGCCCCGTTTTAAGTGTACTTGATCAACAACTTAAATGGAATATCTAACATTTACATACAAACTTTCTCTTCATCTTGTTTACGCAGTTTCTTGTGTATAAGCCTATTTAAGCCGCCTAACATGGAGGGAATATGTGAAGCTCTAGGCCCTCTATTACTGTGAGAGCGAATTGTGTGTAGCCCTGGTCTCCCTCAAGACGATGGAGCCCTTACCATGGGCCCACTTTAATGTATGTATTCTATATCCACAGTCCATCCATTTGACCATATTATCTTAGGGCACGAGTGAAAAAAAAAAAGAAACAGACTCATGTAGATACCATAAGAAATAGTGGCAAATGACTACTACAAACTTCTTAGGGGCCATGATAGTTTTGGATCAAGCTGATATTTGTTTTTTCTTTTTTTTTTTTCCTTTATCTAGATTTGTTTAACCCTATCAACCGGTTGGATGACAAATAAACATCACTGAAACATGACGGTAGGCCCTGAGAAGTTTTTAATGATGGGGCATTCAGTCACCATTATTTCTCATATGGTCCACCTGAGATTTGGATATACTTCATTTTTGTGCTCATGGACATTGGAAAATGGATGGACAATGTTGATGTAGAATACATACATCAAGGTGGGCCTAAGGCTGCACGGTCCTCGGCAAGGTGGGAGCAGCACCTAATCTGCTCCCTAGTTGCATACGCAGTGACCCCCCAGCTCCACACTGTGGTGGTGGAAAAAGATTTGTAGGTCCACAATGATGTAGTTGCAACTTGTTGATTAGGTCACACAAACATCATACATCATGATGGGCATTCAATCACCATTGTTTCCATAGTTTGATCCAAAACTTTAATTGCCAAAAAAGTTTTTAATGGTGGGCATTCAATCAGCACGGCTTCTTATAGTATGGTTCACCTTAGATTTGGATCTGATTCATTTTTGGGTTGGTGCGCTAAAATGATCTGGAAAAATGGATGAACAACAGGATATAAAATACATACATTAAGGTGGGCCCATGGTAAGGGCTACAGTGTCTTGCCCTAACGCCAAGCCCGTCCCTATTCCACCCCTGAGAAAATGGGCGGGGACTGGGTCGTACCCCACCGGCCACCAGGACCTAGCCAGAGACGGATGTCAAGTGCTCCGTGGGGCCCACCGTGATATGTGTTTTATCCATTTTGAAAGATCATTTTAAGTGATGATCCAAAAAATGAGGAGGATCTATTTCTCAAGGGAACCACACTACATTTTACAGTGGGGATTGGATGCCTACTGCTGAAAACCTCCTGGGGCTGATAGATCTTTTAGATCAAGCTGATATTTATGTTTTACCTTCATCCAGGTCTATGTGACCTTTGTGAACAGATTGGATGGGAAATAAACATCGCAATGGACCTAGGAAGACTTCAATGGTGGGGTTATTGTCACCACTGCTTCCTGTGGTGTGGTCCACTAGAGCCTCTGATGTGCCTTCTTTTTGGGTTCGTGCCCTAAAATGATCTTTCAAAATGGACAAATGTCTTAGATAAAACACAAATATCAAAGTAGTTCCCATAGATCCCTTGACAGTATCACCCATCCGTGGTGGGGTAGTACACTAGTACCCATCCATGCCTCGAGAAAATGTGGGAAAGGAAATATGATCTCCGAGTGGGGGAGGTGTGAAAATAAAAAGATTTTTTTGAAGGAAAATTTATTGAGTTGGAAATTAGATTTCCTTCCCTTTCTCCTTGCATTTGTGTTTATAAACAAGAGAAAAATGGTTTCTCAAGAAACCATATTTCCTTTCCCACCTATCACTGAATCCAAACAGGCCATAAAAGAAAAGAATCTAATGTTTGTAGATTTCTTAGCTTAATGCTAATACGAGATTGGTCACATCTCATCTTAGTCATCATTAACGAGGAATCATATCAGTTGTCCCAAAATCAGATAGGCTGAACAATCCTAACCTCTCATTCTATGATCCTTATTTGTTAAAATAGGATTATTGGATATATATATATATATATATATATATATATATATATATATATATATATATATATATATATATATATATATATATATATCGTGCTCATTAAATATCCACAATCTGGTGGTCAGATAATGCACAATGCCATATTTCAGCTATCCAGGCCATTGATTTTATGATCCACATGGTGGATGTGGGATTGACAGAACCTAAATGGTTAAGGCCGAATGATTGATTGCCAGGATCTTCCAATTTAGAAGATTTTTGGGTCATCACCACTTAATGGTCTAGATCAATGGATGATGGGCTCCACTTGTGAAAGTCAAGATGGGTCATGCGTGTAGAACCAAGGGATCAACACGACTATCATAATAGGTGGACCTTGATCGAGTTGAAACAGTGGAATCACAAGGATGATCGGCAATCACAAACATCAGGAAAGGAAAGATTCAGTTCACTCCTCTAATTCAAGAGGTTAAAATGATCACCAAAGTTAAGGTGGATATAACAATTGGAATGCATACAAGAGAGCCGGATCATTTCGATTGCCAAATGGGGTTGGGAGAACTGGTTTATACAGAGGCCAGTATCTCATGGGCTAGTAGTAATGGTGAAGCCTACTTTACCATAGGCCATTAATTGTGGAGACTGTTCTCCGACGGTGCCTTTTAATTTTTCAATGGGCTTACCTTGGCCAATGCATTCATACATTTTTTTTATTTATTTTTTCTAAAAGCAATAAAGAACTAACTCTCTCGCTACATTTTTATTAATATTATTATTCAAGGTACTATAAAATCCAAACCTACAAATCTTATAGATTTTCGGTTTGCAATGTTTGAAAAATTGAATTGAATTAAAAATACATCAATTTATTTATATCAATTTTAAAAAAATAAAAAAAGAGGTCTAGTTTAATTTCAATTTGAAATTTCAAAATTAAAATCAACTCATTTTTAATTCCAATTTCAAAATTTTAAAATCAATTCAAATTTAATTTCATCCAAAATTGAATTGATGTACAGCCCTACTTCCAATGCATGTCAACCACAATAGTAACTTCTCTCGCTTGTATATAACTCTAGTAGTGGTGGACATTTTTACCCCCGCAATTAGTCATAGTAACTAGTAAGATTTTAAATTAAGTGGATGCTTATGCTTCTGGCTTATAAGTGTGAGTAATATGTCATGTTTTTTTAAGGCCTATTTGTTTTGTTTTAATGTAATTATCTGCATTTTAATGTATTTTGATATTTATTAATTATAAATTTAAATGTCAATTCATGAAGTTGGCATTTTTATTTTTTTACATTGATATTTTTGTTTTTTTATAAGTCTTGGCTCAAAAAAATGAGGCAGACTATGTCGGCCCCATGGGTTGTATCCATGTCATCCATTCATTGTTTTGGATCATTTTAAGGCCTGGGCCAAAAAATGGGGTAGATCCAAAGATCAAGCGGACCACATTAGACAAAAGAGTGGGAATAATGATGCCACCATTGAAACCACTGTTTTCTTTGGTGTGGTCCACTCGAGCTTTGGCTCTGGGCCATTTTTAGGCCCATGGGCTAAAATGATCTAAAAAATGAATGGGTGGAGTGGATATAATGCATACATCATTGTGGAGCCCACAAAATTCCCATAAAGAAAATTAGGTTCAGGTGTGATACTGTAATTACAACAAACAGAGAACGTACTTAATTATTATGCTTTTACACTACAAATGCACGTAATTACATCTAAGTAAACAAGCCCTAGAATTAGTTATATTTTACTGTTGGGCATCTATACCATGTAAACGTGGGCCTAGGCCTGGAATGGGTGGGCCATGGGCCCAGATTTTGAATCAGTCAAGATGATTTATTCAAGATATTGATTTTGACCCAAAGGCCTAGATGAAGATCACCTGGTGCAAAAATAAGGCCTAACCACTTACCAGGTAATCCAAAATCAAGACCTTTGGAATGAAAGGATAACCAAAGTCATGACTGCAGACATATAAAGACACAGGAAATAGACAAAAATAAGTCATGAAATTGCGGATCCTATCCTCAAACCAGTGACAGGTGATCCCATCTCCATTTTAAAGACCCAAGTGCTTTTGGGTTGCACTCCAGTGGTACCGCGACCACAGTAAGGTACTGCGAAGACATAAGGCCCACGTGCTGTATTTACTACATCTGAACCGTCCATCCAATGCATCGCCTCATGTTACCCTGAGGGCTTAAAAATAAGTCCAAACAGAAACTCAGATGGGCCACAGCATGGGAGACAAGTTGAGAGGAGACGCTACCATTCATTTGCTTGGTGGGCCTACCATGTTGTGTAGACGAAATCCAGGATCTCCAGATATCTGAGCTGGATGAAGGATCGGCACAAAAATGGGTACGGATTGTGTAGTGAGGAGCTCACCACACTATAGCTAGCGTGGTGTGGGTACTCTGTAGGGCCCACCGTGATGTATGTGTTTTATCCTCGCCATCCATCCGTTTTTCCACATTTTAGGGCATGAGCCCAATATTGAAGCACATCCAAATCTCAAGTGGACCAGACATTTAACGTTGATCTCTCTTGCATATCCTTTTCTAACCATCCATCAGGGAGTCCCTACTCTGGACGGCTAGGATCAACTGATGGGCAACATTTCATGGCACGAACCATATTATGATATGAGGACGACAAGATGAACGGTCCAAAATAACCCTCAGCTGATTGACCGAATTTGGGAACAGTTTGTCCTTTAATAGAAAATCAAAACAGCTGGTTCCAACGATTTGGCAACCTTGACCTTATCTTCTTCCAATCAATAAGAAGGTGAGGACTGGGGCCCACCCAATATTAGATTTGGTGAAAAAAAAAAAAAAACTTTCATACTCTGATGGTATGTGATGGATGATACGCAGGCACGAAGGAATTACTTAGAAATAACACAATTATCATACATGCTATCCAAATTGAACTGTTTATCATAGGGTTCCCAGTTTATGCATAAAAAAATTATGCTTATTTGATCATCTGACCATTGGATTAGTGCACATTGATTGGACGGTCGAAAGTGAAAATATCCAATGGTCCCATTTCCACAGACAACTGCCCACGAACCAGCAGATACAGTTGTTCGACCAAGATTTTGGCACTTTGCCTTGTGACAAGTCAATCAGTTTAGTTTAATTTGAGTTCATATATGCCACGTGTAACGTTACTGTTTGTCTGTGTATCAAGTATCATACGCTACCAGAGTATTAAATAACTCCCTAATTGGATTCCACATCATGCCACCCAAAAAAATGGCCATTCGAGTACCGAAAAGCCACCTCGGAGACATTTATAGGATGAATGGCCACAAATTTGCATGGTAAGATGGGTTTTGTTCTGATAAGTGGGGCCCATGGTTTGGTAATCCAGACCATTGATCTATTTTTCCCCACTATGGATTGACTAGGTGTCAAAAGGCTCCTTATAAGACAAAATCTTAAATGTCTGATTTCTTGACAGTCTACGTTCAACCAAGAAGCTTTCTAATATTGGTAGCTGACTGTTCAGATCTACTGATCTGAAATACTTTTTTGATCATGCTCCATCAGCCGCTGGACTCAACAGAACAACGGTCTGGATTACCAAACCATGGGTCCTACTCAACAGAATTAAAACTGACGCATACTTTATAAATTTACTCAAGCCACCATTCATGTAATTCCTCATCTTAAGAAGAGCAAAGGCCCTGAAATATATGTTAATGGCCCACCAAGAGGAAAAAAATCGGATACAGCTCTCAGGCAATTTTAATGAGAAAAGCTTTGATATTCTGGCAGAATATGATAGATGATACACATCTACTTAAAAATTCATAAAAATTGCATACTTGGAATCCAAGCAATTCAAATTAAACTGTCCAAATTATGGGTCCCAGGTTAGGTGCATAATGACCCAATTGGTGGATTTTTATTGACAGGTAAAAAGTGAAAAATATCCAATGGTCCTATTTCAGTAAGTGTTCATGAAGTAGAGGCTAGGATTGTTAAATGAATCCTATTTATGGACTTCGACTCGGTGATGGTGAGTTCGACAATGTACTCAGTTTAACCTGAGTTCATTTATGCAATGCGTACAATTTCTCTGCCGGCATATCAAGTGCCATATGCAGCTGGAGTATTAAATAACCCCGAATATCAGGCCATAATAATCATCCATCCCAACCACAAGGAAAACTCATGACTTGTCAAAGCCTCAAGATGACTTGAAAATGAATGGGAGAAAACAGGTTTAGGGATAGTACTACTAGCATTATTTAATGTAATTAATCTTTTCTAAATTAAGATATTATTGAAGAAAATTGGAAATACTTTCCGAGTTTTTGACTCGACTAGAAATTCGGTATGAGTTTGTAAGTCGAGTCGACACGAAATTTGGCTAACATTCGGCCTAATCAAACAAAGATGAGAAAATCAAACCATGCTCCCTAGCATTCATAAGCCCTCAAATCGTGATTCCTTTCAGCTAGAAAATAATTCAATGGCCATTGGGAGCCCAGAACCTCAATCCTAATTCTTAAAATAAATAAATAAAAACCATCTGGACCATTTCCACTTAATTAGAATTACAATCCATTTCCATACCCCATCCAAAAACACCATCACATTTCCAAATTCAAATTCCAACACCCCAGCAAAATCCATAATCACAAGAATCCAGATGGGTTCAAATCAGCTACAACCCCAACAGTCCAAATTGGCTTATTCAACAACTGGCAACTACTAAAACAACAACAATAGTCCAAATTGGTTTATTCAACAACCACAGAAACATCAATAAACCCAACAGTCCGAATTAATTGAACAAGCCAATTTGGACTGTTGGGTTTGTGGATCTTCTTCCTCTTCCTGTTGATTAAACCTAAGAGTCCCAATTTATTGAACCAGCCAATTTTGATTGTTGGAGTTTGTGGATGTCCTTCCTGTTGAATAAACCCATTTGGACTATTGGCGTTCTATTCAACAACTCCAATAGGCCAAGTTGGTTCAAATAAACAATAACCCAAGAGCCCAAATGGCTTATTACAATCCATTCCCATACCCCATCCAAACACACCATCACATTTCCAAAATCAAATTCCAACACCCCAGCAAAATCCATAATCACAAGAGTCCAAATGGGTTCAAATCAGCTACAACCCCAACAGTCCAAATTGGCTTATTCAACAACGGCAGCTACAACAACAACAACAATAGTCCAAATTGCTTTATTCAACAACAACAGAAACATCAATAAACCCAACAGTCCGAATTAATTGAACAAGCCAATTTGGACTGTTGGGTTTGTGGATCTTCTTCCTCTTCCTGTTGATTAAACCTAAGAGTCCCAATTTATTGAACCAGCCAATTTTGATTGTTGGGGTTTGTGGATGTCCTTCTTCCTGTTGAATAAACCCATTCGGACTATTGGCATTCTATTCAACAACTCCAATAGGCCAAGTTGGTTCAAATAAACAATAACCCAAGAGCCCAAATGGGTTCAAATTTTCCAATAAACAACCACCACCACCCCAGGAGTCCAAATGGGTTCAAATAACAAACAGGTTCAAGCAAAACACAAGCCAGGAAACCAAATGGGTTGAAATCATAAACAGGAAATAAAAACCACCACCACCCAAGAATCCAAAAGGGTTCAAATAATAAACAGGTCAACAACAACAGAAGCAGCAAAGAATATATATATATATATATATATATATATATATATATATATATATATATATATATATATATCTTCAAATTGGAATTCCTTTCAGCTAGAAAGTAATCCAATTGCAATTGGGAGCCCAGTAGCACAATCCAAATTCTAACAAAGAAACTACCAATTTGGACATTTCCACTTTACTAGACCAATAATCATAATCCATTCCCATACCCATCCAAACACGCCTTACATTTCAAAGATCAAATTTCGAAACCCAAACAAACACCAGATCCTCGTTTTCCGAGATAAACAAACAACTCGAAACTCCAACAAAATCTACAACCCCAGAAATCCCAATGAAACTTCAAATAAATAGATGCACGACAACAGCATGGGGGAAAACATTTATATACCATGCATTCATAAGCCCTCACATTGTGATTCCTTTCAACAAGAAAGTAATCCAATTGCAATTGGGAGCCCAGAACCACAATCCGCATTGTAACAAAGGAAATGCCAATTTGGACATTTCTACTTTATTAGACTAATAACCATAATCCATTCCCTTACACCATCCAAACACACAATTACATTTCCAAGATCAAATTAAAAACCCAAGCAAACACCGGATCATCCTTTTCGAAGATAAACATCCGACCTCAAAATTCCTAACAAAATCTATAACCTCAGAAGTCCAAATGGGTTCAACAACAATGAGGGGGGAAAAAAAGGAAAAGAAAAACACACATATATACCCAATTTCCAAGATCCAAAATCCCCCTCTCAAAATCAAGGAGTTGTAGGAACTACCGTACTCGGGTGTTTGGTCATGGCAACGAGTATATCGGTGTAACCCACCATCCCAACCAAAACATCCTCAGACTCATCGTCGGTCACCCACACGTGAGTCGCCCTGTGTGAGAGCATCTGGGCCATCACGGCTGCCAATGAGCTTGTGACCTTGCACATTAGTGGGGCACTCCGCCCTCTATACATACTCCCACCAGCTGATCATCGGGCTCGATGGATTGCTAAAGAACCCAATACTCCTACTACTGAACTTCCTTGGCCTCAGCCCCCCGCCCTCGCCACTCCCCACTGGGCTACTGAGAGAGAAATCCGGAAATGAAGTTTGGGTCACGTTATCTTCGACGCCCATTACGAATTGACCTGCCGAGAGGTTGGCCAGGGCCCACGCAGCAGCTAAGTAGTCGCATTTCCATAGCCTGGAGGCTGAGATATCTCCAATTATCTTGTGTTTTCCACCTTCAGTGAGCTCAACAACAGCGACCGCGCTTGGGTCTTGGGGAAGCTTCCTGATGGCTTCAATGGCAGGGGACGAGACGTCGATGTGGAAGTAATGAGGGGTGATGGCACCAAGGGAGGAGATGGAGGAGAGTGGGATCGGGGCAAGTGCGCCGAGGCAGCCGATGACGAAGCGGATCACGTCCTCTCTTGAGAGGCAGCAAAACTTGTTGAGGGAGGAAGAGGACGGCCAGCTACTGTTGCCGCTGGCGGTGGCACTGCTGCTGCCCGAGGTGTCGAGGTTTTTGAGCCACTTCCCATTGTAGAGGATTGAGAAGCGTTTGCTCATGCCTTTCCACGCAATGCTCTTGGGCACGAGGAGACGCCTCACACCTTGCTTCATCATCTCGAGCGCATCTATCAATCTTGCAAGGCAGAACAGAGTCAGAAGTATAAGAAAAAGGCATTGAAACAAAAGGGCATGATCACGGATTCTATGGGTTATCAAAACCAAGAGGTCCCCAAGGATATGAGTAGCACCCTCAGGCAATCTGAACCGTTGATCTATGGACTCTGTCATGAATGGACTACACTGCAAAGAGCTCTCAAGTTGGAAGATCCTAGTGATCCAACAGTTGAATATGGACCATAATTTATTTTTTTAAACTGTTTTCTTTGTCCAATGAAGGGGACTTTTCGAGGCAATTACCCACCCACAGTGGGCCTGTCAGATCAGTGGTCTTGATCACCAAACCATGGACTGCACTCATACAAACTAAGGACCTAAGAATACTACACATATCACCATGATGAGGATCACAACACTCTCTCAAACCAAATAACATTACTATCACTGATCAGTCTTGATGTAAAAAAACAAGATTTAAATATGGAGTAACCAAGAACATGATTAGTGTTCAAGGCAAATCAAAACCCTTCACCAGGAGTGCCAAACTTAAATTTTGGTAGAACCACTCTACTGATATCTAAATTGTAAGCTGTCATTAAAATCATCCTCATGTAACCGCTGATATCCGTGCAAGGATAGATTGAGGACGAAGTGAATCAAAACACATGTGACAATATTGAGGATGTGATAAGTTGACAAACATGCTCAGATTCACCTCTTTAACTGCTTCGCATTACACTCCCTCCGTCCCTCCCTCCACATACTCACAGCCAGCTATACAAAGACAACTCCATGAACAAATGGAAAAAAAAAAAAAAGAAAAAAAAAGAAAAGAAAAGAAAGACAACAGACTGTCTACATAATCACCACTGCATAATTATGTGAATTGACAACTGGTCTCACCATAACAATCCTTTCAGTGACAAGAAAAATAAATAACAGAAACAAAGAACCAAATCCAAGAAATGGTAACAGGAACAAAAAAAAAAAAAAAAAAAAAAAAAAAAAAAAAAACTTCTAACCTTAAGCCACAACAATGATAAATCCATCTCTTCATAAGAAAACATGAGACAAACCCCCTCCAGTTTTTCATGCAATGGCCAAGCATTGGGCAATAGGCTTCATTAAACTATCACAAGATCCCAATATTCGAGTTTCCTTGCATAAAGCCAGCAGACACTTGGAAGGAAGCAACTGAAGGACATGCAGATTTGTCCACCTAAGAAAGGGACCAACATAAGCAAGACCATTTAGTATTTTTTGGTCAACCCTGCCTTCCCCATGTTGGACCAATCAGCACATCCTTGGGTTGCTTTTATGTCTAAGCACAAGACTGGTTAGAGCATTCCTCTTCCTTTAGGGTGCATCTGGTTGCACCAAATATCGTGAAATTTCATGATATTTTGCACCAAGTTAGACTGATCAATCATCAAATATCATCGTATTTGGCGCAACCAAACACATCCTTAACTGGCATTCTAACAAAACGGATGAAATAAAAATGCTAACCACTTCTAGGAGGATTGTATCTGATTCTTGGTGCTAACAATATAGCACAAACACATTATGGGTGAGTTTTGTAGCAACTTCTCTTTCAAAATAGAACCAATTCTACACTTTAGAATAGCTTCTATTTTGCAAACTCCTATCTATCACTTATGAGTTTTATGATACTCAAGTAGCAGATGGCGCTTGATAGGCAGGCACTCAGAAATTGTACACATGGCATCCGTTAGCTTAAGTTGAACTGAGTAGATTGTAGAACCACTGCCACTACGCCACAGTCCCAAAATCAAATTTATTCAACAATTCAACCTCAGAGAGTCATGGACACTTATTTGATGAAATAGGAGCTTAGGATATTTTTCATTTTTAACTGTCGAATAAATGTCTACCAATCAGATCGTCAGATAATCAAATAAGTATGATTTTTGGTTCATGATACACCTAAAATGGGAACCAGGATTGTACGCAATGTATCAAATTTCTAAGTTTTTTCTTAGTGTCTGCATATGATCCCTCATGCTCCTCTATCAGAGTATCAAAGTTTGTTCTCATTGCTGTAACCGAGAGAATTTCATTGCATTTCGGATGACACATCATATATATTGTTCAATACGTGCCATTGCATATCATTCAAGTTCATTCCGAACGGATTCCAATAGCAAGGTTTCAAAACATGAGCATATTCTTCATGGTAGACACCTATTCCTCCCTTTCCTATTTCTTCCATGTCACAAGGTTGAAACCAAGAAATATTTGTTGTTTTCCCCATGTTTCCTAACGTTTTCAATAAAATCTTCTCATAGAAGTATTTTAACAACGCTTTCGGTCATATTAGTTAGACACCTATTCCTCACACTAGGACAAGTATCAAAGATGGTATTATACAATGCTTAGGGCCTACAGTTCCTACAGTAAGCTCAGGTTTTCAGTTCGTACAAGCAGAGCCCTTGTTCAGTGACCCAACCATTAACACGATGCGCCACACTGTGGATAGCAAATTCACCAAAAATCCCCCAGATTGGTGGATCCAAGCCAATCAAATATTCAGCCTTTTCCCTTTGGGTTGAATGTGGACTGCTGCTTCTTCTTCTTTCTCAACCGCCCATTCAACAGCCACCAATTGAAAAGTTAGGGCCCATCAAATATTCAGCCTTTTCCCTTTGGGCTGAATGTGGACTGTTGCTTCTTCTTCTTTCTCAACCGCCCATTCAACAGCCACCAATTGAAAAGTTAGGATTTCCTCATCTGGAAATTTTTGGCTGCATGGGCCATACAAAATGGGGCTCTCAGATATCAACAGCTTGCATCACCGAACACCATTTGTACAAACTGAAACATGAGTCTACTGTACAAACTCAAGGTCCAAGCATTGTATAATACATCAATCAAG